>VKOC01000006.1:15410351-15521143 GCA_009364415.1 Spea multiplicata | reverse complement strand
GGACTGTGATTGCTAACAGCAATCAAAGTCCCATCATGCCTAGGTTCCAGCACTTACACTTATACTCATTCAAACTCATTCAAACACCCTCCCCACTCATTCAAACACCCTCCCCACCCCCTTATCTGCACTGCAGCTCTTCGATGCCGCTCACAGACTTCAGCAGGGGGCGCGGCCTCCCTCTGCTGGCTTCCGCTTCCTCTATGCAGTGCAGAAGACCCTCCCACAGGTAAGTAGCAGGGCTCGAGGTGCGGCCCGCGTAAGTCGCATTGCGACTTTATAAGAAATTCGGCAGGGGGGCAACAGGGGGCAAGCGATTAACCTGGGGGCCAATTCCCCCCCCTTGCCCCCCTGTAGCGACGCCACTGCCTGGGACATAGCCTTGGTGGTAAATCTACCCCAATCTCTCGGAGAGTTCCCAGGTATGCTGATACTGTATTTCCATAAGGAGGGTTGCGAATACATATAACAGCTTATTTGAATCCGTAAACATAATAAGATATGTTTATATAGTGCCCCAAACTGTTAAAATGTAGGACTGCTAAAAGTGAAAGAAATCAGTTGCTTCCACAACTGGCACTGAAAAGATTAATGAATGCAGAATAGCCATAGTCTTTCATCTCTCATACTGTATATAGCATACTTTTATACAAGCAGAACTACTATTTAGGCACAGCTCCTCAAGGTACCTCTACTACAAAGTCTGATAATAAATTCTATTATTTTGATCACTAGTTCTTTTTTATACTGAGGCTTTTGGATGATTCTGTTTTCAAAGCTTCTACATTGCATCTCTACATTTTAACAATAATGCATCTAGCCTGTTCAGTCAAAGTGAAATAAACCCTTGGTTTCATGTGAATAATGTACAAATGTTTAACCGCTCAAAGAAAAAAGCTTTGTAAGAATGGTTATAACTCCACAGGCAGTACAGGTGACGTTTTCTTTACAGGCTAATAAAACACTACACCCAGGGGTGAGGAAGATTACTAATCCCTTAATGACTGAGTCAGATTTACAACTTTCACTTAAATATAGTAAACATAATTGCTTTGTGTGAAAGGAAATAAAGTGTACAACGTTGCACTCACCACCACTTTTGTGGTCTGGTTATAGGTATGACTAGGCTGGCAGATCTATACTGAGACCATTAATATTACTTTGTAATGCATTCATAGCTGTATATAATTAAGTAACGCATTGAGATATTTAGTAAATATTTATTTACAAATGTTATTAGGGCCAGCTCCATTTATGCGACAGACAGCTGCCAACAAGTTCACTCCTACGTTGGTAAGCAAGTACATGTAGAGGTGGGGTGCTCAAAACTCAGTTTGACTAGGATGTTGCCTGGAAACCCTTCTGTACCATGGCATTGATGATGCCTACCCAACCCCTCCTCAACCGCTGACAAGCTCTGGTGGGGGAAGCCACAGCACTGTCCTCTACCAGGCCAGTCTCCCCAGGATCGCGGAGGCCCACTGACACAACAATCTTGGTGCCATGCAGTTATGGCCCTATGCTAATGGGGTCCCAAATAGGTGGTTAAGAGGTTGCACAGGTGAATAGACAGGAGAATCATCACTAAATAGTCCTTGTTCCAGCTCTGCTGCAGCCTATCGTTTAACTCTAGCTCTCCTGATGACTTTCCTGTGTACTTACCGGACTTTTGACTCTTTGTCTCTCGTCCCTGCTGGTTGTCTCTGGCCCTGAACTATGCTACATCTTCCGTTCCTGAACCTTCACTGCCGATACCGACCTTTGGACTAAAAGTTTTCCTGTTCCCTTTATGTCTCTACCTAAGCTGTCACCCTTTGTGAGTGCCGTGATGTAATGTGAAATTAACATTAAGAAATATCAGTTGCAATATTGTAGTTTCGATTGATTGCTGTGCATTAACCCCAGTCTATAATAAAATGTAACTGCGTTTGTGTGTATTTATATTCATAGAGCGAAACGTGGCCAAAGAACATTTTTTTCTCAAAGGGAGCAGCAAAGGGTGGAGAGTTACTGATCAGCCTATGTGACTTCACAAGTTATTTATAGCAGTTTATATAATTAGGGAAGCCGTTTACGACAAGATTAGCAGTATAATTTGCACACAGATTAAGTACAGTTTAACTATACATTACTGTGAGTACTGTGTGTGTTGTATTGTTGTGAAGTACTGTGTTATCCTCCACACAGGGACACAAGTAGACATGAATTTTATATGTATTTATTACACATTTATTTATCAGATGCTTATACCCCAACCTAAAAATCTAATAAAAATAGATCTATCATTTTTACAACGCTTCCATTTTTCAGTTCTTTAACACTATCCTGTATAATGGCGTTAAGCAATGTGTATATATGTATTAGAAGACTACATTGCGTGTACGCCACAGGAGGAGCTATCGTAGGTTTCTGTTCTCTGTAACTGCTGTCCATTATGTTATTCTTCCCATTTTTGTTAACATGGTAACTTAAATTAATGAATGCAGTTATGCTAAAAATATATTAACCACATTGTTACACTAAAAGCTGTGTTCCAACATCTTCAGTTTAATTGTGTCACAATTGGGCTAAAAAATGGATGAGAAGTTCTGTGGATCTGCAGTAGAAGTAACTGAGATCCACAGTAGGCAATACAGCAATGTTATACTCACTGAACTGGGACAACCAAGCACAGTGGGCAGATAAGAAATTTATGGGTGAAATCATCCTTTCATATATCTTAAACATTTCTTAAACATTTTAATGACAATCAGTGCCAATAAGCCATTATACCTCAGCCAGCACTAATGACTGGGTCAGTAAAGTGGTGTAAATAGTTAATACATGAATAACAGTTGATTTAAGTTATTGCACTCACTAATGGTGTTAGTTGGTGTTGGATATGGCAAGGAGAGAGCCCGGCTCGCAAGCTTACAATCTTGAGGGAATGGGGTGACAAACATAAGGCACAGAGAAAGGGTGAGAGGTAGTGTGGTGGTTGTATCAGTGACAAGGAAGTTCTAGCAGTTAAGGTGGAATGCTTCTCTGAAGAAGTGGGTTTTGAGATGTTTGTTGAATGTTGGGAGGGTGAATGCTGAAGGTTCAGTAGAAGTAGATTCCAGAGATATGGGGCAGCTCGAGTGAAATCTTGTAGACGGGAAAAGGAGGAGATGATAAGTGAGGAAGAGATATGTCACTTTTTTTCCTTACCTATGGTTATAAGGACCCACGGGTGGCCCTATGGATAGTGATGCTTGAGTGCAGCATTTTTAGTGCTCCCAAAGCACATTCCAAGAGACACTGACACATACACACTCATTTTATTCATTTCATACAATGAGTAAAAACAACATCAAAGATGGGCACCTAACCAATAAATACAAAAACACTTTTATCCACCGCTGTTTATGACAGGAGATTAAAAAAGCAGAGAAAATTCACATGGCCATAGTTTACTTTAGTTAAATACTATCAATATGCCGTGTATTCTATGATACGACTGCTAACCTATTTTAAATAAACCTCCACTATTTCTACAACAAGAACAGGAAGGGAGGGGGTTGCTGATTGAAAGTAAAAATAGGTTCATTAGTATTAGTATTTCCTGGGTTGTGGTATGGAATTGTTTCACTTTTTCACATCAATGACACTTTGATCACCAGCACAAGTACCAGCATCACCACTGCCATCAGTTTTCCTACTGTCATTAGATGAAAGACATCTCTTTCATTATTTCTTAGAGACAACAATGGTTTTCTTCATGGCTTGTTGTGCTCAACAATGCAGGATTTTTGTTTCCCATTTCAGACAACATTGGCATAACGAGATCAGACAAACGTACACCTTTTTTGTGACCACACCTTGAACACTGATGCCAACACAAGCTTCAGTATAAACATCTCCTTTAATAAGGTCCTAAGCGTTTATATTTTGATACTAATATGTATACTTGGGGGTGATGTTGTAGACATCTCTAGATGTTTGGATACTGTTGGACAACATGGTAGGAGTTCATGGATTATGAGTAAATGGGCTGTTAAACATACCAGAATGTAGAATGTAGTAAATGTAGCACTGTAACCCATATTCTGTGGGGAGAATCGCTGGTGAAACAAGTAATGAATGAAATGGAAACAAAAATAGAACTAATCCTTGTCAGTGTTGGTGGAAATAACAAATCAATTGGTGAAAATCAACTTATACACTGATGGTGTTGAGGGTGGTGATGATAATTTACCATGAACTTTGCAATAATGTTTCACAAAATGCCTCTGTACTTAGGTTTCTAAGTAGAAACTGTCCTGGATGGATTTACAAGAAGATGAAAGACCTGAAAAGCAACTTTTGAGATCTGGTTAAAAATGACTATTTCTCATTCTACAAGTGCACCTGGTATTCTTTCATTTGCAGAACCCTTTTGCAATCTAAAATGTTATTATCCCCATTGTTAGGAAATGAGCAGAGCATTGCACTTTTTTTTTCCATAGCTTGAATTTTCTTAAAGAATGGTAAAATCTATACTCATTGCTCCCATTACAACCTCTCACTCATCAGAGACCCCCATTAATTATTCACAGTTTTATATGGCTTGGATGTTGTGGGGGGCTTAATCTGTTTCTCTGACCACTGTTTGTTTGATAATTATTTTGATCATCTTGCATTATTACGATTTAGTAACTTTTTCCATGACAAAATGAAGCCTGAGTGGGTACAGGAGGAATTTTCACATATATTTCATGTCAGCCTCCAGGTAGACATGTCCAGAGAACTTGTGTAGGCTTGAAGTTCTTAGTGAACACAAAGAAAATGACAAACAACAGTGCTCGGTAGATAAGACATTGAATCCTGAGATATTTAGAAAGGCTAAGGGTAAAGAAAATAATTTAAAATGTATTTTTTTATTATAAAAACATGTCTATAATGCCATATAATGTCTATTTGTCTCTAAGGTCATCATTAAGTTAAGAAGACAAAATCTAATTTAAGCAGATAGGAATGACTTGTAGTAAATTATCTAATGCACGCCATTATCACGTGCTTTCCAAACCTCACTCTGCCTGCCTAGAAACGTATAGTATTCTATATATGACCGCCAGCAGTCTGGAGATCAGCTTACTCCCAACCATCCTATCTGTTAGACTATCCTTTTCAGTGTTGTAAATTATGTGCATTTCACATGCTTTGCAAGCATTCTCTTGGGGCAAACAGTCTTTGCAGTTATATATATATAATTCCATACATTTTTTGACAAATTAACTCTCACACTTATCTGTGTTTTGTAGTGTGTTTTATGAGAAACAGTATGTATCACTGCCAAACTGGTGTGATCACATAACCAGGAACTACAATTATAACCTAACCATTCTTCATAAGTACATCCAGTCTAAAGGGAAATATACAGAGTCCAGATGGCTCCTGTCTTTAACCCCTGCACCTCTCATGGGCTATATCCATCAACTGCCCATCTCTCCTTTCTTTGCAGATATCACCTTGCATTCTCTAAAGCATAGCTTATCGACTCTTGTTCTAAATTAGTCCCAGGTTATCTGTTAATGTTCACATCTGCACTGGTGGCTCTCTAACTAGCATATGTCTAAAAATGCAAACACGGATCAACTCACCTGAAGAGATCCAGAAAATGTGCACCTGCGGAAGTACATGATGACCAGAGTCAATAAACTCTGTTGTAATCCTCCTTTACTAAACCAGTTTAACACTTGATTTAATGTTGTAATAGGAGACATGGCTCTGGAACTTTGATGATCATATGGGGCCCATGGACAAAAAATAAACCTTTAGGGGATGTTCTTCTTCACTGCCTAATATTTACCCACATGGGCTTTTCATTGTATGACTTTGTGTTATAACCAACTGCAATACAACTGCAATACCACGAAAGTATAAAAACTACGTGTATATATATATATGTGTGTGTGTGTGTGTGTGTTTAAACAGTTACTTATAAGCTACCTTTTTTGGAGAAGATTTGTTGTTATAATTCCCATTATAGTAATCCTCATACACTCTCTGGAAAAAAACAGACTCAGACTTTGATGGCATCTTTCCATTCCCTCACTCTACTAGCCTCTAGCATGTCTGCTGGAAGGCTGTTCCTGCTACTAGTACCTACTCAATTCTATACCATGGCAAGCCAATCTTAAGGAAGAACGCTTTCATAACAGAATCCTGCCACAAAACAACAATCCAACAAATATTATCTGGGTGCAGAACTCGGGAATATTACAGCTCCAAATGAAAGCCACACATTAGAGTGTCCTCTAGAAATCCATATATATTTGGGGAATGCCATGTTAGAAAGAAGAGGGCTACCAAAATGGTGAATGGTATCAGGAAAGACTGGAGAATATATATATAGCCTGAAGGAGAGACTCGAAAGAGGACATCTGATAGACGCATTTAAATAAGCGATTTAACAAAGTACAGGAGTGAAGTTTAATTCAATGGAGGAGAGAATTCTCAGTCATAATCTAAAACTAGAGAGTCAAGGGTTTAGATGTCACAAAAACAGCAGCAATGCCAGAGATTCTGCAATTTGGCATTCATGAAAGGGAGCAAATCCAAAATTCTTCAAGTTAAGACATAGCTTCTATTAGATCAAATGTAATAAACAATGAAACATTGGGAGCAGATAAGGATCATCAGAGAGCAGCCTGATGCGTTTTGTCCAAGAAGGACTTAATCATAGGCATAAGGGAGTTTTAATTTATTGGGAGAGTTGTGGATAAATGGAACAACCTCTCTCCAAAAGTGGTGGAGGCTAATATAGTGAGAGAATTTAAACATGCTTGGAATAAGCCTTAAGCTATTGTAAATCTAAGACAATATCAAGCAATGGACAGACTAGATGGACCAAATGGTTCTTATCTGCTATCAAATGTTTCTGTGTTAGTCCAGTTCTACGTTTATCAATTGGGATAAAAAGCAACAATATTTTAGCAAGTGATAATACTTTTGTATTGGAGTAACAATTAGTATTAGCATAAGTGTTTCTTATTTTGAATGGCACCAAAAGGATCATTTAGCATATGTTATGCAAGACTTTTATAAGAAGTACCGTACTTACCGGCGTATAACACGCACCGGCGTATAACACGCACCCTCGCCGGAACCGGAAGTGCGGGAGACGCGGCTGCAGACCGTGCAGCTCTAGGAGTTATCGGCGTATAACACGCAGGTAGGGTTTAAGCTTATTTTTTTAGATATAAAAGTGCGTGTTATACGCCGATAAATACGGTACATTAAAAGAGCTTCCAGTATGCCAATATACTTTATTCAGTATATATATGTATATATATATATTTATATGTATATAAATGTTCTGAAACGTATCACCCTTTACACTCATAATTACAAAAGTATCACTGTTTTTTTTGTGTTGTTTTTTTTTTTTTTAGATGGACGCGGTAAACGTTATTATAGATGAAGTTGCATTGCTGAAGTAGCACGTTTAAACTGCGTTTCATTCATACTTTTGCATTTTACTTGTGTACAAAGGTTACTTGGTTAAAGGCAGGATGGTTTATAACTTCGCGATAAAGGCCTTTGGCAAGACACTATCATTGTAATAAAGGAAATCGATTGTATGCTTGGACTTTGTCCCCTTAATTGCATCAGAATGTCACAAAGCAAACATAAATTGTACCGGATTAATGCTACAATTGTCTTGCTGGACTGTACTTAAATGCTATATTTTATTGAAATATCAAATTCATTTGAAAAGGTTAAGTCAGTAATGCTTTTATTTAATGTATACTAAAAAAATACTTAAGTCTTGCGTACCCATGAGAAGGCTGTCAGCTTTCACCCTGGGGCAAGACCAGCTAAACGGCTGAATAACACAGCGGTCCACTCTCATTTGTCAGACAACACGCTCAGAAGGAGGAGGCACATATAAAATTGAGTCTAGTGCAAAGTTTTAACTAGTCTTCTTACCATATGTATTTAACATTCTTCGAAAAAACACAGAGTTTGTTGGCTGAGAAACAGTGGTAACTTGACTAACAACTTGACAGTAATCAATTTAGCCAACTCGAACAGAATCTAGTTTATTCACAAAAAGTAAAATCGTTGTCAAGCTGAGTTTGGTTTTGTGCGTCTCCACTAGGTTGAGATGAGTGGACATTGAGATCACATTGGTGCACAGATGAGTCACTTAACAAACTGACTGAGATGGACAGAACAGCTCAACTCAACTGGCAAGTAGATGTTTGGTGAATAGATCACATGCTCTAAAGTATTATGTTAATGATTTAGTGATCCAGATCGTACTGTTCTTCAAATAATTACGTGTTTCTTCATTAAAAGTAGGTCTGTAAAATGGCTTTGGATAAGGGTCATCCATAAATTACGTCACCTCCATTCTTTTCTGAATAATTATGAGTGAAACTTGAGGACATATGTGGGGCTGGATATGCTCGACATGCCAAGTGTTTGCAGGTGCTCAGAATCAGCTTTAAGATGGAAATATTTTTTGGCCCTACTTGTATTTTTCACAGAAGTGATTGAAAACTGAAGGCTTCTGTCTACAGCTGAGATAAAGCGCGGACAGCTATAGAAAGAATTTGACTACATTGCCCTCCCAATGACCTCAGAAAAGAGGCAATTGAGTCCAAGGTAATTGAGGAGATGAGAGAAGTTTTTGTTAGCTCTACTTATCCACTGTTTATTCAGTCAGCTGATGAGGAAAAGGGAAGTAATGCAACATAGAATTCATAATGAATGTCATCCAATATATAGAAACATTTTCACGCTAGATGTTAGCTCTATTTAACATTGAAGCCATTCATGTTTAGATAGACCAACGTAATGCTTTGATATAAAGGTAACATATGACTTATAAAAGGACCAGGTGCCATAGTTATATGTTGTATAATATATGGCTCATCATATAATTTTGTGCAATGGTAACCAAAAAGTATTTATCTGTATTTGGTTCACTGATATCCATTGGGAGTCCAATATGAAAACATAACATTTGTATTGTTTGAGGCTCCAAGCATTGGATAACACACAATATCTTTATTTCAAGGTAAAGCACACACAGCTGAAGATTTACCATATCGTAAGGTCTGTTTCTTACGTATAAGAGGGTATTTGCATGTGAAAAGTAATTGATGATACCACCAAGAAGAAAGGGCTACCACGCAAGCCATAGATCAACGTTTTACACACTGTTAATCATTTCTGAGTGTGGTTTATATTGTAAGTTTACCTTTTACGCAGCTGCTGGAAATAATCTATACAAATCTGTGAGTTTAAATGTATGTTCAGTCCTTAAGTGTTTCATACGTCACCCGAGAGACAGAAATAATTACAGTAAGGCTCCACAGGCATAAGTACTGCGCATTTAAACATTCATTTCATGCATATCAGTTTACAGTAAGGCACAGTCTGGCCAGCGTGGCATGCAAAACAATATGTGAATAACACTAATAAAGAGTAACAATTTAGTACATTACATTTTAGTAATGGAGCGCCAGCAGATCACACAGCACTATTATGGTAGGGGAGAGTGAAATTTAGCAATAAAATAAAAAATGACAATAACCTTAACACATGCTAAGACATAGTGGTACAGAAGAAGAAAATGAGTGACCTGATCTCTCAAGCTTACAATGGAATCTTTGGGTGGATTGCTTCATATTTAACAACAATAAAATTACTGTTATAAATGTAACCCCAATTATCTAAATCTAGACCTCGTGGTCACACATGGTTATTTCCTATTTCCTGATGAAGTCTTGAGCACCATTTTTTTATGGACACAACAAGAGTTATAGAGGTTGGGTCTAGTGATAGTGTAGCCCATTTTCTACCATAGCATGACCCCTCTGAACCATTTTCATCCCCATTTACCAAATTCTGCCTGATTCCTACCTAGGCCTTAAACTGCAAACCCTTCAAGTGTGTTCTTTTTGTTGGAATGCTTAATGCATGTAAAGGCAACTGAGAACTAAACCCAATTCCAAGTAAGATGCAGCTCTTGAGGACCAGGCATGAACTGCATGTGTTAGTCAGGCAGCTTGGACTCTGCCAAGTTATAGATTAAGTCTTCTGTGGGGTGTTAGATTCAAGCTGCACCCCTTAGCCAGCTCAGCTAAAAACTGTCTTATACAAGTCTTATACTGCCTTACACAGTTTTTCACCTAATTGCAGACATATACTTTTATATTTTATATTTAACATGGTCCTATTTTATCTCAATGTATTGAATGCAGCTTGAAATATGATCAATAAAAATAAGAATATGACCCTCTTGTAGCTTTTAATATACTTCGGTTAAATTTGTCATTGAAGAATAGATTAAAATAAAAACTATTGCTGTTATTTATTATCGTTTATTGAAGCACCATCATATTTTGCAGCTCTTTACAATGAGCAAATAAGTTCTAACAAGTAGGGCTTCGCATAAGAATTAAGGAGGGTCCTGCTCAACCAAGCTGTCGATCTAGACATATCACAATGGATCATGCAATGTATTTCTTGCATATCCACCAGAATAATGAATACTACTGATTCTGTATGGACAAGCAGGAAAGCACCAATGATCCTTCAAACTAAATACGTTTTGCAGTTAACCTAGAATACAAAAAAGATGATTATTTGTAAAACATTTACATTTGTATTTGTAGGATTTGAAAGTGGTGGTGGTGGTGATATAGGATACATAAATGCTACATTTATTGTGTGATTAACAGACATACGAAAACTTTTTTTTAAAAAATGTCAATCTTACAAAAAAGGTACATTTTAACCTTTTCCATACATTATATACACACCCCTCTGGTGCCGATTTGAACAAGAGCTAATTTGGCTGCCAACATGTGATATTTTGTTGCATGTATACAGAGGACGCTTTAGATAATAACACAGCAGAATTTTAAGCACGTCACTGGCTTTTGTTCCACTGACATGCCCGGCACAATCCCTTTGTTCGGAAATGGTAGTTGACTTGTTTCGCCCGTGGCTTCTCAACGCAGTCGCATACACACTAAAGCACTCTAAAATTTTGCTAGCAATAAATTATAGGCTTTCGGAGTTATCCGAGTAATGTGGTAGCAACAGAAACTGCAAAAAGCCATTGGTCTAAGCTACAACTGAGTTACCTGTCTACTTGAGATCTTAGCAATGTATGTGAAACGCACAGGGAAAAAAATGCAACGTAAATGAGACTGTAACAAAAGTGACTGCATCAGCTCGGATTATATGCCCTAGTTCCTGCTCTTAGTTTTGGAAAAGAGGCATTTTTTTTTTCCGTGAGAACTCAGCTCCATACAGAGCCACCCTGGGGCTTTCAGAGCCCACCCTTCACTTTACATTATCGTCTCCTGGCAGTCACATCCTGTGCAGACTGTTCATTATAGGGCCGAGACTGAAAACCAGAGGTGGCGTTACCGCAAGAGACAGCAAAATTGCAGACTGTCAGATTATGATCCTTTTCTGCAGGGCTGCAGTTTTTGTATTAAAAATGCAGATACTGCAGCTAATGAGATATTACGCCACGTTATTAAACACGTTGTCGTACACCACAATACTAATAATAGGCATGGTTTATAATTATTATCTGCTAAAATTACTGACTGTGCAGAGTAGGAAAGACCCAAAAGGAATCATACTGAAACTACATAACCAGATTTTATGTTTCAAAGTATTAACCTATTTCGTTTTTATTACGTTTGTATGTTAATAATGAATGAGGGAACTGTATATGTGCCCATAACGTGGATAAAATTAAGCCATATTTTTTAAAAAAGAAATCTTCTATTCTGCTGTGCCTTAAACGGATGTAATTTTTGTGTATAGACTAAGAATTGTTTAAAAAATTTTAGAATATGGAACTGTAGTAACATAAACCTGCACAAATGCATCATATGAATGGGACTATAAATATGCACAACATATAATATATACACTGCCGTTTAAAAGTTTGGGGTCATTTTTGGGAAATTTGCAAAAAGGTTTTTTAATGATCAATTAGCCGTTTAAATTTAAACTTAGATTAGCTAACGCAATGTGCCATTGGAACGCAAGAGTGATGGGAGTGATAAAGGGCGTCTGTATGCCTATGAAGATAATCAATTAAAAAATAACAGTTACAGTTATAAACTTCATATTGCAAAAGCTGACATGCCCAACATGTTTTGGCATTTTTGTTTCCCCCACATAACCTATTCCTAGAGAATGACTTTGTAAATAGAGTTTAATGACAAATTAAGACAATAGCTGTGTATCCTAGAAGTCTATTGCAATACAGAAGTGGGGTTCTGCATCTGTGCACTCATCAACACGATCAGCTGCTGAGATCTACACATTATGACATCACCATTTTCCTTTCTCAGGCCAAACTAAACCAATATTTCCACACTGGGCCCCCTTACCTGCCATCATGGGTAGAAGCAAATAACCTAGTAAAAGCATGGATTGAGTGAAATGTCTAAATATAAATAGTATATATATATATATATATATATATATACAATTCATACAGTATTTATATATATATATATTTATATGGCCGTGTGTGAATGTGTACATACATATGTTTCTGCGTAGTACCTATATTTCGTTCATTATTTTTGGTATTTTGCTTTCATGCTTACAAGGCCCTTGTACATTACAATGAACCGGTTCCCCGGAATTACCAGATCTCAGTAGGTTATGCCCATAACCCTCGGTCTGCATGTAGAATACACCAATTTTGACAGTTGCCTGGACCCTTAGAACTTCTTTCCTCTTTAAATGATCTCATAAGCTAACCATAAATGTTGAATTTTCTAGAAAGATTAACAGTAAGCATCAAGATGTTCATACATTTTCACAGAAAACTGCCATACCGGTCCCAGAGAACATATTCCAAGGTGTTTAAACCTTTAAGCAGGCCGGCACTTATGGAGTATGATATAAAGTATTTTAAAACGTGAAGGCCTCTGATGTACTGTATCTCAAAGTTACTTTTATGTTGTTAAGTTAACACATATGTAGACCTTTTTTGTGATTTGCTGATAAATTGTTATCTTTTAGACAGGAAGGAAAGTGTCTTTCTTCTTTATGTTTCTCTTTGAGCTCTCAGAATTGTTTAGATTGCCTATCGATGACTTTATGAATGCCAACACCCCCCACCACCCCTCCAACTACTACCAGCCCCCTTTTATCTGTTTCTCACATTCTTTTGTTTTCTTTACTTTGCACAGACCTATAATTAAAATGTACTTTTCCGGACATCCACCCTCTCATTTCCTTTTTTTTTTCCTCTCTCAAGTCCTCTCCCTGTCTATGGACTGTGTTACATAAATGTCATACGGTCTAGTTATCAGCTATATGTCTTTTGCTGTAACGGGTGACGTCTGAGTACAAAAAAACATGTTAAAACTGATTTCATTGCTACTGGTCCGGTAAGCAATAACTTCAGCGTTACCGTAACACCTAAAAAAGTAAATATTTCATACTATTACCCAACATTTAAACACCTGCTTTAGGAGCCTTAAAGTATAATAACAAAAGTTTACATTTTCAATTTGTAAGATATTCATTTCTGTAGGTAAACGGCCAGCTTAAAGGTACAGATTAAACTTGCTTTTCTAGTATGTTAAGCTAAGAAGTCTGGAATTTGATTCCTTCCTCTTAAGGTTTAAATCGCATAAAAACATATTTTTAAGAAGCTAGTTATTTTTGCATGGCAACAACATATCAGTGGCTGCTTTTTCATGATAAATACTTTATATTAAATGAAATAATGATTTCCATGAAGGTTTTGGGCTCCCTACCATACGAGCACTTTTGATTCTAATGCTGTATTTAGTTATAAAAGTATTTCATTCAGCAGAGCAGGTGGAACATCATATTTAAATCATATATATTCCATTTATTGATGTGCCATATGGTAATTGTGCATCAGAAATGCTCCATACAATATAGAAGATATTTTGGAGATTATTAATAGAAATCACCATTTTGCACTAGAATACAAAAGCCCACTTTGCATTCAATACATCAAGAAGACATACGATATGTTGTGAATATATCATTGCTATAGAGCAAATATCACTCAATATCTCACACAACAGCAGATATGAGAAAGTTTTCATATTTAAACTCTTAGTACCTTCACTGCTTTTAAAATAAATATAACCAGCAAACAGATCATACATGTTAATTGCCTCAAACCACCGTCAGCAGAAAGTCAACCCCTCGTTATTAGTTTGTGGCCATTGTTCTGCCGTCCAGAGAAAATAAATGTGATTTTTAAGCCTATGTCATCTACCATATGTAATGAGCGTATTAATGGACCAATTGATATGTTTAGCACTGCTAAAATCTTGTGTTCTAGTAATAATGTGTTACTACTCTAAAGCAGCGTTAACTTGTTTCTAGTAGGATAACAATTATTATTATTATATTATTTATTATTTTATTTTTTTATAGCGCCAACAGTTTACGCAGCACTTCTCACGTACATTCAAAAGATATGACACTACTAGAAATGACAGCCTAAAACAAGCTTGCAATCTACAGACAAAAAATATCTGCTTTTGGGATTGAAATCCTTGTTTATTCTGACTTTTTTCAGCCAAGTAAATGAATGCCTGTTACTTGATGCATAAGCAGACCCCAGTTGGAGAGGCCTAGCGATAATTGTCTTTTTTTCTTGTTGACACATTGTCAAGGGTTTGGTCATATGTGTCAAACCCTAAATTATGAACCAAATTCTTTTACATCCATTCAAAGGTAAAGTGTTGTTCAATAATAACAATTCACTTCTTGATAAAGAAAGCAACTTTTATTAAAAAAAAAGGCCATAAACCCACTGGACAGCAGCAGAAGGGTTAATTTCTAAACCAGAATATATGTTGGGTAAAATAGAGAATTTTCCAGTGCGGCTATGTTTTCATTTCATGTAATACCAGCTTGTATATGCACACAAAGGAGCAAACTGCAAATCTTATGATTGTAATAATATACTTTTAACACTTACTTTAACAGTTAGAAAACGCCTTTTCTTATATAATTACAGATTTTAGCAGGAGACGGGCTTGCGGTAGCTAGCCCTTATATGACTGAAATAAATTCGGCAGTAATGTACACTATATTTAAAACGAGCCTAGGGCTATTTTTGTAGGGCAAAAAATCCACCCATTAATTTCTATTCAGCTTATTCTGAGAATTGCCCAGGTTTTAAGAACAAAACTAATTAATGCTGCGTTGACCTCATCAAAGTTGACTTCAAAGGTAGGTTTATAAGGTAAGTATTTTCAAAAAAAGAATGAATAAAACATGAACCATGATCAAGTATAGTACACATCACATAAGAGCTTACATTTTAGTCCTGCGGGATATTAGTAAATCCTGGTGTTTTAGTCACACAGCAATTCAACTGAATCTGTCAAAAAATACATGAATTAAAATAATTTAAAAAAATTCTAAGCATACACTTTATCCAAAGCAGCTCAGCCATTTTTACATTTTACTCATATACGTTACTAAATGTTGACTTAGCATCTATATAGAATAAATTGGCTTACAGAGTCACAGATGCGTAGTTAGCAGGACTGTTTCTAATACATTATTTCCTGATCTTTTATCTGTCTTTCCCATCAGGGGCAAAAGAGGAACAATCACCTAACAGAGAAACTTGCCTAAGAGGGGAAGGAGTTACAGAAGCCAAATTGCCTGGAGGGCCACAACGCGAGAAGAACAATAAGGGACACGTAAAGGACCGAGGTCTCAGCAAAATACCAAAAGGCCCATCCATCTCTATTATTAGTTATTTAGAGTTAAATTGTATCCAACCACTTCATTTTTATGTTCCTCCCATAAAAAACCCCAGAACACTTTATTGTGGTGGCATGTACATTTATTTACCAAGAAATGCTATATCTGTTTAGTTCCCCATGAATTTCTCTTATAGAGCTTATTCGCAACATTATTTTAGATGTGTCAAGGCTTTTTGGAAACTTTATCTCAGCTAGGACAGACTAATGTAACTACAGTGTAAGTGTAAGCAATAAGTAAATATATGAATGACCATAATGTGATAAGTCTAGAGGAAGACAAAAATGAAGTCCCTGGGCAACTACGGTACTTCAGCCTTTGAATGTCAGTTTAATACAATGTTTTTGTGTGTAGTTTTTATTCCAGAATTTGAAAAGTTTATTATTTTTTGTACATAGCTCTCAAAAATGTGTACGATAGTGAATATGTTTTGGGGTTTATTCACTAAGGTTGGATTCGGGTTAAAGAGGTTGCCATTAAGTTAGACATTGAAAATATCTCATCAGGTTGTTGTAGTGTTTAGTGTGACTTCTTCTGCTTTTGGGATGCACTCAACAGTCAACTCATGCAGTCAAGTGGTCATGTACGCCTGTCAGTCAAGTCTGGGGTTAAACTGGTTGTCAAGTCAATATGGTGAACAGACAAATTGTTTGTTATCTTAAGTCTCTTTGAAGGTTGTTGTCTACCTGCCTGAGCTAAGGATGCCACATGGACACATTTAATTTTTAAATGTTGCTGACACCAGCTATAAAGTGTTTTAGCGCATGATGGGATATATATCAGGTTGTTGTCTCCTAATCCTCATTGATCTCAACCAATTACAAACTGAAATATTCACTCAACAAGAAGTAACACTAAAGAACACCAAACATGATATTTGCAGAATAAATAATTACTATAAGCTGCCCTTGGAGACAAAAATAAGTCTGTACTTGACATCCTAGACCTATAAAACTTTTAAGAGGCATAAACCTGCCACATAATTACTATAATGTTGGACTGCATGGCTCCATTGTACTGTTGGGAAGTAGAAAAGACATTTTCTTGACAGATTCCCTTCAAATTAAAGAAGAACATTTCCTTGGACACTTTATGAGCCTAATACAATCTTTTTAAAGGCTATATATTGAGCAACTGTCCTCTTTAAGTACAGTGGGTAAACAGAACAAATTGCTGTGATGTACCATTTTAAAGGAAAGTACCTTAGATTAACCAATAGCAAAAGTCTTTGAGAAAACCTCCCAATACAATGGGCAAAAGTTTGAGAAAAATGCAGGAACTGATCAAATTGTTCAAGATAAACCATTTTTTTATGTAAACTACATTAAAACACATTCACGCATTCACGCATTACAGCTACATCTGAAATCCCAAAGTAATTTGAGATCCAAGTTTATTATTCAGAAGAATTATCTCATGCTCTTGAATATTTAAATAGGTACTTGAGGACATGACCTTCTACCGCAAATAACAAAACAGAATCAGAGAAAAAAAATATTTTATGCAGCCTTTTTTTCATACTATTTATTACGGTATTATATTATGTATATATATATATATATAAAAAATACATTTTAATAAAAAAACATTGATATCAACTAAAACATGTCGGGCATCTGATAATACCAAATATAGTAGCTGGTGGATACATTTGTTCTTTTTAACTGGTCTGCTAAAATGTGGTTGCTTAAACCATCACTACCCAACAAACCTAAACACTGAAGGGTCCTCCATAGTGTTAGTGGGGAAATCAGTAATCTACCTTTTAATCAGTCTACTGAAGAGTGATACTAGGGGAGCATGATTGCCCAAGAGGGCCATAGGTTCCCTATATTACGGCAGGGGGCTGCCACCCACTAGATCTGTCACGCTAGGTCAAAATACACCACTAGTGGTCATGCAAATCAGTCATTCAAGTCTGTGGTCGAACTGATCGTTAAGTCAAAATGGTGAGCAGATGCATTGTTCTTTTTCTGTTGACGTGACTGCCTACTCAATTTGATCGTGAATAGACTCCTTTGTGAATAAATCTGAATCATACATTTCATTATGTTACTGTTTGTTATTGTGAAATGCATAAAAAACTATTCTGGGGAAAATTGGTAAAAGCTGGGCAATCAGCAGGAACACTTCATTGGTTGCAATGAATATACAATTGCCATGTTGCACCATAATTACTCTTAATATATGACGCCTATATTTTAACATATTAGGAGGATTGCAGTTACTGAACATACTGAGCTAGATACCTACACACATTAAACACAGTGGCTTCCTTTTAAATAGTTTTATGGAGAAATAATGAATGATGCATGTCAATAAATAATGCAACACTACCCTAATGTATGAAACACTTTGTATGCTTAGTCTTTTATAGAAAAAAAAACAACATGTAACCTTTCATAAGTAGACTGAAAATCAAAATACAATTAATTTGAGAATTTCCTAATCTCCAATATCACTTGTAGCATTCCAAAGCCGTCTTAACATGCACTCAAGCTGTACTGGCCAGCTGCTTGTACTGACATTTGTTATGTGCAGAATATCACAAACCCATGTGCCCTATGGTCTATAGATGCTTCACATTCCTTTTCTTTGGATAGGAGTCTGCAGGGCTTTGTGTTGACCTACAGTGAGATTGATTTACAAGTTGAAGAATGTTTTGTTGAATTGTTTTCAGTCATTATTCTGGTGTTCTGTATTCAGCACCAATTAAGCTAAGATTTATAACGAGGGGGCTACAATGAAAGTTAAAGGGGCTGCTAGATGCTTTTGGGAGTTCTTACCCTAGTCACTTTAAGTTTTTTAAAAAACTAAAATTTTATATATATGTCAGTTTGCTTTAATATATTGTAATCGTCATAAAGCCCCTGTGATTAGAATGCATGCATATTGATCTCATTTATACCTAACTGGTTTGATGTCAACAATTAAAGGCTGTTATACACCAAGTGCAGAAAATAGCCAGAAGTAACAAATATACATACAGGGTAACAAGAATTTCTCGGGTGTGTACAGGAAAAAATAATCTTAAAAAGCAGAATTAAAATCAATCAATACACATTATGACCTCCTCACCTGGTCTCTTTGCCAAAAATATTACAGTCACAGGATAGCTGGCACCTTTGAGTAACTAACATACGCACTAGCACACATTCACTCTAACACACATTCGTTCTAACACTCACACTAACATACACTCACTCTAACACACATACACACCTTCATTCTAACACAGTCACATCTTCACACTTCCATAATTCATACACCTCCCACAAATCTCACACCTCCTACATCGCCATAGCTTGTCCAGAAACTTTCCTTAAGGCTGCTCACAAAGTGGAAGCAGCAGCAGTATCACCTCAATATTACATCACGTTGCATGACTCCACTGCACTCCTTATTCATATAGTAGCTTCACATTCCACAGAGCTGTACAATGTGTAAACAGGACATAACATGTAGTGCATCACATAACAATATGGACCTACAGCTGGATGGACGAGATGCTATTATTTCTTCGCACCAATGCCCTTGGGAACTTAAGTCTAGGAATGGTTAATTAGGGTCTAATTTGCGTATGCCCCTACAAGGCAGTATGAACTATAAAAAAGTAACAAATAACCAAAAGGAAAAAGAAACGGAAATAATTGCAAAAAGGTTTAGGTTTTATGATTGTCAACCCTGTTACCAGTCTAGTACTGTTTCTGTTTCCTTTGTCCAATACTAAAGCTCTCCATAACTATTTACCAATTTGTCATTTGTACTACTGTCTAGGGTCTGTGGTTACCATGATGCCTCAACGGGCAATAACCCATTCTTCTGTTGTGGTAGAAGCATGTTCTGATAAGCCATGAAAACATGTAGCCCATACAGTGTTTTAATTTATTTTACATTTAGATATGGAGCAGCTTATCTATGGCTGAAATATAAGAGGACAGGGCAGTGGTCTGCATTGATCAACATCTAGCATGTTTTCAGTCCTCTAAACCATCCATGGTTGACCTCTATAAATTAACTAGGGTAGTATATTGCCTATTTCTGTGCTATTCTTGGGGTTGTTATTTGAATCATCTGTGATATTTGCAGAATTCCTGACTAATGACCCTGTGTAGTACAATGTGGGGTTTTGCTGACCTTTTGAATGTTAGTAACATATTTTTCACACCACTCAACCCACTTGCTTCAAAACTAGTAAACCCAAAAACAGCTGTTGGAGTCGCGGTAAAATTAAATTATAGCCGTTTCAGACTTCAACATTGTTACAGCTGCTCCGTTAAAACTTTAGAATAAAATGTAAGACAAGTAGTTAACCTGTAAACAAGAACCCAAAATATAAAATAGACACACAAAAAATAGTAATTAAGGAAAAATAAACAAGAATAGCAGAACCAGAAAGAAAATACAGTCACTTCAAATAAAAAGCAACAAATTTCAACTCAATAAACATACTTAAAAATATTTGCCAATCTTCCGAGACTCTTCATCAGGACACTTGCTGCATATGGCATCACAACACAGCTCTACACTCACTGTTGTGGTTTGTACATAGAATTCAGATTCTACATTTTGGTAGTTTACTGTGCAACCCAAAAAATCTTTTGTTTTTAGGATGTGCTTCCCTTCTTGTAATTTGTATGCATATTGTGAGGTCCTGACCAGACTTTAGGGTTAGGTAACCTCCTCACCACACAGGTGCCTCATTAATGGTGTCAAGAGAGAGCTATAAATTGAAGGAGAGTCTTAGTGGGTTAAGATGCAATATATGGCCATTTAGTATGAACGTATATTAATTAATGGTACTTTTTAATAGTATTTTTTCTGTGTGTGCTGATTCCTTGCTTTGTTGTATATACAATGTCTTCACTCATTTTGTGGTTGGGTAGCAAATGTCTGCCTCACTGATGAGCCTTCAACAAGCTGCATTACACCAAGAAATACCGGTCAACTAGTTTACTGATACCTACTGCTCGCCTCCTGAATGGATGTACTATTAAATTCTCTCACCTGGTTTTCTTTGAAGTATTGGTTAACAGTTAACGAGCCTGGATGGCTGGTGTTGGAACAAATACAACGTGACACTGCCAAGGGTGTGGAACCCTGTCCACACACTGCCAATTCATTTTGCAATAAAAGTGAATAATGGACATTCTAGAAGGTGGCATATACTTTCTAGTAGCCCTATCACTCTCAAGAGATTACTGCACAAACCTGGTGCAGACATTTTATGACATTTTGCCAACTTGCAAAATAGATCTTTTAAAATAATACTTTGCTAAGCAAATCTTATCTTATTTAGTTTAGAAATGTACAAATGTAAACTTTATGTTAGATCAGCCTTTTCTGTACATCCATTGGTGTTCCCATTGCTGGTGAAGAAAAACTTTGGTAAAAAGAAGTTCCTTCATGTCTTCTATCTGGCTCTTCTACAATGTAGTTAACTTCCTCCTACAATGTATCAGCATGCTGGTTATCCCGACTGGTAACTTATGTCTGGAATTTTTTTAAACTTTTATATTTTTTTTAAACTAAATGGTCTTGTAATTGGTAAAAGGACTTAGGCGCTGTTTCAAAAAAATGAAGGTAAATTCTTACGCGTAAGAACAATTATGCTCAAATTCTAACATTTTTTTAATGGGCGGGGGCGCAATGTTAGTTTTAGCGGGTTATAACATTGATATCAGGGCAAAATGTGAAAAGCGTTTTTTGCGTTTTTAATTTTTTCTACTTTAGCATCCAATGGAATTCTTCTGCTAGACCATTCCACTTGTTTCAAATAGGACCACTCTTCTAACAGTGCAACAAACGTACTCATACACAAACACTGCTGTATCATATTTTCACGCCATGTTCCGTTCTAGAACTAAGATATTCTCAAAACTTTGGTGCCGTGAGTCCTATGTTTAAAGAAAACATCCTTCCACCTTTCCAACCTGGTAACAAGGCACTAAAAGTGTCCTTTATCTCGCCACTGAAACCCCAAGAGTCATGACCTTCAATTATTAGAATAAAAAGTGCATGTGCATCTGCAGTCCGAGATGATCCAAAAAATTGTGTTTTTAGTGCATAATAGCATATGGATTAAACGAAATTACATTAAATGTGTGCTATATTCTGAAACACAGGAGCTGTGCACGCAATTCAGCAGTTTCTATTATTTTTTTATTCTGGTTTAGGCAGATTTTTGGTAAACATAGATACAAATAAGTCTCTGAAGGCCTCAGGAATCTTTACCTCGGCAGGCTGAATAAGAAGAAAAAATAAGCGGGTGGTATGCATTGAAGTTTGTTTTCCGGTAATTTCTGAGAATCATCTGGCATTCCAAAGAACCATAAACTCCTGTGTGAATCGTCGTCACTGGCCAATGTTTACCGATGACTGATTGAATACTGCTTTGTGGATTACGCTTATCTTTTCCAACTATAAAAACCCTAGACCTTTTATATAAAATAAACCGATCATGGAACTTTACTCCAAAGAGACATGGATTAACACATGTATATAGGTTAAATAGTGCCTTTTAAAAAGTATTGGAATAAGACATAAAAAACACATAACCCCCCAGTCAGTGAACCCTAAAACAGGCCGAGCATAGGGTAAACAAGGCTAGTGCCGTGTACAAGCTTGGTCATCTCTACCACAGGACAAAGTCCAAGGGTGTTTCAACAGAAGGCTAAGGTACATAAAATACATAATTTTACATTTTAAAATTAATGTATTATGGGTAATGAGAGCAAGTAATACTACTAAGTCAGTCGTTGCCATTAACCTTAAGATGTTACTACCCTGCTTTTTATCAGCCTCCTAAAAAGACTCAAGTGCAGAGAGCAAAAGACAAAGCACAAACATAGGTTTTTCAAGGAGACTTTAGTTTATTGAAGCTTTAGACAGTATTCACATTTCTATATAAATATAGACATTACTGAATCAGTGACTTATGTCACTAAGACATACAAATACATATACATAAGCTCCACCTGAAGCTATTCATTTTTAACTAAAAAATTCACCTGTGCCTATTAACCCAGCTGCCGATTGGTTTTTATAAAAAGGGTATTAATAAAGTGCAGTTTGGCATATTTCTGGAACAGGGACAGCTGGCATGCAAATAGAACGGGTGTGCAAATAAATCCAGGGGCAGGATGGACATCAGTGGCTCTCGGAGTTTGAAAGAGGAAAAAAGTCAGGAGGTAACAACTCAAGTAAGATTGATCACTATAAAAAATAAATAAAACACCATGGGTGCGCTTTAAGACAGCAGTCAAAACAGGTATAACAAGTGGTCACGGTGCACGGGCTCCGTCTCCTCACGGTGGCCACATTTGCAGTGTGGGACAAATTGGTAACTTGAACATAAAACCCAAGCTAAGATCTAACATCAGTGTTAAGAACATGCTCTATATGTTAATGTGCATTGCAGTGTACTGACTGCTGAACAGTGAGCTCCTCAAATTATCACAGGTGGATCAGAGAGGGGTTGTTTTTTTCTCAGCTCCCCTTTGGAAAACAACAAAACCCACATATAAAATAAAGTCCACATGCTAAACTTTCATCAAGGTTAATAAAAAAAAAAAAAAAAAAAAAAAAAAAAAATCGTAACCAGGAACCAATTGCCATATTAGCCCTTGATTTTACATTAGAAGGTTGGTTTTACCCCCCGAAAGTTTCCACAAAGTAGCATCGCGATATTCATTTTCCAAAAACGTTCTATCACAATCCGTGAGCGGTGAAATATTAGCTTCACCCTAGTTGTGTCTGTTATGAGAGGGAGGAAGTGGTGCCACAAGAGTCCACTGGTCGTCTTCTTGGACAAAAAAAAGATTTCCTCCGCTAAATGTCACTGGGTCAAATCGAACAATCATGCTTTCACGGCAAATCCGGTGTCCTACATAACTGCAGCTACTGGTGAGAAGGTTGCTTCTTGTTTTGTTTTGGTACACAGAACTACGGAACCAGATTTCTAAACAGAGGACATTTGCAGAACGTCTATAGTTCAGATAATACTGTATCAATGCATAGCATTTCTTTGCGAGTTAACTCATCTTGTCGATTGCACCCCCCCCTCACACAAAAAAAAAGTGAATACCCCCCCATGCATTGCATGTATACACCACCAAAAGAAACAAGCTGGATAAATTATTCCCATACATCTCAAGTTGGACTGACTCTTTAGAAGCCAGTTATATTTTATTTGGTTTGATAATAAAATATGTAATTTTACGTTTGTGGTATTTCTCTAGAGATTTAAATAATATATATAAAAAGGCAACCTTAACTTTTATTCAATTTGTTGCAAAACATTCACAGTTTATCATTCACGATGACTAGATTATATTTCAGCCTCTGACGCACATCATACGCTTTCCTGCCGTCTACAAAAAACACACACACTTCAGTGTTTCTGGATTTGGAGGAACTCCAGAAGAGACGGTCTGAACAACTTAACAGAAAAGACGTGATGAAGCTTAAACAGCACCGAACCAGGCAGCCCAGGCATCTGATACAGACCGGTTAACGTCAAATTTTGACGGCCGAACTACTTTTCTCAAACTAGAATGTAATAAAAATGAAAAACGAAAACGGATAGGAATTCATCTTTTCTTTTTCTGTTGTCTGAGCATTTTCCTCCTCTTGATGATCATTTCATATAGCTTTTCAATCCCCTCCCTTAGTCCGTCTCCAATGATGGCACATGTAGGCTGCAGATGCCAAGGTGTTGATGAACTGAGTTCATTGAGTGCCAACATCTTCTCGATTTCAGAAAGAGATAGAGAGTTCCTGAGGTCCTGTTTGTTAGCTACAATAAGAACAGGGACTCCTTGGTTTTCAGATATCTTGGTAATCTTATACAGTTCGGTTTTTGCTTCCTCCATCCTCTCTGTGTCCACGGAGTCCACCACGAACACAATGCCGTCCGTACATCTCGTGTAGGACTTCCACAGCGGTCTCAGTTTTTCCTGACCACCCACATCCCAGAAGTGAAACGTAACAGTTTTGGAGTTGCCCAGCGGCACTTTAATTTTCTCTGCGTTAAATCCCTTTGTAGGTACCGTATTTACAAATTCATTAAATTGTAGTCGGTATAATACCGTCGTTTTCCCGGCACAGTCCAACCCAAGAATAACAATATGGAGAGTTTGAAAATTGGATAAGCCCGGGAGGATAGGAGTCTGTTCTGAAAGTCCGTTACCCATCTTTCTTCTTCTCAAAAGAAAAAAGCTGGCTCTAAGTAAATCCACAAGTGAAATTATATCCAATTAAGACGATCTGGAAAGTTTTCACAGGTCACCTAAAAAGAAGAAAATAAATAAATCAAAATTTGGATATTTGGAAAAATAGAACAAATTATGACCTTTATAATCACTGTGGAGGCATTTACTTCAACCAGATTTACCCCCGACGTAAACATTACTGCCCAATAAAGTTTAACAGCCCATTACAGACAAGCTTAAATTATTAGAGAATCTGCAATATAATTTATTTAAAAATGTAATTTCTACGATCCAGAATCGTTTCACGGATACAAACTTTAGAATTCTCCTTAAGAAAAAGTTCCTTGAAAACAAGAATATTTATTGGCAATCCTTACAATGGAATTCCTATGGTGGGTTTTAAACAGCTCCTTCTAGGAGTAAAAACAGGTATTTCATCGGGATGACAAGCCCTGCAGAAAACATGGGGTGTTGGCCTGCTACTCCACACCATATTACACTAAAAACAGTATTTTTACGGGGAATCGTTAAAACCCTCCGAGGACCCCCTTGCCTGTGCCCGCAAAGTGCAATTAATAACATGAATCACATCGAATGGAAATAGTTGTTTTTCACGAGCTCTCCGGATAACACGGAGTCCGATCTACCAACTTAGTGCTACAATCCGCACACTCCAGGAGGCCGATCGGGACCGTGGGGGTTAAAACACAGACGGTGACCGGGATTACCCACAATCAACATCTCGCCCACTCGTTGAACTAGGCTGACCCTCCCCCACCCCGGCCGTGGACACCCTGCACGTAGCCGATAACAGGGGTCCCCCCCGATACACATTCAGATGGGGGATTCGCCCTTACCTTGTAGTCAGCACAGCCCCGTCCTAAACAAGAGGCGACTGTTTCCACCCCGATGGCTGGCCCCGATCCGCGACGAGCATGGCACAGCTGGCACGATCCAACTCACAGCGCGGTGCCCGTTTTAAAGGGCATGCATTGAGAGCACCTGCCCGGTCGCAATAATATAGCTGAACAATAACGGCGGATCCGTACAGCAAGCCCCTTGCTCTGCACTCCCACGCACTTCTCGCAGCTGCTTCGTGCCGTACAATGGTGCAGTGGCTGTCTCCGCAGGGTGCGCGCATCACTCTACATCCCCCACCGACTCCAAGCGCAAAGTCTGAGCCCAAACACATTACCAGACAAGTGACTGCGAGCGAAACCACGCCCGCCACACAAGCGCCCCTATTCATTGGCTGGGAGCGCGCACCCCCCTTCCTAGCCGCTGATTGGCTTAGCGCGGTGCTTATGTTATGATTCCTCTCTACCTGTTGGCGCCAAGTAATAGCCGGGACAATGTATTAGCATACAATGCTGCAATTACGTGTTATTATGTGTTACGTATAGAAATGGGTGAAAGGGGTACAACGTGCGTTCATTAAGCTCTTTCAAACGTCAAGAGTATTTCTAAAAGGTTAAAGACGTTAAGGTACCCGTACATACTGTTTGTCTTCATCTTGTTTGCTTCTCAAACAAGACTCAAGTTCGAAACACCACACTATATCAGAGCAGAAATAATGTTCTACATCTGCCGAAGGAATTTAGTGCATTAACAAATGTAAGGATGTTTCACTACACTAAAAGGGTGGTAGATTAGTGGAACGGTCTCCCAGCAGAGGTGGAGAAGGCTAACACAGTAAGGGGAATTAAACATGCATAGGATAGACATGAATCTAAGAAGAGACCGGACCAGTGAGTGGAAAAACAGGGCAGACTAGATGGCCCTCATTCTCAGCCTTCTCTCTGTAGATAGATTTTATTCACAGAAGTCCTCTTGATCAGAAGACAAAGGATAACTGCACCAATCCTAGGAGATACTAACCAAACCGGCATAGAATTCAGCAGTTCAGAGCTACTCAGGTCAAGTGAAGTGCGAAATCTCGGAGTACTCCTTGACAGTTGTCTGTCACTTAAACGTCAAATTTCTGCTGCAACAAAATCTGCCTTCTTCCACTTTAGGAAACGCCTAAAGGACCAGGGACCCTGAAAGAGCTATTAACACCCTACATCCCTGCTCGCCCCCTTCAATCCACACATATACCTAAAGTGCGCACAAAATCAGGCCCCAAAGCATTCTCTCATGCTGCCCCCACATTCTGGAACTCTCTACCACTGTCAATCAGAGAGGCCCCATCTTTAGAGACTTTTAAAAAAAGACTTAAAACCTATCTTTTCTCCCAAACCTTCAGATAATTCACTCTTTTTCTCTTGTATGCATATACCTGTAAAGTGCTTTGAGTCGCACCGGGAGAAAAGCGCTATATAAATACTTGTTGTTGTAAAGGGAGAGTTGTGGTTTCTCCTTTTTGATTTTACTATACATCGGGAAGGTCGAGTCCCAGAGAGCTTCTGCTGCAGGAAAAGCTTGGCTGGCCCTGTATAGTGTATATATCAGTTAGATTTCCTCAGTCTTCTTGTTACATTATACAGGGCCTGTTCAGCCATTCTTGCTGGTGAAACGTGCTTCTGTTGGACCTTTATAATGAGCAGTGAAGCGACTATCCCTTTAGTGAATAATCCCAATTCTAGTATTGCAACCGCATCATGCAATCTAGGATGCGTGGTCATCCTGTGGCCTCCACCACCCTCTCAGTGGCAATATTTGCACGTATTAACTCAAACCCGCTAGTTTTAGACTATGACAGGCCATTTGAGAAGGTTTACCATTTTTTGCACATACAATAAAAGCGATTGAAGAAGCTTAAAAAATTATTTTAAAATAATTCTAGATCAGTGACTGCAGGGAGGAGCTGAAAACCCTTTGACGAGATTTGGATGATATATCTTATTAGGAAGGTTTCCGTGAGGAACTGTTTGCTGAAAGAGCTGCCTTGTCCGTGGACGCACAAATAACAGAGTGGTCTTTCAGTCCTACCTACCTTGTTGAGTGAACAGGAACTTGCAATGCATGATTGGAACAATGCAAGTCACTTTCCCCCCAGTTATTGGGATATATATGCTAGCAACCTTTGAATCATGAGGACATTGTACAGTGTCGGTGACGCGATGGGAACTCTCTGGGTTTTGCCCTGTGTCTCCAGGTGAATTGCTGCTTCTCCGTCTCCATGGAGAAACTCCGGGTCGCGGGAGCGGCGTTGCGACACAGACTGCCCTATAATGTCAGCGGAATTGCCTACCGTCATATTGAAAAAGGAGAACTCTGGGTAGCTAGAGTCTGAATGTTCCCAGTTACGATGATGAGGCAGCCCTGGCGCCTAAAGGCCGCTGGCTCCCAATGACAGTTGGATATGAGAGGACACGCATTAGGTTTTTATGGTCACATAGAGTGCGGCTGGGCATACCTGTCGGTGGCCAAACACTGCACCTCCTGATGCGCTGTTATTGAGACGGATCGGGGGAGTGATGTTGGCCAGTGGCCTACCAGGAATGGGCCCAGTGTGCCAGTCCGGGTCTTTCGTGATGCTGTGTGTTCCTTAAGGTTATATTACTTATGAAGCAGCAGCATCTGAATTAATGGATCCCCGGACAAAAAATGAACTATGCCTTTAACATAACCCCTACATGTAACAGCCACTCTAAGTTTCAGCCTTAAGCACGTTGTGTTCCGTTACAAAAGCTACATTTCCAGGAAGAATTGTGTTTTGAGAGGGTAGAACACCCTTTCATACAGCCCGTTGTTTTCATGACGGCACTTATTAATTAAATAGTAACCAATGGAGCAGAAAATGAAAAGTTTGAAACTGAGAAACTTCCAGTTCCAGTGAAACTTTTGGAACACAATGTTTTAGCATTTCTTTCAGAATTAAAAGCCTGGGACAATTTGTACACGCAATGTTAAGTTTTCAAGGGCCAGAGGTTTTACTAACAAACTGTTCCCTCTATCAGCATACAGGTGCTACCTCCAGACAACGTACACAAGTCTGTCAGCAAGTATGCACAGAAAGCAGCAATCAAAGATATTTTTAATTGAGTAAATTGCATATATCTTTCTGTATTATAGAAACATATAATTTGACTGCAGAGAAGAACCCATCTAGTCTACCCATTTTCCCTGATACAAAGACCTTAATCAGTAATTGGTCTCATCAGGTCAAGATAACTTTATGCATGTTTAAATACCCTCACTGTTGTAGCCTATGACACTTCTGGAAGGATGTTTCACTTATCTCCCAACCTCTCACTAAAGTAAATCTTCCATACGTTACATTTAAACCTCTGACCCTCTAGTTGTAGTTTTTGACCTCTTGTTCTAACTTTTCTCTTTTGAAATAAACTTCCCTCCTGTACTTTGTTAAATCCCTTACGTTTTTAAATATTTCTATGACCTCTCCCCTGGCTCGCAGTGATGTGGTCGGCTTGGGGTAGATACTAATATTAAAGAGATAATTCTGTAAATACATTTTATAAATAGCTGTGCCAAATGACATAATCCTAATTCTTATGGCATAATTAAATTATAATTATAGGGTTGGAAGATATTGTAAAACCAGTCTTTGAGCTGGTTATATTCCCCGAGGGGTAATGCATATATATATATATAACTGGAACTTAGCCAGAACCACTTTAGACAGTCGCATTATTGCTTGTAATTCTAATCAGTGGTCTACACCATAACACTTCTTTTCCCGGTCTGTCTGATGTATTCAGGTCTTTCGGCTTTTCCATTCTAGCTAAAAGTCAGCGACCAGAATTAAGAAGCCATTCTCTACCACACCCAGATATGTGCTCTTTGCTAACACTTGAACACCCTGTTGTACAAACTTCACAGAGAAGAATACTCCCAGATAGAAAGCAGATGCCAAGTAAAAAAAAAAACACGTTAGCAGTAGGGAACGCAAACCCTTAGCGACCAGGAACATCTTAAAACATTTGTTTCTGATCGTGGAAAACATTTCTTATTAAGCAACAAGTATAGCAGAGATGGATTAGGGGCATTATCTGCTAACTTGGTATTTATTTGCTATAGACTCCAATGCAGGATCAAAGGCTAATGGGGGAGGGTGACGTGTCTACCCCCTGTATCTCCCCAGTGCGTGTGACGTGACAATGAGCAGAGAGCAGGCTGATCCTATTTCCTCAAGGCAACAATCTGCTACAGTGTTTAGCAAGCTCCAGTCCACACAGTACAAAGGAGTATATTCACTAAGAGAGTTGTGTTTCAGCAACAATGCATTACGAAGGACCTTCCCTAATAAGTTTCTACTGTATAATTAAATAGTGAGATTTATTCAGTCTCATCATATATATTGAATTATACATTTTACATGGCCAGCTCACACCTTCTTACTGGAGAGGTTTGCCAGCGTTGTCCCTTCGTAATGAAACCTTTAGCGAAGAAGGTTTTGGGAACATGATCAGCACAGGTGGCTTTATTGGTGATTTTGCATTAATCACCTGTGCTAAAGAAGACTCTTGTACAAAGGTTCATTGAAGACATGGAGTTAAGAAACACTAATCGGATCCACAGCTATGGATGACAAGCAGGCTGGGGGTGTTTGCAGTATTTACAGTCAATAAAAACAGTGCTTAGAGCTGTCAGTCAAGGGAAATAACAGGGTGCTTTGAGGGACAAAAGGTTAAAGGCACCAGCATAATTTGCATCCAAACGCTTTATGAGGTCAATTATAGTAAAACCCCCAAACATTTTTTTTCATTGATCAGTCTATCCATGCCCTCTGGCACCAAAAGTCTTAAACTTAATTTTATTAGGTTGTTTATCAGTTGTTGATCATTGTAAACAATTTGAGTCCTAGCAGGGCTTTTTAAATATTCATTTTCAATTCTTTCATTTACTGATGTACATCCTTATTTAGCATGTGTCCTGTCTATAGTAGCACTTCTATCTAACTATCACATTTCCATTGGTCAGTCAGCACGGATTGCCCTGGATACAGAAAACACACGAGCTGTGAAAATTGTAGACTGTTGGGTGTCACTTTCCCTTGTGATTTTACAGTTGCGTGGAACAAATTGTCACGTTTCTTTATTCTGCACCTCAGTGAGGTAATTGCATACATAAGGAAGGCTGTGTGTTTCCTTAAAGTTGAAAAGAGCTGCAAACTGAGTTCAATTACATCATATGAAGGTGTACAAAAATCTGTCACGTTTGAGGGAATGGTCAAAAGTTTTATTGTGGGTCCCAATTAACCATTTTTAATCTGTTAAATTTTAAATTTTTAAATGCAAAATGAACCATTTTTTTGTGGTAGACCAGGTACTTGTGATGACTACTTGTCAATGTATGACATCATGCATGGTGTTTAGCTGTCCACAGAGTTGCATGGACTATTACTAAACTTTTTTTTAAAAAAAAATATTCTACATTTAATGTTGTACATGTCACATAAGACTATAAAAAGTTTTTTTCTTTTTTTTCCTCCTTTTGATTCATTTACAACTATTTTTAATGTCTCTTCTGCAGCTGTTTGTTCTGCAATCTGTATTTTCCTAAATTATGCAATGGCCCTCCTACAGAAACAGCTGCCATCCCTCAGAATTCTTCTTAAATCTAGAGCATTTATATAAAAATAAAACATGCATTCGTCATGATTGCACTTTTTGCTATTTGATTTTGCAGAATTTCATGTCCTGAAATGGTTACAATATTTCTAGGCAACATACAGGGTTCTCCAAATCATGTAATTGAACTATACAGGCCAGTCCTTGGGGTTAGGCAAAATGGTTTCATCTCCCTCGGGTCCCTTCCTTCTTGCCAAAGAGGGGACCCACTAAGGGGATTGCAGCCAAAAAGCACTACCAACCCCCCCCCCCAAAAAAAAACAAGTCTCCACCATGGCATTTTCAGTCTAAAACCATATCGGCGCCAAGAAACAATCAAAATTCTCATGTACACAAAAACAACTCAAAAAATGCTTGTGCAATGTGTGATTCAGTGCTGTGTTACTGGCCCCTACCAATGGCTAGTAAGTTTAAAAATTCTCCTCGTCAAACAAGCCAAAGGCTAGGGAAATTTAATTGGTAGGGAAAAAAGGTGTAAACTAAAGGTTCCTGGATGCAGATGGCTCTTACCCACTTGTGCTTGGAGGCTTAAAAAGTGAGCCCACGCAGCCACCCACTTGCTCCCTGGCAGACCAAACCAGGGGACTTTTACTGAAGGTTAATCAGTCTGAGTCTGACACAGCAGTGAAGCCATGGTGTACCTTGGCTATCAAGGACAGTAAAGTTGGCCCTGGTTGCACACTAACAGCTGTAGGGACTTTAAGGATATCCTTGCATCGAAACTCATTATGAGACTGGTGCTGTATACACATCAGAATTAGGTAAACATCTAAAAATGATTAAAATTATTGTATGGACAAACATTTTCCCCATGTACATCTGGAGTTTGGTAGAATAAATCTGATAATAGAGGAAACTTCCAATCAGTCCCATGTACAAAGACCGCCATTGATCATTGAATAAAATTATAAAGATGTGATTCACACAAAACATGCTTCCTTCATTTCCATGTAATCCCCTAATTAACAATCCATTGCTCTCTGTAGGTGTCATCTTGGGGGGGTTTATTCCAAGAGAAAACTGAATGGGCCTTGTTGTACTCACAAGGTGATAAATTTTAAGCTAATTAGGGCCAAGTTATTTTTGGAAGTGTAACTATTTAATTGACTTACATTGCTGATTGGGTTAAACAAACACGTCTGATTTTTTTTTCATATTTGTGGAAGAACTACATTTTAAAAAATGTACACTGTTATTCAAATAACATTTAAAGACATTGGATTTCTCCCTGGTTCAAAGATTTTAGCGAAACAAAGCATTCTGTTACACTTTCTGCCATTTTTGGAGTAGACAGTATTAACGAGGCCCAAATGTTCCAAATGTATAAATAGAAATGTAGCATGATATACCACAGCTTATTCTAATTTTGCTTTTTTGGAGAGAGATGGATCCTTCTCACAACATCAGTTTCTTGGAATTTTTTTCAGGTGATAAGCAGCTGTGCATTTGTCATTATTTGTGTATAATATGTAACATACCGGTATTTGAAAGATTCTTAGAAAATTGGATTTTTTTCAGATGTTATGTATGTATCCAAATGAGCTGTTGATACAATCACTATAGTTCTTAAACACATACATAAAATTTCGTTTTTGTATATGGTGAATTTATTTACACCTTCAGCATCTATGTTAATTTGCCTGCCCTCTTAAATACTTCAAAATAAATGCCTATGCATATTGTAGAGCTAATCTCTGGAAAGGTGTAACATAGACCCTTGAGTCCCTCTGGTGCAGATTGGTTTCCAACTCTTAAAGGTCCCCCCCAAGCCTTTTTTGTGCATGAGTAAATCCTTTGAAGCTAGCATTAATGACAAGTGTTACTAATGACTTCTTCTATTTGTCACTAGACATGTAAGAGTGCTAAATTGCATAAGGTGACCAGATGGCCCTTCCACAGAAGACCCTTACAAAAGTGTGTCATGCAGGGGCAGCACAGATTTTGTTCCGTTATATATTGCCTGCATGTTCCCAGTGTTTCACAAGTATTTCTATGTCAGCTCATATAGAGTTCTCAAGTCTAGCTTGGTGGCCCATTAGTGGCCCATTAGTGGGTTAGTGTACCATCATGTTGGATGGAAGCTGGCAGTAGTCAATCATGAATCCTCCCTATAGCAGACAAGTCACTTGGTCTGCACACCAACTGGGGGCATCTGGTGGTACTACTTGCCAGGAGGTGGGAAGCAGTTGTCAGAAACCAAATGAACAGTGAATGCTGTTTCAGCTAAATGCTGAGTATTAATGAGACAAACACTGTTAAACTCGTTTATGGCAAAGAGAAAATGCAGAATGACTGCTTCTTTAATGCAGCTATGTGGTATACATTTTTTATTTTCAGATTAAGAGAAACATCTGACCACCATAACCTAAACCTATTTCGCAAGTGCACGTTAAGATGTTCAGAGACATTTAAATACAATACATGCCTGGTTTGTGACTATTAACAGTTTGTCTGTTAATAGTCTGTTTGTCTGCATGGAACGCCTTTACAACCATTTATGTAATAGCAATTTAAAAAATTAGTTTTTGGAAATACTGTATTGTTTTCTGGTTTAAAATTGCTTTCTTTTTTTAGATAATACAATATTTTGAGAGAAATGTGCTAAGTAGATCCCATTAGCATTGCTATAAAGAATAAACCCAGTGTGGTGTTTGAGCTGTGAAAGTCACCCAAAATATCACATGACTGTCTACAACTGTCTGCAATGGCAGCGTCCATGTCTGCAAATGATGTTTATTGGAATAAAATGAATTAAAACCAAGTTTTCTTCAAAGGTAAACTACACTACTATATATAATACTATGTCTAAGAAAAATGTGACTTCCCCACTATTCTAAGAAAAAAGGAAAGTGCGTGCGAGGGACTAGAGGGGATGTTACTGATTCCTCTACAGGGTGGTGTCGGCTTTTTGAAGCTGAAGAACAGTGAGAAGTTAAAAACAATCTCTAACTACTTATAAAGAAAAATGGTTGTCACAGACAAGAATTGATAAAGACTGTAGTATTGAAGATTGTGAAAAAAGATGATTTCTACTCTCTAAGTAGTAAAGAGGAAAAAAATTAGAAAAAAATAATGAGAGTACAGTACATACTGTTGGCAGGTTCTTATTGTATTAGAGTAGAGCCTGTCACAATACCAAAAGAACTGGCTATATTAGAGATATTGCACTCCCTACACACATGCATGATGGAAGAGAAAAAAGGGAATATCCTGGCACCCTTTTTGCTCACAGATACAGCATCTGGCTCTTAACAGTGCATGATGGTTTATCATTCTGCTTTCTTCCCCAAAAATACATCTTAACCTGTATTATGTAGATCTCATCCTATGGTTTCTCACATGTTATATATTGATGCACATCACTAGTTTTTAAAAGGCCACAAACACATTTGGTACCACCATCTCTGCAATGCATTTTTCAATTTAAACTGGGATTCTATCATTAGTATTTGTAACATAGACATATTATGAGCTAAATGGAGACCTTTTTGGTGAACTGGCTTAAATGCAGCCCTGCAGTAAACATTTTTTATAAGAGTAATCCTGGTGGACATCTGGTCACACTAACCTCGCATTTATTTTTACCACAATACAACCACCCATCTGTAAAAATCAATTTCACGCATGCATATAGGAATGTTCCAAGATACAGCCTCCAAAACAGGATACATACATGGAATATTCTTGGGGAGTCCGCAAAACAACTTGTCTGGGAAAGGGGGTGTTATGCTATTGCTCCTGGATGAACTAAAGGCGTACTTTTCAAATATTGGCCGGAAAACCCTAGGTAGCCTTCACATTTTTCACCTTCTGTGGAAGATTAGCCTAATTTCCACTTTTATCCATAACACAAAATAATCCTTTAATTCTTCATTGTTAACTCTTAGGTAATTACTATTATGTAGTGCCCAGACGTTTAATTTGCCCTGATTTAACTAATCTCCAAGACTCCTGCTCATATGTTGGGACACAAAGTACATTTCGTTTTGTACATAATAAGCACTGGTCTATTTTCACTACATAGATAATATTTTAATCATCTGGGCTGCTTTGGACATTAACTCTTAAAACTCCCTTTATTTTCACAAAGTGCCGGTATTCTATTTTAATATATGAAAGTGAATAAGGCTTTACTTTCATGTTAGTGAGTTGGCTTAATACAATTCCTAGACACCCCTGGGGTGATTGTAGTTAATACCAATGGTGGTCAGATTAATGAATCCACTTGTTTGCTTCAATAGGAACCAGCTCGTTCTCTGGTTCGCTGCATTTTAGGACTACCATGGGTTTAGAAACACTTTCTTTCCTGCTGAAAAATGGATGGTTATTATTGAAGTAATAATCTGGCATGAGTGGGTATGGGAACTCTCCCCTCCCTGTCAATAAGAACTATATACATTACTGTAGATGAGGTCTGACCAGAGATCTTTTTAAATGTATGAAATAATTAAACAAAGTTCTAATGATACATTTGGACATACAACATTTAAACACATTAAAACCGTAATTCTCCTGCCACTCCCCACCAGCTTTGTAAATGGCTAATACACAATACTGCTAATACTGTTCAAACATGTCAGACACCTGCTAAATTGGTTTGAGTTGGACTGCTTAATCAGCTGTCCGTCTGGAAGTGTCATGTTACAGTTACCCTCCATATTTACAAAACTTGCCATGAAAGTAGCTTGGATGCAGATGGATTTCTTTTGGCACCTAGGCAACCTTTCTGCCAAATCCCTTACTGCACTTTAGACATGTGCACGGCAAGCAAAATCCCTTTGCATCTAATTTTCCTTTCCTTTTTTGACTTTTTTTTTATTTGAAACAACATTCTGTGGGGTGTTCCCAGAGGGGGAGATCCCTGAAACCTCTCCTTTCATTATAGAAAATAAAAAAAGTTCCCCCAGAGTAACGATGGTCAAAGAGGTGCAGCATTAGAGCACTAGTCCTGGGCAGGCAGACACTGGCAGATGATAGGAACATGCAGCCCTAATATTATATATTCTAATGCTTGGTTTTGTCACCAATATTTATTTATGAATGAAGAATAATAGATGATATGGCCAACTGTGTTAATCAATTAAACTCTACTCAGGAACAGGGGGAAAGTGTCTGCTGCAGTCCCTGTAATACAATACAGTAGTCACTACAGCTTCTCCAATCCACTCAACTATTCATTAACTTTCAGTATTGTGTATGAGTAGTGAGCATGAATGTCAGTCTCTGCTAAGCTGCCACTGTCTCACACTCCAGCTACCATCAGTAACTGCTGCTGATAACAAGTTAAATGTTCTCAGCACAACATATATCTAATGCTTGTCCCTTCCCAATGTAAATGCTGATTGGCCAGAGTGAAAAAAAGTTAAGAAATGCACCATTACCATCAATGAGACCACCTCAATTTTTTGGCTACTTCTACCTATCAGTCATTGATATGAATGAGCGCTGAAACACTTTGTAATGGCGGCTGCTACACGTGGCAATGAATCTTATGAATCCAAATCAATTTTCGTCACTTTTGCAATTTATTTTCGTTAGTTTTGTCGGAAATCGCCCAAGTTAACGTTGATTCATAAGAACGCACCATACAGGGAATTTTTGTTAAGTTTGAACGAAAACGAATACACAAGTCTAGTGGACTTATCCAGGTGAACATAGTCAGGATAATTCTTAAATTACTATGTCTGACCCTAAATATTCTTTCTTTAAGATCTGGTTTGTTACTTCCCATAAACCAATTAGTTCAGGCAAACCACCTTTCCAGTCCAGATAATAGACGCAAGGTTTCAAGAGCAAGGCCCTCTTCTCCATTTGTACTGGTTTGTTTTAAAGAGTGTGTATGTCATTTTCCATATTTTCAAAATGTTGTTAATTTTTACTACCTTTTTTAAGGAAGAATCTGCTGGCATGCTATACATAAAAAGTAATTTCATTCTAGTCTACCTAAGATCCAAATTAATACAATCTGATCCTCTGATAGTTTAATACAATCTGATCCTCTGAAGTAAATGTATTTTTTAAGACAATTGGATTTTCTGCTAACGTACATCTCCATTTCTTTTCCAAATTGGAATTCTTTTCCATTCTTAAAATGAACCAAGCAGTTAACATACTATATCTGGCCACATAAAATTCCAATTTTAGAATTTGTGACACATGTTACAAATTGGCAAAATCACAAATGCCTCAAAGCGCAACTTCATTTGAATACATTTGCATAATAAAACCCTGTTGTTTTCATCATTTTCTCCAGTTATAAGAGAGAAAAAAGCTCTTTTATTTGATCACAATACTATTGTTTCAACATTATCTCCTTTAGATCGCTGTCATATTGTATATGCAACTGTATCATAATGAGACTTGAATGATTGTTGCTCAAATGTAGATGGCTGGACACAGAACCGCTGCCTTGATGGCATTAGGAAAACTGAAATTAAAGTCATAAACCAAGACAAACTTTAATCCAAGCTAAAAAAAAACAATTGTGAGAATCGTGTAAAAAATACAGTTGGCCATAATAATTGTGTTTGGTAAAACATGGCCATGCCATTAAATAAGCATTTAACATAATCTGATAATTGATTTCTATTAAACCACATTTTTTGTATATTTTGTACTTTTACAATAAGAGACATTTAATTAAAGACTCAGGTGTTAAGCCAGCATAGGACATAACCTCTTCATAATGATGTGAAATGTGCTCATTATGATGACGTCATTTTGTGGTAAAGGTCTTAACTCTAACATTAGGCCAAGTGATCCACTAGAAAAACCTATGGTTTACGAACTCTTGGTCCATACGTGAATTGTGGATTTTCTGCAAGATCTGCAACAAAAGATATGCAACAAAAGTACATAAGCGTTCACACATTATGATTCTTGGAAACGAGTTTGGCCCACCAACCTATCCATAGAGAAGATCTACGGGCCACCGCATGAAAAGGTCACATCTTACTGACCTAGCAATTTTGTCTTTTAAGAAGAAGGTGAACTTACACTGAGTGCTAACAATGGAGCTAAAACCTTTTTTTGTGTATAGGTGTGGGGGAAGGGGCAAAATACAAGAATTGCTAATTGTATTGTGAGGGAGCTTACTGTGAGCTGGATAGTCCTGAAGACACTAAGTCTTTCAATGTTTCAATTACATTTCCAGACACAATCACTTAATGACTTACACACTTAACCTGTTAACTCCCAGAGAGGTGGGTAACACATTGTTTGGAAACAAAATAGGCACTGAGATGCAAAATGATGTTCAGTTATATGGCAGTAGGTGCGTTATTTGCGGCTCTTACATAATTAATAAAATGGGAGATAACAGCATTATATCCGCTGTCAAGTTCATTTTACTAAATGAACAGTTTCTGTAATATTTAATTATACATCAATTCATTCATATTCCTTAAAAATAACCAGAAAGCGGCATTAAATATTAAAATATCTACTGTCTTGAAACCAAATAATTGCAAAATGAAAAAGTAATGGTCTCCTTCTTTGTTATTTCATCGGCAGTGCTAAATAAATTATTCGAATTATAATTATTTAAAGACCTTACAATAAGAAATTTTATCCTTACAATTTAATGGCCACAATAAGAAAGTAATTTAAACTGGATAATATTATGTTAGAAGTGCTTGAGCTGGGGGTGCACCAAAAGCCATGCCAGTGCTGAGAGAGACCCCGGGCCTCGCTTATTGGGCTGGATTCACGTAAAGGGTAAGGGAGGTCTTGGATCCATGCGAGGGCCCAAATATTGTAGCGGGGGGGGGTGGGTTGAACTGGCTGAGTAAGATGTAAGAGCCAAGTCAGACAACGGGTTCAGTTAGATACTGACTTGACCAGCTAAATAACATATACATTTAGGAGGTATGAATAAAATAAGTGACTGAGGTGTAACTTTTGAAAAATGCCATAATAATTGCCATAATAATTAGGCTACTTATCAATCTACTATGTAAACTCATGAGAACATCAAACCCTAGATCCAGCATTCACCACCTTGGGTCTAGACAGTGTGTCCGATATCACAAGCTATTACGATGTTTTGTACAGCAAGGATAATCATCCATGCTAATATTGATAATATTAAGTCTTTGTCTAAACCAGTCAATTAAGAAATAAATGATTGTTAAGCGATTAACCTGAATTTGCATTATGAGACCTGGGAATACTAAAATATAAGCCCCTACATGACATGCATTGTAATATGTGCTGTTCTAGGAAATAAGAAGATGAAGGAACAGAATTCCCAGACAGCTTAGACTATTTAGAACTGTTACATCACTGTAGTACACCATGTTTCTGAGTTAACACGCTTACACAGCACTGTATTCTAACCCACATTATGAGACATAATTACACCGAATTGATTTTCTCATTGTTATCTGCTTATTGCTGGCGTATTCTGGCAGTGTAACGAAAGCCTGAGACGTGGATTGTATTCTTTAACTCTTTCCCTAACATTATCACTACCCCATCTGTTTTATTTAATTATTCAAATGGCTGGGTGCCCTCTAGTAAATAAGAGTCCACAGATATATGCCCTTGAAAGTGTCTAGTACTCTAAAATCTGATTAGAATTCATATGATGATTAAAATCGACATTGTTGTTATTTAATAAAGTATGGAATTGTAAAACATTTTAATATGAAAGGAGTCCCTTTTAAACAGCGAAACCTCATTAGGAAACCAGTGCTTGACTGTACTCTACTATAATACATATATGATGTCATCAGACAAGCCAGACATATCTTCCTTAGATCTGTTATCATGTTCTAGTAGTTTAACGAGTTTTATTTGTATTTGTGTTTTTTAGGTCCTCTTTACTGATGCTGAAAAGACTTGCATTTATGTTCATTTTGTCCAGTCACGCAATGTGTAGACCCCCTGATGGGCCACAAACATGCTGGCATTGAAGTCCTTTGACTGTATAAGTGGAGGTCAAATGTTTAGACATAAATTGCATCCAGCTGTTTATGTGGGATTGGAAGAAACAAAAACTGATAAGCCTAAATAACAGGCAGAGCCCCCAACAGCAAGTTGTAACAGGCATCTCAATAAATGTGTAATTTTAATTAAACATTTTTCTCTTCTGGTAGAAAACCATGTATTGAGAGTTGCGTGGCCTGATTGGGTTACATTGCTGTTCTTTGTTAGATAAGGCTACAGAAATTATCTCCTATGACACATAGAGCTGCCATATTGGAATGCAGCCAGTTTTATGTCATAAACTAATTTTTAGTCAGAGACAGTTATACTATGTGTGCTTTTGTTTTGGGAAGATCAGAAATAAGCATATGAATATTACTCTAAGGAAATGTGTATTGTATGGGGATCACAGGTTTCACTGTAATTAAATATTTAAATCAGCTAAGTCACTAAAGGCCACATCCTTTTCATATTCAGCAATAATGTGGTAATTGAGTTTCTTGTCATGGGTGTTTTGTTTAGATCTGTATCAACCAAGGCCTTTAATCATATAAACTTAAGTACTGCTGGTATGGTGGGACACTGGAGCCATTTTAATATGGAAGGAAAGATAATTATGTTTAAAGTAAAAACACATTATTTGATATCTGAAAATAACCAAGAATACTTAATGTGTTTAGTAACCATTTAGTAAAGCCATACCACCTTAAAAAATACACATAGTTAAAAAATGCACATAGTTAAAAAATATCCGGAACCAGAGTACACCAAGAAAAATTATATATACTTCAATATAAGTGAACATGATCATGTCCAGAAACCAGTTCTGCCCAGAATCTTGTTAAGTCTCAAGTACTCTTAAGGTTTTTCGGAAAGAGATTTGCAAATGAGAACACAAAAAAGTTACACCTCGGCATCCTTCTAATTGTTACATTACATTTCCCAGTCTACGCTTGTAGGTTACTCTTGTTTTGTACATATATTGCCATATATTGTATTACTGTATTTTTAATGTTGGCATAATAAAAAAAATGTATGTTATTATTTACTACTATCCTACACTCCCTCAGCTTTAGGAGTGTTTTCCTGGAACTGTGCAACCCTGGTTAGTTTTACGAGTTTTAAAGTAACAGCCCCAGAGCAATGCTTTGCATTCCACACACAAGACTTGGCGTTGTTATCCTGAGATCTCCAATGTAAAAATATTTTGGTGTTTGCAGCAATCTAGCTCCATAGCCTAGAAAAACCACATGTTTTCTTTCGGGGAATCCTTTTTATATTCCTGGCAGACTTTGGCACTGATGTTAAAGTAAGACACACAGAAATCTGCAAATAATACTCCCAACTTCATTCTTCTGGGGATGCGGACACAAGCGGATTTTGTGTGGATATACGTGTCATTGTTCAGTGTTAATTGTTTCATTGTATTTGGATTATAGGAAAAAGGCTAACACCCTAGCAAGTTTTCAGCCCTTACTGACTGTGGTAGACAAACCAGTATCAGTTACTGTTTATCAGAGCTTACCCGACTTCACCAGAGTAAAACCGATAAAACAGTTTCTGTTTTGGTGTGTGCAGATTAAAAAATGCAAACTCACCTATCAAAAGAGTTTCATTCTTGGAAGACAGCATTCAAAAATTATACAATTTTAAGCAAATAGGAAACTATGTAAAAAAGTTTCTATTCAGAATATGATTATGCAAAATATTTCGACAATTAATTGCTTTTGACAGACAATTCATAGGAGAGAAGCAGTAAACAATTAACAAAGGAAGGAAAAAAATGATATGATGGACAGTGTTATTATAGTTTGACATTTAAATATTTGCTCCATTGGTCCAATTCAACTCCTATTATGTTCAGAAAGTAGCACCATTGGTATCATCAGCAACTGGATTGGCAAAGATTGCTTGTTGCCTTGTTTGTTTTGCTGAAATATTACATTATTTAAGATTAAATATGGAATCTAGGGCACCCAACTAGATTGACCACATCAACCATGCTTTCCATGACACATATAATGCTCACCTATAGTATTTGAGATTTATACATTAAGTCAATCATTTATGCAGATATACATCTCACACACTTTAGTGCAGCACTTTTTCCATGCTGGTCATCAATATGTGAAAATTATTTGGGTCCTGGAAAACATGGCAGATGCAGTCACCCTTGCATAAACAGACTGCAAGCTGTTTCTAATACAACTCCTATGGTGACATCATGACACTCCTCACTTTTGTGAGATACTGTATGCACTATACACCTTCCTCACCTGTTTCCATGTACAAGACACTTCAAAAATCAGAAGTGTGATGCCAAGGGTTTAACCTGGAGGTCAGTCCAATGAATATAAAAAACAGGCACAAACTTACCAATTCCTTGTCTTGCACATGGGTTGCATAGCATGGGAATGCACCTAACAACGTTAAATTAAAACAAAACTTTTGATTAGTAAAGTCATGAGAAAGGAAGGTGGAATAATGTCTGTTGCTGGACGCTCCTATTTATTTCCCACCCAAGACACAAGCAGATTGTACGTTTGTTGCTTTGTAATAAGCATGCTTATGACTGATACCCTTAGTGTGAATGAAAATTAGCTCTTCACAATTCTTCTCTCCGAAGAAGCCAATGGCAGAGGACAATACTGTATGATGTCACTTTCTCCAACTTTGTATAGGTAACTAATAGAGAAGAACAGAGAGGAACTGATTCAAACTTCTGAAGTAACGCAAGTGCAGCAGAGGACAGAGGTGAGCAGCAGAGGTGAACTTCCAAAGTAGATGAAGATGAAGAGTGAAGTCAAAGCTCAACCTGCAAAAAAAAATCCAACAAAGGAACTGCCTACCCTCCAGACAGTAATAATAAATTTGTACATCAACAAGTATTAAAGGTACACTCCAGCCAGTGATGTATTTACCTTCAGCCACCCCCTCCATGCGCTGTCCTTGCATCTAGGCATCAGGATATTATGTGACATCATATCAGGGCTCCTCTACTTTAAATTAAGCGTGGCTTGGAAGGAAACTATGTACCGATATTACTGTTCCGAATCAGACATCTATAGTGTTAATGGGCCTGCTGGGGAGTTAAGTGATCCCGCCTTTTACTGGCTCATTGAGTATTGAGATTGCAGGCAGTCTGAGGTTCCCTGTTATGTTTATCCTGTCACATGTGCTGTGAAAACACCACCACAGAATGAGTTAAAAAATTGAGAAAACCAAGAAATCAAATATTCACACATGGTTATTTGGTACATCTGCACCCTGGGTACATCTGCTGTTTGCTCCAGGGAAAAATGAAAGCTAATAGAAGTAACACCTGACAAAAAAGGTACATTTATAGATACATGTGATCTTTCACCTTGACGCAGTGCATGATGATTAAAAACGAAACAAGGATGAAATGAGCTAGAGGCTGATAAGTGTCTAAATATAGGAGCTGTGGGGAAAAACAAACTCACAGATGCACAAAATCTCAGAAAACCTGCCAGCCTTTAAGGGGATCTGTCACCTTCACAGCACTTCGCACAACTGCATTTATTTATGAAAACTACCTGTAAATTGTGCTTTTTGTTTATCACTCAATGTGTTTGTTTTAGATATATGTAAACCCTTATCAATCTTTAGGTGATGTGGTTGATGATCACAGTGTTTATATCACCTACAAAGGATGTTATTGATCTCATATGCCAGGGACTAATGGGTAGCAGTCACTGCTCATCATTACGTCACCACGACATTACATGCTGTCACAGTAGGCTTTAAAGGCCACTCTTTTTATGACAGCATAAAATGCCATGAAAGTGCGAGAGCATTACAAGTTTATCTCCTGCAAAGTGAGACTGGTGGCTGCCTGTGGCAGTCTGAAGGTCTCCTCACTCACCCTTACAAAGGTTGCATGAACAGGTCAACAACAATCAGCAACTTAATGATACCAATGATAGATGTATTGTATATATAGTCGATTGTATATATAGCCATATACAATTTTTTATGGGAACAACTGAGGTACACCTAGAAAATACTATTTAAAATCTGAGGCATTCATATTGGGGATTCTCAGGGGTGTTGCTAGGTCTCTAAAAGATCTGGGACCAAAGCAGATTTGATAGCAGAGATGTCCTCTTCAGGAGCAGTCGCCGCGCACACTGCACACACACACACAAATATTTATAAAAATGAATAAATTCTGATTTCTTCATTTCCAGCAACCTCTGTGAAACATGCAATAAAATGTAACAACAGCTGAATACGCTGGGATGTTCTACTTTTAAACCCACTGACATATGGTAGATTGGGTGCTCAACCCTAAGGCTTAGTTAGAACCTGCAAATATACACAAAAAATACAGAAAGCGAAGCACACACTATAAAGCATGGCTTTCCTGAAAAAAGACAATATAAAGTTATGATGAGTGCTATAAATGAAACAAGTGAACAAAGACAAAGAAGTAAAAAGGATGGAACATTATTGTTAAAGAAAATGCTAGGCACTATTCAACAGGTCGGCATTAACCCCTGCTATGCCTAACTTTTTTTTAAAGGGGGTATTTTTTAGGTATATTTTTTTATGCCTAAGGGGATAATAACAGCTTTATCTAGTACATCCAGCGAGTTAGTAAATCTCCGATGTAGTTTGAAATCCGTAAATACAGATTTGTAGGCAAATCGCCAGATGTTACTGTATTTCTTTAAATCCCAGGATTAGCTGATCCTGATGCATCATGGGAGAGGGAGAAACATATAAGCAGTGGGTGCTTAGCTTTTCACATTACAACACAAGCCAATGTGAAAACGGCCATACTTGGTTTTGTGGAAATAAATTTCATTTATTTACTAAAAGTATTTACTGATAAAGTAGAATTGGTGTACATTCTCTATGTATACATTAAGAATTTTTATATTATTTATTGTTTTATATAGCGCCATCATATTTCGAGCGCATTCATTCCGAGAATGAATACAGAACCTGGCAAGGTATATAATACAAATTAAATTGGGTTTTAAGATTTTTTTTCATCCCGATTTTCATCTATTAGTTGGAAGAATTTGTGGCAGATCTTGGGCAAGAAAGAACTTGCTACAACATGCAGTAATGTATTTTCGGCGGTCACCCTAGCTTTAACGGAGAGCAGCACCTTAGCTACCAGTTGCAGCTCCTCAACTGGGCCATTGAGCTGTGCCAAGGGGAGTCTGATCTCTTAACAGTGACATCTAGCCACGGTTTTTGGAGCAGAGGGGCTGCAGGCTTCTTCCAGGACCTGCAGCCCTAGGCTGGGCTAGTTGGCAGGCCAGTATATTATTTTTTTTGTTTTATATAGCGAGATCATATGTACAATGGGTAGACAGGACATAGTATATCACATAACAATTTGATTTACAGAAACAACAGGAGTGGAGGCCCCTGCTCAAACGAGTTTATAGTATTTGCCACTGGCATGTGCTTATTCCATAGACAGTCTCATACCTTTGTGGGATGGGTATGTGGGCTGCTGGTGGCCCCTGAATTTTAACATGGATGGTCTGTTCTTCAACAGACACCAACCCATCTTTGTCTGTTTTCTCATTCTAGTGTGAGAGATACAAAGCCTCACGCTATGCAGGATTTCTGGACATCCATGCTTTCTGGACACTTTTAAATCAATGCAATTTTTGTCCTGAATAGAGAAAATTCCATTTTCGACAATTATGACTCAATGGACAGTCAAATGATCATTTAATCAGCAGCTTTAAAATGTGTAACCTTGACTACCCCGTATGATCAGAAAACAATCCAGTGACAACACTCAACAGTCACTGCCGCCATATGTAGTGCAATCCAAAGCATTGGGACCTTCTTTTTGTTGGTAGAAACATGGGACATCTAATCTTAAGAATTGCCTTCTTATATGCTCTGTCGGTCCAACAAAGCTTGGACATTTAAATTCATACAAACTAAATGTTTAATGAATTATTTTGCTTGGTTTGAGCATTGATATGAACCTCTGAAAACTGGTTGAGGCCCCCAACAAAAACAAATGAAAAACCTCATAATATTTGTTATCCACTTGTTCCTTCGTTTGTCCATTTTGACCCTCGTCCTTCTTCTTAAATGAATAACTTGGAACCAGACCAACATATTCTGGGATGTCATCTGTCAATTAATGCTTGTTACATTTTATTGGAGTCATACATACAGTTAGAAATGTTGAAACGAAAAGGTCATAGTTTACAATTAGAAGGTCAAAGGCTTAGGTGTAATGTAAGGAAGATTTACCTTAATGAGAAGGTGATAGATAAGTGGAACATCCGCTAATCAGAAGTGGATTGAAGGGAATTTAAACATGCATGTCATAGATATATGGCTACCCTAACTCAAGACATGACCAAGGTCTGAGTCTTTCCATTAGGAACAATGGGCAGATTAGATGGGCCAAATGGGTCTTATCCGCTCTCATATTTTATGTTTCTGTTAAATACATGACAGTTATAATAACAGTACAATTATAGGCATCATGTTCATAAAGCGATGAAAACCAGAATAGAACAACTCCACTATGTACTGGTATAACCAGAAAGACTGAGTGTTCAATGTGTAAATAGGCGGTGGTACGAAGTTAAAATATTAAACAGGAGTTCATTTTTTTCCAAGGAATTACAAAATGAAAAGATTATTATTATTATACATTACTAACAAAGCATTATTATTATATGTGATATATTTTCACATTTCCACCAACTACCTAAAATCATAGAAGTCATATGTTACTTACAATAACATACAATAACAGTATTTGTGATGTCAGATATAAAAGTCAAATAAAAGCTGATTGCGTATGGAAAAAAACAGATTCCTACTGTATATCTCATGCTGATTGCATTATGCAAGGAAATAGCTAATCAGCTTCTATTTTAGTAAACAATAAATAAATAAACACGTTCATGGGAAGGTGACCTTTACATTAGCTAGGTGTATTGAATTTAGTACTCCTGTTATTAGTACATCAGTCCTTGAAATTCAATATTTCACGTATAGGGCTTAATTTCATTTTGTAATTTATAGGCACAAAAACATAGATAAAAAGCTGCCAACCACTGGAGATTATTTTTTACTCATAGTATGTTGAAGAGGCAATACTAACCATACTTTTCTGTGATCAATGTTTGGCACCAATAACGGTAAATTCTTCTACCAACATCCAAATTTCACTAGTTTTTATTGACTGTAAACAAATTTAACACCAATTGGAAACCCTGATAAGCGCTCTTCTAAAGTGAACATTGTTTGGGATTTTTTTTTGCATATACAAACCATCACACAATATGATTCTGAAAAGTGATTTTTAATTTAGAGATAAGAAATCATTTATTACAATTAAGGCTTTCAGACTGTAGAAGATGCAATACGCTTAATGCAAAAGTAAAATAGAATGTATTAAAAAATAATAAAACAAATATACTGCAATAACAGCAAATTCATAGAAAGCCATAAATGTTACATACTGTGCTAATAACGAAATGGGTTTCATTTACACGGAGACCGTGAATGATTCATCAGTCTAATAGTAAGGAAGAAATAAAACTGATACAATGAAGAAATTAATTGTTATGTTATAGAAAAGTAGCTAAAATATTCTGGTTTTGGTCCCTTTCAACCTTAATAGTGCAATTTTCTATTCTTAAGTGCATTCACATTAGGCACCATTTTTAACCCTTTAAGTGCCAGCAGACTGATTAACATTTCTTCATCCTATTGATGTGCTATATATGTCATATGTCTATGAGTGTAATGGGTTAAGTTAGTATGGTTCACACTCTTTCCAGCAAGATGAATATAACAATAGTAATTGGTAATCATACTTCCATTAGACCTATTTTTAACACAGGTGAATTTTGTATACTTATCATAATGAAACCAAACTTTTTTAAGGGTTCCTAATCTATGTTCTATGTTGATGAGACATGGCGAGCTATGCAGAATTTATTGCTGTGGCATCTAACACATAATATTTTCAAGGACTTTGGAGTTGTTCATCATGAATTTCCCAGGTACAACCATATGTATCTTTTTGGCTCCTTAAAGGGACCAGCAAATGTATCCTTTTTTTTCCTCATTAAATAGATCATGGAGTGCTGCTGATTTTTGCAGCCTGCTTCAGCGGTGTATAGATTGTTTTCTATGCCTTCCATTTACAATGTAAACTGTTTGTGTGAAAGAGTCCATTTAAGGGGTATCATGAAGCTTCTAGCATTTTGGCAAAAAAAACCCAAAACCACAAGACATTATATTAGCAAATAAAATAAAAGCAATAACGCAAATGTTGGCTTGAAGTATGTCACGGTGCTTTTAGTACTCTTAGCTCTGCCATTTTGCGGAGTCCCAGGCCAAAAACCAGCCAGTGAACGTTGGGGGCTCGTGACCTTGCTTCACTGTGATTATAGGAATGCCTTTATCTCTTCCAGAAGGGTCAGTCTCAATATACTGTTTGGCTGAAAATAAGCACATTAAAAGTAACAATGTGGAACGGTAGGCTATGGGGGGGCAGACTGTGGTGGTAAGCAACTCCATTACCCAGGGTATATTATATTGACAGGTCAGTGAGTTACAATTGCTTAAACTATATTACAATGGGAAATAGGCTGGTTCCATACCTGTTTTCAAAGATTCCTTCTTTTCAACTTCATTTGCATCTTTTCCAATCCATATAAATAGCTAAAGATGGAAAGTACAGAGGTTAAAGCACAACAGAACTATACACTAGCACCTGCGTTTTTAAAATAAGCTGACACTCTTTTTCATGTTGACACACATTTCTTTGCAAAAAAATACATGTACTCCCAAGTGTCATGTTGCTCAGACAGTAGATTACAGTTTTATCTTGAGGGATAAAGATTAACCATCCACTTGTTAACCACTGCACAGAAGCCATGGCCTTCGCCACATGCCAATGCTTACAGTGTGTTATTAGAGGACAGGGGAGGGCTGTCACCTTTTGACCAGGGGGCAGGCAAAGTCAAGTGGCCCCATCGGCCCCTTGCTGACCTCCCCAATACAAAACAAACTGGCACATATTTTACACACTCACACACCCATACATACACTAATACACTGATGCCAGCACACACTCATGCTAACACACACTTACATATACACAATGCATACATATGCAGTCAGGATCACACTCCGTCTACCACACACATACACACTCATGCTAACACATATACACACACAGTTAACACACGCACATTTACTGTAACACATACTGTACATGCATGTGTCGGGCATGTGTCCAGCATGCCCAATTACCAGTCCAGGCCTGATACAAAATCTAGACAATGTATCTGGAAATGATTTTGGATTGCGTGGAGCTAATGTATACCAAATGCGTCATACAGTAAAAAGAATTTCATTTTACTAGACCAACATCTTAAAAGCAGAAAGAACACAAATTCTTCAAATGATGCTTGAGCTACCAGAGTGGAAACACATAAACTAATGATAAAAACCCCATAAAATGTAGCACCCCATAAATCAAGAAAAAAAAGGTATATGTTCTGTCCCTTTTGTTTGTTTCCATGTGGTTCATCATGGTGATAAATAGGGGACAGTGCAAACAAGTGTTTGCTTGAAGTTTATCAATCACCTAACATGCTCTACGCTCTCTCCCAGTAAAGTTTAGGTGACCATTTTACTAATAATGAAAATATCGACTTTTTCCATGGTTTAGAAGAGTAAAACCGCATCTAATATTTGCTAATGTAATGTAATGTAACTTGGAATGTTACCTGTTCCCATGTATCCAGCAGCATGACATCATCTTCTGCTAGATCATCTTGTGTAAACTCGCCAGGAACCTCCTCTACCTATCGATTTAAATTATATTATGAGTGGAAACACATTAGTGCATGTAGTAAATGATAAACAATATGAAGTAGATATAATAATCCCATGAAAACCTTAAAATTGTTGGAAATAATTTAGTAAGAACAATTATAACTCACCACAAATCTTCCAGTCTTGTTTGAACATCCATATAACCTTGGAGGGTTATTTGCCAACTGGGATTCCATTAAGGGTGATGTCTGGTATGGCTTTTTACCTCCCAGGGAACTCCAAAATTCATCTAAAAAAGAACACACACAAAAATGCTTTAGAATGCTTTTCGTACGCTCCAATGTCCAGAAAATAATATAACTAATTTTCAGTTGAAGTTCAAAGGGTTCCCAACATCTGTATAGTTTCCAAAGTGGAACCAAATAAATGGATCACTTGATAAGGAAATCACTTGCACATTGCAAAATTATGCAATGCGAGTCCAAGTAAATAGGGAATTGTGCAAGATTACTTATCAAATATGTTTTTGTTGCTTGATCCGCAGTGCATATGATGGGTTTGTGTCAAATTCAGCCGTGCGAATACAACATGAGTTAGTTCTAGGGTTGCTAGGATCTTATGTGAAGTCTCTCTCGTTCCCAACTGCGTGCCTTTGCTTTATAATAGAGAATACGGTCGCCAATATGGTATGCTTAGGCAGAGAATAACATACTTGCCTACTTTTGGAACTGTATAGTTTACATGCTGAGCCAGATCTTTATCTAGTTTGTGGAGCTGAAATTGACTTGCGACTCTACAGTCTTCTCTTATGGGGCTTCTGAGTACCCATCTCTAAGGAGTGCACTATTTTTTTCTGTTCCCCTACTCGGCTGCAGAGGGTATTTGGCTTGAGCTTAGATACCACTACACAGTCACAGTCCAAAAAGAAAGCCCTTGTGAAGGGCATGACTACTGTTTGGGGCTAAAGTAATAGTGAGTCCCTACTAGCATAGTGTTGGTAAATATTAGTTGATGTGGCATACATTTTTTCTGTTTACATTTTAATTGAAAACAATGATTGAAAAAATCATGCAATTGAAATAGTTTTATATAAATCAAATCCACCCTGGGACCTACCACTTTGAATATGCCTTGAATACCCTTTTTTACTGCAGTCAGAAAGACTAAACTGATCTAAATATTATGACAAACTACACCAGTGTATAAGATTGTGTATTTTGTGTTTATTGTAACCCTTTATTGCCAGGGTGCTAAGGAATCCATTGTTCTGTTTCCTTCTGTAGCACTGAAAAACATAAAATTCCAGACACACTTTCCAAAATAACATCATCATATCCCTTACAAGCATAATCATTAATAACTCTGCAAAGAACATGTCTATTTTTGTGACATCATTGGGAGCCCTCAGGAGACGTGAAGAAATGTTTCCATGAAAAGAAAATACAAACCTGGTTCCTGTCCTTCTGCTACCTTTGTGGCATTGCATTTTAAGATGTTAGCTAAATAATCAGCTCCTTTTTCCTCTTCTCCGCTGGCACCTTTTCCAATCCATTTATAGCCAGACTTATTTTTCAGTTTCAGAACAAACACATCATTGGAATTAAGAAAGTTGGAGTCTGCCTCTACCTAAAACAACAGGAAAAACACGGAATGTTGGTGTTTTACATGGAAGTGGCTGAATTTAACCCTTCCCTTTCTAAAAAGATGAGCAGCACATTGTAAACCATTGGTTTTCTCGACTACTCAGAGGTAATTGATTACCTCCAGGAGCACTGGGACTGCGCGGAACATTTCAATGGGGCTTGACATAACTACATACCAGTATAGTTACTATAAATGCTACATACAGTCAATGTTAGGCATGTTATCGCCCATGAATTTTTTGAATTGCTAGGGTAGGGTTGCCAAATGGCCAGTATCTGACTAGCTTGAACATTTTTTAAAGGCCAAGCAATCTGTTGGTTGGATCGACTGTTGATTGGGTCTAAACAGAGATGGTTTTTGAAAGGAGAATTCAAACAGTATTATCTCTACTCTGACAGTAAATAACAGCGCTCACACAGAGCACTGTGTCATTTAAAGGGAAGGCAGGGGGCAGACAGCCTCTGTCAGCCAAAGATAAAACATAACGGATACTTTGTAACCAGCCAAATACACATCACAGCAAGCACCCTAACCTATGCCTTTTCAACCTGCTCTTTGTTTGTGTGTGTAGTTAACCTCTTCGGTGCTGAAATGAAAATGTTGTTTCAATGCTGGAGTGCGTTTGTTTGTGAGGGTTATGGCATAAATTGATGGGTGAGTTCATGGCACGATGGCTGTGATGGGGGATGCTGTTACTACTATGCGGTCTTGAGGACAGTTTTTTGTTTTGAACTTGGCAACCCTAATGTAGCTTCCAAGGCTGAGTCTCACATGTGAGCCATGTGCAGGGCCGGCCCTACAATGGGGCCAACTGGGGCAATTGCCCCAGGCGGCACTTTAGAAGGGGCGGCACTTTGCCCCCCAAGCGTTTTTTTTTTGAAGCAGAAGAGAGAGAGAGGGGCGCCGAGTGGTTTTCTCTTACCCGCTCGGCGCCCCTCTCTCTCTCCTCTGCGGCGAGTCTCCCGTGTTCGGTCTTGGTGCCGGCTTGTAATGCTGAGCGCCGGAAGTGGCATCAATTTCCGGCGCTCAGCATTACAAGCCGGCACGCGTGGCAGAGCAGGGAGACTCGCCGCAGGACTCATCAAAGGCAAGTACCGGGGGGGGGCGTCGGCGAAGTTTAAAATGCCGCCCCCCCCCGCCGACGCCGAAGCGGGGGCGGCATTTAAACTTCGCCCCAGGCGGCGTTGGGTCTTCGGCCGGCCCTGGCCATGTGGACTACATTATTTCATTGTGTGGGACCACTCAGTGGTCTCTAGGCTCACCAACAGTTCCAAAAAACAGGGATTTAGTAGTCAGAATGTATAATTGAGTAGCCAACTTTACTTATCAATCCTACATACATTGAGAGAACCATAGATGTTCTATTCACCTACATGTGAAATGTAAATGCGTCCCGGGAAAATACTAGCTGATGTGGTCACCATAGTGGCGAATAGGCTTATAAATCTAGAACCTACAGCCATATCAGAACATACTGCATTGCAAGTTTGAATCTATTTTTTATTAAGATCCATAACTGCTGATGCACAGTGATGGATTTAAGTTTCCGCCCTAGGCCTAGTATGTTTAGGCCACTATATATAGTTGATGGAATGGAAGACTGTAGAAAGCAGTGAGCGGTTTACAGTACTTGAGTGAGTTATCTCATACGTGTACTCAAAAGTGTTATCTCAACTCCCCTAGCGCATATTGTGTTGGTGTATTACCTGAAACCTCAATATGTATCTTTTTTTTTTTTTAACTGTGTAAATGTTATGCAACAAAATGCTCAAAACAGATATCTAATCCTTATTTCACTGCGTCTACAGAACTTGTTTCATGAGGCTAAATAGAAATTGAAGTGTTTACTCTTTAAATCTAAAGCATTATCATTTTGGTGATAATACTGTAAAATATTGTACACAAGGGTGATGTTAATATCACTTAGGTTACTGTTTTCACTATTTCTGCATTCAATAGAACCATCAATCAGAAACAGACTGACTAGTAGCGAAAGTTAGCTCTTTGTATACTGCTTCAATGCGTAACTACAGAGTTCGCCTCGGAAACTTGGCGGTAGCACAAATTATTTGCCAAAAATAGGGTTACTAAGGGTCAAATACAACAGACAGATGTATCCTACACATCAGAATGAACCATGTTTGGACACTTGCAGTAAGCATTTATGTGAGCATAGCCAACTCCATGACTGTTGGTTTTGCTCTGAAATAATCCTGTAAATTGCTAATTACGAAATGTCAGGGCCATTTTGAACTCTAATATCACCTTATATATGCTAATCGTAATAGAAATGGACTGGGGAGTAAAACTGACTCTTTAAGGTTGACACACGACATCTGATGAACAGCATGTAGCCTCACACTACACGCTTACACTTGCAGAGTCAATGGGAAGCACTACAAGGTGTTTTCCTGGTATGCCTGATGGTCAATGCTGGCCTGGACATTTAGTCTTTACATTTCTCCATCATTTTCTCCTCATCGGACTTACAAATGAGAAAAAGATCTAATTTCCCATTTAACTAGACTCACTTAGTATTTAGTACAAGGCTGCATCAATATCACTGTTGCCCTTCATGATGGATCCTTAGTAAGCATGGATTAAAAGGCTTTAACTGTTCATTCTTTTATACATATCAAAGGCATTTCTGGATTTTGCAGTAGGTTTCCCAAATTCCTTATAGGACGCTAATCAATGTATCTAGCACAGTTTCTGTAAAACATTCATTCTAAAAATGACTGCGTCTTAAAAGCACAGCCTTGGAATTACAGTAGTAACTGCATATTTAAGATATGATATTGCAAGTCATTCTGTAACATTTTGGAAAAAAACACTGAACCACTATATAACTAGAAAATGACTGAAGCATATTTTTCATATTATACAAAAACAACTCGATTAAGAGGAAATTATATATGCATATAAAAATTAAACCCGTGAATGTAAATGTTCATTTAAATTAGAATTATTAACCCTTTAAGGACAATGGGCGGTTCCTAAACCCATTGAAAACAATGCATTTTGAGCCCGTACATGTACGGGCTTTGTCATTAAGGGGTTACATTTCCAGGTATAAGAATTCTATTTTTGAACAAAAAATAGCTTTGGTAATAAGGGCGGAATCACAGAATTCTGCCTTTATTACCGGCATGTAAAATCAAACACAATTAAATTAACTAGACAAAAGTTAATGATACAAGAGCAAGAAGTGGCATCTTCTCATTTAGCATTTTTGATCTGAAACAGCACAAAAAAGCCAAATAAATAGTTAAGGTATGAATTTCGTTTTAAGACACCACTAGCACAGGTACATCCTGGTTGCTGCCTTTACGGTAATGTGATTATAATGTGAGTAGGTCAATAAAAGGACCTCTCAGGACAGCTGCTAATCTCCTGGAGTGAGCAAACAAAAGGATGTAACGAAAAGAAGTTTAACACCAAAACAAAAAAATGAACTTGCTTTTAACAAGCAAAAAGAAATTATGGTGGCTCAATGAAAGGCTGCTCATATCCAGTGTTCTGCAAAGTATCCATGCCACTGTCACACCAGCTTATAGGGTTTAGGTGCAATTAAAGGGGAGAGACACAGACCAGAGTGTTTCTTACGGACATTATACTTTACTATAGGGATGGACAAGGAAGGCCTCATCATCGTTAGTGATGAAGAAGGGCCTATGTACTAAACCACTCATGATGCATAACATACCTAATACTTGTGTATGGCTTATGTGATTCTGGTATAATGTGAAAAGTGGTCGTAGAAACCATTAGAATGATGTGGCTAAGTGGGCCATTCTAGGCTTGCTACAGTGACCGTTTTTAAAGCTTTCATATATAACCCCCCTTTTATGCCATCTACAATTTGATAATAAAATACAATTACATCTCGTAAACATGTCTTCTCTCTACAGTTAAAATGATCTAGAACCTCTGCCATCAGCGCACTGTTTATATAACAAGGTAAAGTAAACTCACTCTGTATTGACCTTTTGATGAAGCGTTGAGCTACACAGACTGTAGGTTTATAGTCCAGTGACGCAAAACTATACTAATTAATTACTTCCTGCTTGCAAGTCACCATAGAAACGACATAACCATACAAACACTTCTAATTAAAAAGCTGGTGATATCTAATTTGGGGTTTAGAGGGTTTTCAAAGGCCACGTAAACACTAGGTTATATTTGTAACACAAAATAGTGTACACAGCACGCACTTAACGGAAAGCCAGATTCCTGAACAAATATACGTAATGTTACTGAATGTTAAGGTTACCTCGACTATCCGAGTGATAAATGATAGGTTTCTGCGGACTTGGAAAAGACGTACGGCACTGGGTGGCGCCTGCCCTCCCTTCCTGGATGTCCCATCTTTGTATATAATAAGAGGTTTATCTTTGAACAAACTCAGTAAATGTCCAGGTTCCTTCCCTTGGGTAACGCGGACCTATAACAAAAAAAAACAGGCACTTTCATCATACGTCACAACTAAAATGCACTTAAAATAAGAAGCAGATACTTGTTGTTGGGTAAAAGTACTAGAAGTCAGCAATGCCCTGGTGTGGATTCTGATTTCTTGTATCTCATTTACCGTACTTCAACCCTGACCATAACAAGAGGTCATAATCTAAAGCTAGAGGGTCAGAAACATTGATGTCATGTAAGGAAGTTTTTACTTTACTGAGAGGTTGGTAGATAAAAGGATTAGGCTAGAGGCTAATATGTACACTAAGAATTTAAACGTGCATAGAATAGGAATTAACTTACCCTGAATCTAAGACAACATCAAGGACGGATTAAGATCTCTACATCAGGAAAAATGGGCAGACTAAATGGGCTGAATGGCTCTTATCTGCCCTTAAAGTCTATGCTTCTATGATTATAACAGCAAAGGTTACTTTCCAACTCCCACACTTGGATCCCATGCCCCGGCATTAACATTCCAGCCCATTACTGAAGCTCCAGGTTTAAATCAAAGTCAGTTCTCTACTAAATTATCAATGATTAAATTTTAATAAATCATTCACTTTGATTTAAATTCAGAGTTGTCATGCAATAATAAAAATCTAAAAAAAAAAAAAAACCAAGAATTTCTTTTTGATATAAATTCAAAGTTGCCATGGATTACATGTAAATTTAACATGTGAAGGGTTGGAACATAATTGAAGAGGTGTTTGTCTAATTTATTAGGAAAAATATAAACAAGTCAGAGATGCATACTTTATAATAATAATGACAAAATAGGTGAAGAAAAATCTGGATAATGGCCAACTGCAACTCAAGGCCCTGCCAAGAGCTTATAATTCCAGTATCGAAATTCCAGGGTTTTATTTTTTGGATCATTTTGCAAGAAGATAAATGCTCATTATGCAGTGCATAATAAAAGACTATTCTAATTAAAGACTAAATGTAGAACATGCACATGATTTAAATTATACTGTTTGTACACACAACGCATAAAGAATAAGGAGTATGTTGTACTTCACAATGTGTCTTACAGCTATTTATATATGAAATGCCCCGACTGATACTTTTGAAGGCAGATAAGTGACCTACTTTACAACAAAAGGTATTACAGACAAACAGAGCGAGAACAAATATGACAATCTTGCCAGAAAAGAACATTCAGTGAAAACACAAAGAAATAGTAGGAAAGCTTCTTTATAGATCTTAGTAACCATGGGAAAAATTATACAACCCCTCGCTCTTTCAGTTTTATAACCCTGGCATTCATCTTGTCTCTGTAAGACAAATGTGCTCAACAATAACACAGTTTTACAACCCCACCAGATCAGAACTCAAAGAATAAGACACAGAAATTACCATACCACATTATATATATACACCGTATATATATATATATACCGTATATATATAAGAAATCAACTGATATCTGCATTAAGGAACCATTATAAAGTGCCTGTTCCACTTAAACAAAACAGTAGGCTAAATAAATAAATTAACCTTTATTTTCTGTGCAGGCGAAATCATATAAAAAGAGAATTCTTTTCCATTTCTATGGAAATGACCTACCGCTTTTAAGTGTTGCCAAAAAAAATATGAACAAGAGAATATTTGACATGGCTGAATAATCATTTCTGGGAAACGTTTGGACTTTTAATCATATTAGAAATTATATTTCTAATGCTACATTAAGTTACAAAAGTGTGAAACAAAGCAGACAGAACAACACATTGAATCCTTTTTTCAAGCTTTCAGGACCTCAGAGGTCTCTTCTTCAGATGGAACACAATATATCTTAAGGATAGAACACTTAGGCACCACAAGCTTATGTAACGTGATATTTTTTCTATGTTGGCACAATAAGAAGGTATAAACTCAATGACAGACACATTATGAGTAAGCAGAAAAGATGGACACCAGGTTAGGAAAGAGAAACTCAATTATTTGACTTTTCTGTCCAACAAAAAGACTTGAGATAAAATAGCGATATATAACCATCTACAGAGATATATACATCTACAGACTATGGACACCAGCTCTGGAGCGATGGTTTGCTGCTCAAAAATTTCAACATCAGCATGCAGCCCTTCCTCTTGAGAATCAAAAAATTCTGCAACTGTCTGACTTTAGGCTTTGCGCTGCTGATTGTCCTAATTATATAGGGAGGGCCCATTTAGTAAATACTATAACACTGGCTGGTTCCTCATATTGGGCTGGGTCCAAATCTAAAGAAAAACTTTAATTGCTTATATATTGTTAATGAAATATCAATTCTCTTACGGTCTTCTGTTGTGTATGGGCATTGAGTTCAATTTTCTTTTATTACCGAATCCAGCCCATTATCTTGAGCAATATGTGCCAGATATAGGTGAGAATTCACAAGGCTACATACACCCTTTCCTAAGGCTGTAGGTGTGTGCAATTAAAGTTTTTGGCCTACTGAGAATGTCATCACATTACAGTTCCAGGAGAGTAGTTAGCAGACTGGGTTAAAGCAGGAGGGATTCTGTGGTTCAAAGACAATAAACATTCACCCTGGATAATCAGGATTAAAATAAGAATGAATGCAAAATAAGGCAGACTTGGTTTATGTGTGCGGAAACAAAAAATAATAAACATGGGGTGGGAAATAATACATTTGAGACTGGAGAAAAATAATAACAGGGAGGTGAAAACAACCCAACTGAATGTAATCTTTATGCACATAGGACCAGATTAAAACCAGTTTACTGATCTATAGCAAACATTGTTTTTCTTATGATATGTGTGACACCTAGTGGCCATATTAAATATTGCACTTAAAACTTGAACAGTGGCTTTAAAGGCATTGCGCATAACAATATTGCCCACTAAGCGCTATGTGCAAAGCTTTTCTGTATTTGAACAGAAATGTGGTCTGCGGCAGAACATAAGCCTTCTTACAATGGATTATTTGGTTGTCTGCAAGTCATAGGGGCAGTTTTATGTATCACTCACCTGCTTGCAGATCATTTAATGGAATGTAGAAAATGCTGTAGCAGAAGTGTTACCCCTTTGCCCTGGTGTTGTCTTGATAAATATGCTTACCATAACGTCTTGGGTCTAACATGCACTCATGTAAAACAAACACTCATTATTTACAACTAACTTTATTTGGTTTCATAAGATATTTCAGCCACATTTCCTTCATCTAAACATTAGTTTTACGTGTTATATTTCGGAAATGTTTTGGCACCATTGTCTCCTTTACCTTCCCAGATCCAGGCGAGGCAAATGCACCGATGTAAGCAGTAAACAAACCTTTAAGACCATAATTCCAATAATTCCATAATTATGCATACAAGAACTTGTTTAAGAGGGAATACCAGGAACATAGTTTTAACATCACTACACTTATTTGTTAAATAACGAAAGTTAAGATCTGTGACAGAACCAGCGTTGCAGTCCTGAAGATGTCTACCATCTGCCCTTTTACAACAGCTTCCACCTTAAAGGGACTGTAACTTAACAAAACGGGAGTGATAACTTAATAAGAATGAATAATCATATATATCTGGAGAACAGGATGTTAAGTTGGCTGCTCCATGATCCACACATGAGTTTTCTAATATTTTCTAATATTACTTGAAACGGTTTTTTTTATGTGGGTTTAATAGATCCACTTCAACTACTTGTGATTGTGTTTTGGCATAAATCATGAAATTAGTGCACTGAGCTTAAATACTGGTCTTCTACAAGTGAAATACAGAATACGTCAGCAAAGTATGTCAGTAACATGTTTTCCTTTCTGAAACGTTAGGGGACTTGCTTGTTAATGTCCATATATATATATATATTCATTAAATTCACAGACACATGTTAAGTTGTTTTTCAAAGACAACATCAATCATGTTCCTCAATCTAGAATGAATCTAAAATAAATATCTGGACAGAAATTATGAATTCTATTTCCTTTAAAGGAGTTTTTTTTTTAAATGCACGTGCCACTATTTAACTTTTTACCACCCCTGTAAGACATTTATCCTACCCAGGCCTGCTTAAAGATACATGGCTAATCTGATGGCTTCTGCTTTATGTTTGAAATATTCCATTTGTTTAGAGATTCTATGTAAACCAACCTGAACAGCTAAGCCCCCAAGAGACCGGTCCAGCTGCACCGTCAGGAAAGCAGATGTTGTTAACTCATCTCTTGTTGCTTGGGCTCCCTGCCTGAAAAAACAAAAGCACAAAAAAGAAAATTGGATTGTGATTTGACTGTTTTATGACAAATATTTTACTTTTGAGGCATGAACTATTATAATGATACTAATGAAATGTAATCACTAAACCTTAAACCTATAATTTGTTCAGCTTAGAGATAGACCGACAGCAATAATATCTCAATAATGGCCCATTTTGCTCTTAGCCAGTGGTAAATGCCCCACTACTTTCAACAGAAATCAATCGATAAATATATATGAAAAAAAAGGCATGCAGCAAGGCTTGCTTTCCATATTTAGTTTATGAGCGGATCTACGAAAAATTATAGGTTTCAGCAAATAGTTTCTAGTAGGGCCATCGCACAGGATTTGGTCATTCAAACCGAACGTGTATCCGCCTCAAGGGTTTGTGTTCCAATCCAATATTAGTTTTTTGATAATGAAAATACAAAATATGAGGGGTTTGGTCCAGGGCCAGACTAACAGTAAAGACTGATCTTGGCATTTAAAACACACCAACCCATGGTTCATGTGACCACATGGTTTTGGGAAGGAATTACATTTCTAAGGTAAAATGGGGGATTTTTTTATTTATTTTTTGTATTTTGAGCACTGCTGTTTATCTGCTATGTGTAGCTGCAGCAAAACTGCGAACATTGGCATGAACTTGTTTTATATAAAATATTAATTATAGCAACTTACCACGTGTAGATGATCTGTCCCTTTGGATATGTATAAAGAATAATGTAACAGTCGCCTCCATAAAATTGTCCATAAGTACTGGGATCTACCGGGACTCTGCCACTACTTTCCACCCGCCATATCTAAAAGAAAATATGCACAGAAATAACCAGCATAGTAAAATATATACTATATATATAATATATACTATATATATATATATATTTACCATTAATAGCAGCTCCAAGTCTTTCTCAGTTCTAAAGCTGAATACAACATAATCATTTCATACATTTCAAGTGTGATTCATGTAAATTTTACCCTTTTTCTGATAACTTTCTCTTGATAAATATGCCTTAATCTTGGGTATAATATGCAAACAACTAAATTGTCAGTATTTCATGGAGTTTTATATATAGAGGTCATGTTGTTTCATAAGCATAAGGGTGGCAACCCTAAGTGTCCTAAAAAGATTTTTAAAAATATCACTATTATACATGTGTTACACATGTATAAAATGTATTATAGGTGAGATTTTATAATAACTAACCTGAAACTAGTTAGAATACATTTGTGATCACTAGTTATATAAGAAGAATTCCTTTAATTAATTTATTTCATTGGGGTGATTTATCAGATTATCACAGGAGCAAAATTTCTAGAACACTACAATCTCTCCAAAATAATAGCCAGTGAATGACTCTGTATAAAGTGGTGCATCTCATGTGATTATTTGTTTCCCCCTCCAAAAAAAAAAACACAATAAAATTAACAACACAACTGGTGGTATTAGTAGTGCTAGCATAGACCATAGCACTATTACAATAATAGAGCAGTGGAAATATTAAGCAATAAAATTGACGATATACAATTTGACAATAAGATTAAAGAACGTTGAGACATACTAGTAAAGAAGGAGAAGAGGACTCTGCTCTTGTGTTCTTACAATATATTAGATCAGACATTGGACGTTACAATTACAAAAGACACATGTATCAAACTGATAATTGCTGTAAGCACTATTTCAGACTGTGTATCCATCATGCACTTATGGGTTTGGCCCATAATGCATAGTGAACTGCAAGTTTCCTCTTTAGTGAATAGACCCCTTAAAGAATCACCAGTATTGGAGACGTACCTGTACTTCTCCTGATCCATCATCCACCATGTTGTGCTGAGCTGCCATTTGTGGAGATTCATGTAATTTTGAAGCATCAAATTCAATCTGTTTAACGCTGGCAATCCTTTCTGTGGCAAAGACCTTTCCAAATCCTACACTTTGGTCCTTATCTTTCCAGTCCTTGAAAAACTGTTTAAAGATTGGTGTTTCTCCTCCTTCTGGAAACACTTGAATCTAAGTTTAGAGTTTGGTGTTTAAAAACACAAGTCATTCATTACTAAGATGTGTCATAAACAAGCTATTATCACAAATAACTTTAGGTGATTTAAAGCAATTTAAAATGTAATGAACAAGCAAGATGACAACCTTCGCATACAGTCCAATAGAATGTAACTTTTTTTTTAATGATAAAATGAAAGAAAGCTTAAACATAAATACATAAATTGTTTATGAGATACGGTAGTTAGGAGTGTGATAGTCCCTTACATTGTGATACCACTAGGTGGCACTGCATGCAACTGAATGTTCCCAATAAAATTCATGTAGTGTAGTAGATGAAGGCAAACCAAATTTTGAACATTTCTGTAGAGTGAATCGCTTTGCATTATTTTTATGATTCATACAGAGGAAATAGATCCCGTGAGTTTAGAGAAGTTTTACTTTACTGAGAGGCTGGTAAATAAGTGGAACAGTCTCCCAACAGAAGGAGTAGAGGTTAATACAGAAAGGGAATTTAACATGAATGAAATATGAATATGGCTCCTATTGCTGGTTGTCAGGGTTTATATAGGACATGGATTGGCAAAGTGTCCTATATAAATTCTCACAACCGGCAAATGTGCTATATCTAAACCAGTCATTTATATAAATACATACATACATACATACATATACGTATACACACCAATTACAGGTACAATGCATTATTCTAATTATGGTAAACAGAGTGAGGGTGTCATCTAGACACACATGTATTTAGTTCTAAACATTCATTAAGGAAAAAGATTTTGGCAACATCACTCCCCCATCTCAAAGAACGCAAATCAGAAACAAGTTTCATGGCGGTGTATTCTGTGGCAAAAAGAAACAACCAGACGAGTGTGTATTATCATATGTAGCATATTACATTATAGGCTGTGACAGTGTGAACCCCAGGGAGATGATTAGCATGGCATCTGAGTACAGCTGCTATGCAGATTATACATATGGGTCCCTGGGGTGGAGCAATTGGAGAGCAGGGTGGGCCAATGCTCCATTTCCCCATTTTGTGGAAACTCCATGCCGGGTTTTCCATGAGGCAAGAAGTCCACAGGATCCGGTCCGGGATTTCTTGCCTCATGGAAAACCCGGCATGGAGTTTTCTACAAAATGGGGAAATGGAGCATTGGCCCACCCTGCTCTCCAATTGCTCCACCCCAGGGACCCATATGTATAATCTGCATAGCAGCTGTACTCAGATGTCATGCTAATCATCTCCCGGGGGTTCACCACTGTCACAAGGCTTAAAGAAATCAGTCTGAATGGCATTCACTTTAATACATTAATTTTGTATTTGATTCCATTAACAGATGGATCTGAAATTATAATTATTATATTTTAATCAGTGTTTATAGCTGTTTATACTTTAGTGTATACTTTGTGGATCAATCTAAAAGCATACTAAATAAGACACGGGCAAACCCTGACACTCACATGCAAACCATGGGCAGTAATAAAGAATATGTATTCATCAGGTTGGTATTAAGGATAAAATAGGACTGTTCATAACACACACAACCTTGGAAGAACATCTTTTTAATGCACATCATTACATTATTTATTATGTAATACCTGGGTGTTAGGAGGGTAATTCATTTGCTGTATGAACTGTTCGGCTGTCTTCATTGCAGCCTTCCTTTCGTTGACATTGGCATCCTTACCTGTAAAGACATATCACTCATCACTTATTATGCTTAACATGGCACTTAGGTTTTTCTACAAGCAATTACAGTGACAAACCAGTGGAGACCGAAAAACACCAAATGCTACTCCTTCCTTCAACTAGTTTTGCAGGATTTTTAAAATACACTATATTTTTCCTTTAAGCAATCATCTTTTTCAATTATTTAAGTATTTCAACAAACCTAGTTAGCAAAAGGGATATTTACAGTATATATATATATTCAATAAATATTCTGTTGTGCCTTTAAAACTGATCAGACATGCTAAATTAATATAACTACGTAATGTACTGTAAAAGATCAGGCATAAGACTGAATTGTGGTTAATTAAGAGCTTTTGTACCTTATTATATGATACGTGATGTTTTACAGTAGGGAAATTCTGGCTTGACCATGGTTATTATTTACCATGTGTTGTTATTTACCATGTCAATTCTCCTAGTGACCAAAAAAGCCTTATAGGAGATGGGAATGTTGGAAATCCTACAACCATAGAGTAAAACTAGAATTGCACAAGTGCAATGTTTTTTAGTGCAGAGACTTGGAGGGGATACAAAATCACAGATCTAATAGAACAAGAGGATTCATAGCAATCCTGAACCTCCAACCCATGTGGTTATTTCACTTTTTATTATGGCCATTTATCACCTAGTTTTATTTATTGGCATTTATTGATCATGGGTGCATTATATAGTTACACTAAATATTAACCATCAACTCTCGTATTGATATGTCTCAAATGTGTTTTCTCAAAATTCCAGGGGTATCTTAAAAATAACCTTTGGTTCTTTAATAAGTGACTCGTTAATATATGGAAAAAACAAATGCAGCCAACCAAGAAACAATCATCCCATTATGAAGCGGGACCGTATAGATGTAATTATCATGGTTGCTTTACAAAGTGTTTCTTTTACACTAGAAACATGGGAGGTCAGAGAACATAACATTATTTGAATTAAGCCCCAAAGAAAACATACACATGAAGTCTGACCTTTCCACACAAAGATCTTTTTGTCAGCAGAGTGGTCTAGAATGAAACACTCCTCAGAAAGAAGCATGTCTCTGCAAAAGGGATTTTCCTCGGCAACTACAGACACTTTCATAGAGCCGCTGGCATCCGACACCTAAGACACAAAGAGAATGTCATACTTGAGTCAACCGTTCCACTATTTTTCATTTAATTTCTACCACACACCTGAACTGTGGATTTAGTTAAGTTTACAGGTTCAGCATTCTCAAACATCTGTTTCTAATTTAAGGCAAAAGTAAGTATTTTACTAGTTTACCGGGACTCATCAGATAAATCTGAAGGCCTTGGTGTTAAAGCAGAAGACTTTGTCTTTGCACAAATTCAGCATTTTCTTAGCCAAGACTAATTTTTGTTTTGGAAGCAGAAGAAGCTTCTTTCACTAATAAATTTCTCTACCTTAAGTTATCCAGAAAAGGTTACGTCTATCTCTATTTGAAGCTGATTTCCTTTTTAAAAAAATATATGTAAAGTAAAATCCACTCTTTCAGCTCATTCTGAAGCAATAGTATATTTAAACAGCTTTTTTTAAACAGCCTGGTTACGAGACATATATGATACATATGCCAAATAGATTTCAATTATAAAATATACATTTGACATAAAGGAGAAAACTGAGATATTAGCAGCCAGACAATGCAGAACTAAGATGTGTATAAAAATAAAGCAGTTTTTACACACATTAGGTCTGCTACGAAGCTACGACTTTAATAGCATACCATAGGCAGTGGCATAATCTGGGCTTCGCCTAGGGTGGCAGGTCCAGAAGCTGTATAACAGAGGGCTTATACTTGTTTTACCCTCTTCAGTGGTGATTATTACAATCATTTATGGTAGTTTAAACGTAATCAAAAATTATAAAACGATTCATAGTGTTACAGCAGATGAGGTCAACAAGTGGCACTTTAGTTTGCTGAACTGCAACTGCTACAATGTTGTGACAGTCCCTTGCTAGCCAAAGACTGATCATATGAAGTGACCTCCCAGTTGGCTAATTCCATGTTAAATTTCTTATCTTATAGGGTAACTATAGTTGACTTTGAATGGATTTGATAGACTCGCTATGTTGCAGAAAATATAGCAGCGCTTAGCATGTTGACACGTGTAACCTATACGTGATAGAGCACAGCCATCGTACCATATATAGTTTTGCCATTTTCCTGTTGGAAACATCTGCAACATCATCATTGTCATCTCCATCGGGCAGCGTTGGCTTCTTTCCTAAAACCTTTAGAAAAGACATTTTGTAACTGATTAATATCGTATTTTTTATATTATGTTTTATTTTTGGTCAATAGTGTATGACTAGAGATCATTTTGAATTAAGAGAACTTTAAAAGCAGAGGAAACTTGAAAATAAATTCCTTTGAACCAATAACAACGGAAAAGTATGGTGGGATAAAAATGTCAAGATGTTTTTGCAGACAGAATATTGTATGTATAGAAAATTTATATACTTCTCTTATATTTAAAATATCAGTGTCACCAAGCGTCATTTTGTCTCTACTCCATTGTAGAGTACAGACAAATATAATTTCAATATATAAATCAATAAACAATAATAGTTCTGGACTTTCATTTTTGTAGCATGATATCAACCGGGACGGCAGCCTTAGGCTGCTGCTTACTATTCTTTGCTTGTGGTTTCTGAGTTAAATGGAGCACTGAGATATGATGTCATGTACCATGATTCTGCTCCTTTCAGATTTGTGAAGACAACAAGTGTGAGGTCCAGCTGGAGCCCCTGCTTTGACCTTTGCTAAGGGTAATGGAGCCTAATACATTTTGCCCTGGAACCTGCAAACCCGGGGTTATTATTACTGCAATAGGATTAAAGCTTTCTGGCAATCATTCAACACCATAATTATATTGATTTCTGTTGTAATGACAATGTATTTTTTATAATGCGTAATCTATAACTGACCTACAGCAATAAGTGAAGTACACCTCTCATAAATCTGGATTAGCCAGATGCTCAGCAAGTGTCTGACTCTGCATATGCTTTCACTGAAGGCGCACCCATATCATCGCATCCAAACCTCTCTTCATTTCCCACGACTCCACTGGATGGTGCAAGTCTACTATACACTTCGCATTATGAAGTTGTTAAAATTGGTATTTTGCGGACTAAATTACAATCTTTTGAAAACACCAAGTTGTCAGTTGTAAGTTAGCAAAGCCCTATAATTTTACCACTAGAAGCACAAAGTCTATGTTGTATCATGGTGTGGCACAGATAAGATATGAAAATGAGAAAAGCCGTTTTATGGTTGGCAGATGGAAGCTGCAAATATTTGAACCTTGTGACTTTAGATCAAAATCTTAAAAGAGTGAACAAGCTTTAAAGGGTCATTACAGTTTGTTCCTGCTAATCGACTCTGCAAAAGCCCCAGTGATAGAAGGTTCTGTCACAGTGTCCTACCATTTGCATTTTCATGAAGAGCATTATAAGGGTAAACTCAGTCTTCCTTACTAGAAAAAGATTTAAGGACCACCTTTTATAAAAAGAAACCGTTAGCCAAATCTTAGTGAATAATCCTCAGATTAGGACAGAATATTCCAATATTTTATTTATCAGTGAGCCAGTAGCAGATGTTGCAAAGAAGGTCCCTTAACAAAACATATTACTCATTACAAGATCATTATATTTATTACAAACCCAAGCTGCTGCCTCATAATAGTATGTATAAGTTCTTAACTCCCATTTTCAGATACACATTGTAAGCACTTTTCCAGTGAATTCTGAATCTATGCACTGATCAGCTGGAAAACAGCGAAAGTTTAAACAATTCAACAAAAGCACACAATTTACCACCTCCTACAATGCAAACATTGCTTTGTAAGAGAGGCAGTTCCCATGTCTTCTATCCGTCAGCAGATGTATTCATTGTGAAGCCATATACTGATTCTATGATGGAGGCTCATTAAAGTTTGCTATTTGTATCCCCATGTGACAACTGAAAATCAAATAAATAAGACAAAAACCTCAGTAACATTATATGAAATTGGTCAGAAAGAAGTCAGCTGATGGTTTATCCCAACAATATAATAAAACACCTAATAAGCATATAAGATTCAATATGTGCAACTTGACAATTGTTATAAGGAAAAGACAGGTGGTGAGCAGGGAGAAGAACAACCACTTTACCCCAAAGCACACAACATACCAAAGTGTGTGACTACCTGATCTAGAACAGCCTCCATTCTTCTAGAAAGGTTGTCTATAAGATTTGGTGTGTGTCTGTGAGAATTTATGCCCATCCCACTAAACGAGCATTTTTTGAAGCCAGTCATTGATGTTGAACTAGAAGGCCTGGCTTGCAATCGGCGTTCCAATCCATCTCAAAGGTGTTCAATGGAGTTAACGTCAGGGCACCAGTGGCAGTGTTCTTTTTACCACTCCAGCCGATATTTGGAGTTGCACAATTTTTACCTGCTACGTGCTTCAGCACTCAGCACCCCCTCTCTGTGAGTGTGCGTGGTCTACCGATTCATTTCTATACTATTGTTACTCCTAGACACTTACACTTCACAATAATAATGCTTACAGTGGGGCAGTGCAGAACTTCAGTACGACTCGTTCTACTACCAACATTTGTCTATGGAGATGGCTGTCTATGTCCTTAAATGTAAACACCTAAACTTAATAATTAGGAAGGGTGTCCATGTACTTTTGGTCTTTTCGTGTAGTCCATTTATGTTCTGATTTACCACAAGTGTTTTGGGTTTACACTTTTCACAGACAGAGTGGACTCTTGCTTTTGATATCATACAAATAGATATTCTTTTCATTGTTAAACAAAGCAAAAATGTTATCATCAGCAAGTAAGTTATACTTACACCCAGTATAGGAAGCCCACTTAATATCATCTAGTCTAGTAGTTCTGAATTAATGCAGAAACCACCTGTGCCGTTTGTTTTACTGGCCTCAAAGTTTGCACAAATATTTCAATAAAGCTGCAAGCTTTATTCCCCCCCATGGGTCTGGTGTGGTTTATTTAAGCAGCTGCACACATTTCAAATAAGGATGTTTTTCTTAAGAAGGTTTGAATGACTAATACAAATTAGTGCCAATGGTCGGTAGGAGGGACTTTGTTCTTCATGAAGTCAAACTCAAATATAAACCACGCTTAGCACTAAGTTAATGTCACTGTGACACCTGTTTGCAAATCAGGCAATGCTGTAAAATATCATATGGTCTAGATTATAGGCCGTATTTAAAAAATAAAAGCACACTAATAGAAGAGTCAAAATGCATTTTTATTTAATGGCCAGGGATATGCGTATATTTGGTATTGATTATGCAGTTAGCCCTGCTTTTGATAGCATAGGTTATATGCTCAAAGAAATACGGAAAACAATTGTGTAGTTATACATAAAGAAAGGAAAAGGAATGGACAGGTAGGACATTGAGATGGGAAAAACACAACTGGGGAACACATCTCAGAACTATATTTTGGAAAGACATAAAATAGATCAGGAAAGCATAAATCAAAATGAGGTGGGAATAGTCCAGCCAAAAACACCAACAAGAAGGCTGATGGAAACAGTCCTCACCCGCCCCATATAGAAAGACAAGCCCTTTATGATTAGAGCCTAAACTGATCTCCGAGTCAGGTGTGTAGCTGCAGCAGATGGGAGCAGGGAGTGGAGGTCACATCTGCCACACTAGCACAGTACAAGCAGAACAGGACAGAATGAATGTTATGACTTCACTTTGCCATGGGACGGCATTACCAAAGGATGAGCAAGAACAGACAGCACAGAAATATCTAAACCCCCAATATAAGATTTAAATTAAATTGGGACAATACGGTAAAAAGCCACAATTCTGTTTTTACGTGTCTTTTAGGTTGATAGAAAGGAGTATGGCTCCCGTTATTATATGTTATTATTAAGACAAAAGTTTGATATTGAAACAACTACTACAGAATGTATTATCCCGTTAAATGGGCAAAGAAACATTATATGTACTACAGAAAAACACAATGATTACTTGAATAAGGCTATGAGTTAATATGCACACGTCAAATAAAAAATAATAGTCTTGGCAATATGGCAATATGTCAAACCACAATTCTCTTAAGAGATTATGTAATCTCTTAAAAGAAGAAAACAAAGGCCATATTTCATCATAGATCAGTTGATAAACTATTCTGAGAATTCCAAATTAAGAACATCTGCTCAATTTATATATCTTCAAACATGAATATATGTTATTACCTAGAGATACTAATAAACATGTATTGATATAAAAAGTATAAAAAGTGGATTTATTGCAAAGTTTTTTTAAAATGGCAATGTGACCATAGCAACCAAAATTAAATTGTCCCAACTATTAGGACTTTTTAGTAGCTGTTATGGTTCAAGCACTGTAATAAACCAGATTGTTACTATAAAACCCAGCGAAAGCATTGCAGTGACTATTTGCAACTATACATTATTTTAAGTTTTGTAACCTATTAAAACTTGTGATATACTTACACAGTAAAAATGTTTATCCTCCCTCACTTGTTTACAGAGATATATGTCGCTTACCAATCAGACACTTAAAGTGTCAATATACAATGTCAGCGGAAAAACATCTCCTGCATGGCAAATAGCTGGGGCTGGGGGAAGGGACAAATACCAAATACATACAGTATGGGGAGATTCTGCAAAGGGGGTCTCCATGCAAATTTAAAGGGCCCACTCAGTTATCATACGCAGCAAAGTGTATATATACATATATATAATATATATATATATATATATATATATATATATATATATATATATTACACACAATGGCTAGAGGGTACCTTTAAGGTGTTAAATCAGCAACAAACCTAAAATGTAAGCCTCCTAACACAAGCACTTTACTTCCTTCTTGGGACACCTTGAATTGCTTGAAAGCTTATGTAACCCTTAAGCAATAATGTGCAAGCAACCGTGGGGAGCTATGTATTGTGCAAAATGTGGTTTTACCTTTCACTGTTTTGAATTCAACATATTAACCTTAATTTATACAAAGACTTAGATGTACTGACCTTTTTATTTAGCTGATTCTAATTTATATATAAAAAAGAACTAGGACACCTGATCATTACACCAACACCAACACTTATGACATTGCATTCTAAATACATAGACATTAATATGTAGTTGCAGCTATAACAGCTTCCACTCTTCTGGAAAGGCTTTCTAGAAGATTTTCGAGTGTTTTGCTGGAATGTTTCCCAATTCATCCAGTAGAGAAGGCCCTTTTCCATTCCCCCAAAAGGTGTTCAATGGTGTTCACCCAAAAGGTGTTCAATGGGATTGAGGTCAGGGCTCTGTGTGGCCAGTAAAGTTCTTCCACACCTAACTCATCCAACGGTGTCTTCATTGATATGCCCGCTGGCATGCTGGAATAGAAAAGGCCTTCCCCAAACTGTTCCCACAAAGTTGAAAGCATACCATTGTCCAAGATGTCTTGGTATGCTGAAACATTAAGATTTCCCCTCACTGGAAGTTAGGGGGTCCAACCACTGAAAACATCCCCATACCATTATGTTGGCACAATGCAGTCAGACAGGTAACGTGCTCCTGGCATCCACCAAACCCAGACAGGCCCACCAGACTGTCAAACAGAGAAGTGTTATCCGTCCCACCACAGAACATGTTTACATGTCAAACTAACCTGATCAGCTTTTATGAGGAGGTGAGCTCAAGACTGGATCGGGGTGAATCGCTGGATGTCATATATCTTGATTTTTCCAAAGCATTCGATACGGTGCCACATAAAAGGCTGGTACATAAAATGAGAATGCTTGGGCTGGGGGAGAATGTGTGTATGTGGGTAAGTAATTGGCTCAGTGATAGGAAACAGAGGGTGGTTATTAATGGTACATACTCTGAGTGGGTGACTGTTACTAGTGGGGTACCACAGGGGTCAGTTTTGGGTCCTATTCTTTTTAATATATTTATTAATGACCTTGTAGAGGGATTGTATAGTAAAGTATCAATCTTTGCAGACGATACTAAGCTCTGTAATGTGGTTAACACAATAGAGGACAGTGCACGATTACAAATGGATCTGCATAGGTTGGAGGCTTGGGCTGGGATGTGGCAGATGAGGTTCAACACAGATAAATGTAAGGTTATGCACATGGGGAAGAAAAATCCAGGCTGGGAATATGTATTAAATGGGAAAACACTGGGGACGACTGACATGGAAAAGGACTTAGGAGTCTTGGTTAACAGTAAATTTACCTGTAGCGACCAGTGTCGGGCAGCTGCTGCTAAGGCAAATAAAATCATGGGGTGCATCAAAAGGGGCATGGATGCCCACGACAAGGAAATAATTCTACCATTGTACAAGTCACTAGTCAGACCACACATGGAATACTGTGTACAGTACTGGGCACCAGTGTACAAGAAAGATATAGTGGAGCTGGAGAGGGTTCAAAGACGGGCAACCAGAGTAATAAGGGGAATGGAAGGACTACAGTACCCAGAAAGATTATCAGAATTAGGGTTATTTAGTTTGGAAAAAAGACGGCTTAGGGGGGACTTAATAACTATGTATAAATATATAAGGGGGCAGTACAGAGATCACTCCCAGGACCTATTTATACCCAGGACTGTATCTGTAACAAGGGGACATCCTCTATGGCTGGAGGAAAGAAGGTTTCTACACCAGCACAGACGGGGCTTCTTTACAGTAAGAGCGGTGAGACTATGGAACTCTCTGCCAGAGGAAGTAGTAATGGTAAACTCAATAAAAGAGTTTAAAAGAAGCCTGGACGTGTTTCTTGAAACCAATAATATTACAAGTTATGGATATTAGATTAATAGGGACAGAACGTTGATCCAGGGATTTATTCTGATTGCCATATTTGGAGTCGGGAAGGAATTTTCCCCCTGGTATGGGGCAATTGGCATCTGCTTCATAAGGGTTTTTTGCCTTCCTCTGGATCAACACAGTAGGGACACAATATGTATATAGGTTGAACTTGATGGACTTTGGTCTTTTTTCAACCTTATGAACTATGTTACTATGTTACTATGTTACATTGCCCCAGAGTCCAGTGGCAGAGTGCATGACACCACTCGATCCGAGGCTTGGCATTGTACTTAGTGCTGCTGGGTCATAGAAACCTAAAGCTCCCACCGCACAGTTTTTAAGCTGAAATGCCAGTGGAAGTTTGAAACTCTATAGCTATGGAATCAACAGAGCGTTGATGACTTTTATGTGCCTCAGCACTCGGTGACCCTACTCTGTGACTTTAAATGGTCTTACGTTTCGTAGCTGAGTTACTGCAGTTCCTCATGGCTTCCACTTTCCAGTAATACCACTTACAGTTGACCATGGAATATCTTGCAGAGATGAAATTTCATGAACTGACTTATTGTAAAGGTGGCATCCTATCATAGTACCACACTTGAATTCACTGAGCTCTTCAGAACAATCCATTTTTCACAAATGTTTGTGAATGCAGAGTGTGGTCTGATTAAAATTCAATAATTAAGAGGTGTGTCTCAATACTTTTGTCCATATAGTGTATATGGGTGAGAGATACCCTTAGGGCAATGCTACTGGCTGAGGTTGCGGTGAAAAGCGGGTGAGAAGTTCTCTGGTGACAGTGTATGTATTGTATAGTTGGTTTAAGCTACGTAAAACTGATCTGAGTTTACCAAAAACTGGCCGCACCTAGAAGGGCACAGTATCCACAGCAAGCCTGTGCAACTTGTTTAGCTGCACTGACTAACTGTATGAAAAGGTCATTGTGTTTCTACTAAGCAGATGAGAATCAGACACTTAGTTCTTGAAAATTTGTAAGCTCATCAATATTTTAAACAGCTAAGCGTTTCATACAGTGAAAGAAAACTAAGGAATGTACTATGAATTCATTTATAGTTGCATGTCACCTTGTCGAAACTGTTGGAAGGAGTGTCCAGTGCATCAAGAGAACAAGTATCACAACAACCTTTTCGTAAAGGAAGTCTTGCGTTTGTACATTTTTATTTGCTAAAATATCTCACAATTAAAGTTTTCTTTTAGAAAAATGCATATTAAAGTATTTATAGGGTACTTTATTATGCATTCTTTAGAAGGGGTATCAGGGACTCCTTCTCAACCAATAAGTATTTCCTGCACAAATGTGGATTATGAGTCGTCATTCTAAGGTTTTTAATCTTATATTATTTAAATATGAATTGCGGAAATGTTTTACAAAGGCATTGATTGTGCACGTCATGTGGGGATTTCAGAAGCTCAGCGATGTCATGTTAAAGACAGTTGCTTAGTATAGTCATACTATAATGATAAATGACCTTCATATTTGTAGACATGGACAAACAAGCTGGACTGGCTTGACAGGTTAGTCACAAGTCAAGGTGCACGTTGGGCTTCTTACAGATCATTGACAGATCAGACTTACTAGTGGTGGCTCCAAGCCAACTATTATAGTTTTATCACTTCCATTATCATTTCCAACCAATGGAAGGAACTAATAAACCCAAACTGTAGTGTTTTTTGTTATATCTTTTAAAAAGGTCAAATAATAAGTTATAATTTCTTTTGTCCATTAATACTTCTAAAAAAGTTAAAAAAAAAAAAGTTTTATTGAGGGAAAGCTGGCGTGCACAGTTAAAGCAGAACTGACGCTCTCAGTGGTAACCATTGTGGGATGTGATACTGTAGATGGTTAGACAGATTCAGAGAATTACGTGTGAATTATAGACATCCGTAACGTGGTTGGTGTTACTTCCTTTGTCTCTGATCTAGCACGCTATCCCATATAGAACACTCACGCTCTATGAACATATGTGCCTGAATCTATGAAACTGCATAGATATAAAATACTCTGGGAGCAAGGTTATTTTACAGATAGCGGGTTTAAAACTACAGTTATTCTATGGAATAAACTACAGGCTATACTCCGCAAGACTGCAATGAGTTGGCAGAACCACTGACCTCATATCACAATGCAATATGCAGAGTTATTATCAATGCAAATGTTATATACATGTTATATAATGTAACATATGCCGAAGGTATAGCCATGACATTCCTAACCACAAATAGGCTTTTTAATATTAAACAAAGGCTTAATGGGCTAAAATATTAACTGAAAAGAGTGAAATGTTAATAAAAAATAGTTCATTATTAACATTGCAAGCTCTGGTGGATACGGCTAAGTTTTGGTCACACTTCTTACTAAACAGTGCTCTAGATCCACATTTGTCTGGTTCGACCAGGTACAGAGGATATTAAGCATTATATTATTATTAAGCATGTATTATTTTTTCATATATAAAAAATGTACCAAAGGAGGAATAACAATACCTTTGTGAGTTCATTTGGTTCACTTCCCTCTTCCACAACTATGAGCTGAGATCTGCCTTTTCTCTCATTGTCACGGATCCCGTTAGAAACCTGTGCGGCCTTAAATCTCTCATACTTATTGCATGACGAACCACACCACTGATAGATCACCTGAAATATGAAAAAAAGAAAGTGAGCAGTATTATAGAAACAGTACTGATTTATACACACACTCCCTTTTCATATAAAGATAGAAATATAATCTACAAAAGTACTAAGTGTGTACAGAGTATTATAGGGGCAAATTGATGCACAAGTACGGTATTATCATTATAACTGCAGCAGTGAATACTAATGTTTAAAGGAGCCAGTACATTCTCCACTATGTTAAGAGAATACATATTAGCATATCTGTCATGTTAACGTTTTGCCTAAAGCTTTCTCTGAATCACCTACAAATAATTGTTTCAATTACAGCAGTGTGTTACGTCACGACAAGTAAGTGCTGCTGGCAAAAATTATGAATGAGGAACATTTTACATGATTAAAGAATTATCTGTGGTAAACTAGGAATTATGTTTCTATTATTGCATTTAATTACCGATTATAATTTTGATATAATTACCGATTATAATTTTGATCAGAGTAGGTAAAACAGCTGTATTTATGAAATAGGTTTACTCAAATCTAATAGCATGTCCTCTCTCATAGTCTCACCCCAGGAAAATCACAGATCCTTGTCCTGTATCAGGATGTTATGCTTGAAAATTAAAATTCTCATCAGTTTATAAAAGTCATAAAGAACAGGATTTCACCCGATTCCTACAACCACGTTTTGTGTCCTAACCTTTCTGATCTCCATAATATTAGGCAGAAACACAGACCTTCTCAGCTTTGTTTGGCTATATCCTATACAGTTGGTCCTTTAGGACATACGGAGGGACCTGCATCCGCTGAGACGGAATCAGCTCGGGTACTGCTTCTATGAGCCGGTTCAGAGTCTGCTTTGGCTTGTGCCACGCTTCAACTGGGTACCGACTGACAGGACCAGCACGTACATCTGAACTTTACACCATTGGTAAATGAAATAGACTTTAGATATTAGAGATCCCTTTTGTATAAAACAGTAACAGGACAAGAATTAATATCCTGAGTACCTCATAGACTTGAAAACAAAAATAATGTCCAAAATAAAGTAGCTTCTGAAAATAGTTTAGCCAAAACGCATAATTACGGATAAAATATGAGCCAGGTCTTCAATATTTTGTCCCCTTATGTCTCCAATATAACTCTGCAACTTTAAGATTCAGAAAGGTCTCCTTTGCAAACTCTCAGAGCTCAAACCACATCTCCTTTGCAACTAAGTGTCACCACTGACTAAGGAAGCTCATCATATAAGTATGCAACTTGACCTTCCTATTTCTTTAGCTCCAAGTTCATGAATTTATGTTTAATTAGAACTTTTAATGTACATTAGATATTTCCAGTAATTTCTATGCTATTAAAGCATATTCTTTATTAAACCAGTCAAATATTTTTTATAGTTTTATGAAAATGAAATTATTGGACATTGAAAAGACGAGTTGCTTCAGAATAAAAATTCTACATAGGACCTGTTTTAAGAGCTAATGACGATTGGTGGGTATCTACAGCCATTAAAAGTAAATATTACACCCTCAGGCTAGGTTTCCACTTGGGTTTTTGTCCTGCGTTTTTTTCTAGATGAAAAACGCCAGGAAAAACGCCAAGAAAAATGCCACTGCATTTTCCTGCGTTGTGGCGTTTTTTATGGAGTTTTTTCTGGCGTTTTAGCCTTTCTGTGGAAATTGCTTTTTTTGACCTTAGGCAGTTTTTCCAGCCTTTACAAGTTAGATGTTTCACCCAGCTAAAAGGGATTAGGATAAATGGCAAGTATTTGCCCTCTCCTGATGTCATTTACTTGGTAGAGTTCTACTTAAACGCCCCGGCGGACCCTTTTTTCTCTTTTCTGTGGTTTGTAAGGCATGCTTTATTCCGAATGTCTGCTCCTCTAAGAAGATGTGCCCCAAATGATGGTGCAAATTGTTTGCTGTTGCTTTTGGCGCGCAGGATCCAGTTGGGTATGTTTGTTTGTAATGGCATGTTTGTTCCAAATGGTGTAGAATTCAATATGAAATTTGTTTTGTGTGAAACTGTTTGTTTCCAGCCTATTTCTCGTAGGACACACAGATACTGGGTCCATCCTCTGCATTGTAACTGTGGAAAAAACGCCATAAAAAACGCCAAGGCATAAAACCCACATGGCTTTTTCATGGCGTTTTTTCTCTCCCATAGACTTCTATTGGAGAAAAACGCCAAGATTTCCTTGCAAAAAACGCCAGAGTGTCAACATGCTGCGATTTTGAAAAACTGCCACAAAGCCCAAAAAAGCAGAAAAACGCCAAAGAGGACTGAAAAAACGCCAAACAGAAAAACGCCAAGTGGAAATGGCATTTTGCGATTTCCTATTGAAGAACAGCTAACATCTGGCTGCAGCGTTTTTTCAATAAAAAAACGCCAGGTGGCGCTATTGGCGTTTTTATGGGCGTTTTTAGCAAAAAAAAAACAAGTGGAAACCTAGCCTCATACTTACCACTGAAGCTGCCGCAGTGTGCAACCTGTCATATCCAGCCGTTGGCCATACTTACATCATTAGATGACCGCCAGTCTTTTTGCATATTTATTGCAACTTCCTGCTGATTCTTACTGCTACTTACTTTCTACTTTTCCGGTATCAAAATAAGCTGTATTATAAACTATTTTATCAGCAATAATAATTTCAGGATGGAATTTTTATCCCCCCGTAATACAGGTAATTAAAGGTTGGCTACACAGACTGGATGGAAAACCTCCAATGATACAATTATGTTTTCACACAGTCAGGGCTTGTTCTGTAGCACAGACTCCTTTTGTTAGCTTACTTGTTAAAAAAATAACAAGTAAAAGAAGCCAAAGAAAACATAACTAATAACAACCATTATGTCTGCTAAATTATTACTTGACTACTTCTCTTTCCAAGTGACACATTTTTAAAATGAAAAAAAACTACTGTATGAGAAAAAAAGCAATATTGGAGAGCGAGGGTAAATACAGTCTATACCTTTAAGGTCCTATGTAGGTATTTCATTATTTCATTCTATGGTTTTTCTGGCCAACATAGAACATTGCATTGGGGAAGAAATTGTTAAATTGTTCTGGTTGCCCATACCTATACCTAGGAACCTGCTGGATTTCATCTAGAATCTCCACGTCAGTATGTTCATTCTCGGGGGGGGGGGGGGGGTGTTTGGTCCAGGTTCTGCCAACTTAAGGTCTAGTTGGTGGTACCACCACCCCCTATGCATAACTGCCCTGTACCCTGATCACACCCCAAAAAGTTCAAATAATAATAATAATAATAATAAAAATAACCTACAGATTGCCCTGTAGCAGAAATTCACCATATTTCTAATTTAATAATTCTCTGTGCTATGAATATGTTTAATTCATCTAAACATATGTGTGTACAACTACCTTAAGTAGAAAACAAATTATTTACATAGATAATGCAGAAATGCAAACAGTACCATTATTGTCTATTTTTTTCTTCCTTAGAGTAATATTTACATAAGGGAATGATTAAGCCTTTTTAACTTATGTTACAAAGACTTCTTAAAAGGTAACAAAACCACAGAGTGTTTGGAAAAGGTTGGGTCTTTTCTTAAGGTGTTGGCATGTTTTGCGAGCAAACCTCTTGATGAACACACTTTAACTGTGAGTAAATTATATTCAGTGCAAGTGTAATTTACAGATGGATCTTCTATCTATCTATCTATCTATCTATCTATCTATCTATCTATCTATCTATCTATCTATCCCTCCATCCCTCCAAACATTCCAGTTGGCAAGAGTCTGATTGGAGTGGAGTTAGAGGTAGGTTGGGTGGGGTTTTGTGTCTCATTATTAGCAACAGAGCCATAGTTTTGCGAGACCTGGGATGAGATCCGAGGTCCCCACCATTCATCATACCTTTCCCCCCACCTTGTGGTACATGTGACAACGGCCTCTCTTGCCTCATAAAAGTTACAGCTTTGAATACTGTATAACATAATGTCAGTTTACTTACAGATCCCAGATCAACGATAAAACAGTCTCCGCTGTTGAAGCTGGACCAGCTAAGAGGGACTTCGGTGGCTCTGACCACTCTTCTTCCTTTAATGTGCAGAAGTCTCTGGGCACTGAGGTCATTGGTCACCACGTGTTGGAACCCAGAAGCTACACCTCCAGCCTAAATTTAAGTGGAATGTTCATATAAATACACGTATATATAGTTATGTATAACTTAAATGTGCTAATTTATAATGGTAAGAATATTACTGCTGAAATGTGTATTGCAGCAGAATACAATCTCTATTATATCACATAATCATCAGCAATAGATAAATCCATAGATGAAGATTTCAGATAGATTAATTTTTTTATTTGTATTCATCTTACTTCATTTGTATACCAGAATCCCCTGCTACATTTAAAGCAGTACTGTGTGCTGTCCCACTGTGCATCTTTCTGTCATTCTGTGCACACAAACTACTAGGCCAAAAATACTTTTGGGCATTTCAAATACATGCTCCCACAAGTCATTAAATTTGGCATGCAGTTGTTGAAAGTGCCCAGTGGCCCGCAGAGCTAGTCCAGGTCTGGTTATTACCTATAGTTTTTAACGGTGGTACACACAGTTTGTGAGGTACTGGTGACCTGATAGGAGTGTTTTCCTGGGTTACAGAAAATTGTCTTGATTAATTCCACTGAGATGAACCTTGACTTGTTATTGATGGTGATCCTACACAGTCTATTCCAGGCTCTGGCTTATGTACTGACCCTTGGCTGCTCTAACATCCCTATACTCCGGGTGCTGTCACCTATGCGTCAGCATTACACCTGAATATCAGTATGTTTCATCTATTCAGAGGGGAATTGTCAAACACTTCATGGAAGTGTCTGACAGATACGCTACAGCCATATTGTCCATTAGGGGGCACATTATGTTAATAGGTGGGACATTTTTAAGTGTGTTTACATGACCCCTATGCTGCAGGAAAAAAACTAGTTTACGTTATTCTGGTTTACGTTATCTCACATAAAAACCCATCTCAATTTACCTTGTACTTAAGTCCACCTTTAAAGTATCCAACGAAAACACTAGACTCGTATCCTTGGATTTCTCTATACTGCACTGGCTTTCCTCCAAGGTAGTCATCCAACTGCACAGTGAATATGGCGGCAGAGGTGCTTTCATCTTGCGAGCACTCTTTTCCTGGAAAGAAAGCATGTCGAGTAAGAACAGGTAATATAATATGCATGCCATGAGTCATAACATTTTTAAGGATTACATATCTGTCATTCACCTAGAGAGAAATTGAGAAATTAAATGTCATGTACAAGTGACATTTAACATTACCCGTGTTTTAAAATGCTAAAGGATTTACGAAGCACGATAATAGTGAGATCTGGAAATCAGAATCTACATGATTCCCATATCTATATATGCTACATGCTACATACGTAGTCAAAATGCAGTAATACTCTTTGCGCTGCATGGATTAAGTTTTTCTTATATGTGTGTGCGATATCATAGAAAATACGGCAGAAAATTGAAAATGGTCCAGGAACTTAGCTTTTCCTGCCTGTCTCGTGAAACCATGAGTTTAGTTTTCTGCTTATAAAAAAATTTGATACTATAAAAAGGAATAGCTGGTTTATTTCTAATTTGAATGGACAGTAGCCAAGGTTAGTCGTTTCCAGAAAAGATATTCTCATACTTGCCCTTCTGTCTGTATCAGTTTTTGCAACAAATGAGCTAACACAATTAATACATTAGTAAATATTTCTAGCTTTTTTTTTGTGGACATTTATCTATTATCACTTTTCCTGTACCGTGGATTAACAGTGGTTAATAAAGACATTAACAAAAGTTAACACTGCAAAAGGTTGCAAAAAAAAAAAATAATAATAATAATAAAAAAAAATATTATATATATATATATATATATATATTAAAAAGGAATGGGATGTTAATATCTTCAAATGCTGGTATTGTAGTTTTTTTTCCAGAGATCTGGGTATTGATAATGATCATAACACTAAGTTCTACGGTAAACAAAGGAATACTAAAAGGCACAACAGATTCATTGTGAGTAATACTGGAGGTTAACAGAGAGAAAATATAAAAAAAAATGATTGTGCCAATGCCAAATAGTATTCCAACTTTTTTCCCCAGTATTCAAGTCACAAAACGTAAACCTCTAAATGAAAAGGCGCACATAAGTATGTAAGAAATGCTTTATACAAATATAGTTGTGATGTTATATTTCTCAAAAAGACACCAACAAGGGAAGTCACATCAGTGTGAAAGTATTGCATGACATATTACAAGAATATCCTGGAAGTGGCCCAAATATTGCATCCTCTCACTGGTGATCTTTCCCGTAGACTGAAGGTCCCTCTGTCCCATTTGCTGTCTCCTTTCTTCTCCAGCCAGTTACGTACCTTTCTGCACAATTTGCAGTAATCGTTGAAAATCAAATAACCAATCAATAAAATGCAATATACAAGTAATGCAAATGCAAAAAAACCCCCAACAGCATTTACTTCGAAATTACCATTACCATAAATTACACATTTTTAAATAGTTCAGACTAACCTTTGAGAAGCGCTCATCTCATCAATTATTAGTTATTGAAATGCACACTAAATGCCGTCTAATGATATTGTAAATGCACTGGCAGGAAACGACTTAAGTGCGTTTCAGGACCTTTTGCCGGTATTGTACTGCTATAAAGTATGTCTGTTGATTTTAATTACACCGGGTAACTCTATACTTGAGCTGTACTTTTTCAGGTAGCAAACTAAATTAAAAATTGCTTAACCAATCAGTGTATTTAATTCCAGTGTTTAGTAGGTTAAAAAATTGTTGAAATAAGTAAACACGTGTGGGAACATTTGTTTCCAAGTCATTTTTTTGATGGTCAATGAGGAATTCTTCATTTTCCTTTCCACAGTCCTCCCCGTTAGTAAAGCCTACCATACACAGCAGATGTGCTTATAAATGTAGATCTAGGCCCCAACTGGCCATCTGACGCACTAAACAAATGCCGCTCTAGTGATGCACTACTCCAGCCAGACACATGCGGCTATATATAAAAACATTATGAACGGCCGAGTATATCCAGCTGTTGGTCACACTTATGTCATTAGGAGACCACTAGCCTTAAGTGCCGGGTCCACCTTTTCATTGCCAGTGTGTCCCTATATGTATATATATACTCACACATATGGAAACATTTGAAAAAAGTGGTCACTATGCTCAGATATGGCTACTGTAAGAGGTAAAACTTAGAGATTTGGCAACATGGAACAGCTTTTTTGGGTGACCTCTATAATGTATAAATTATATACTGTGAGAGAGGCTAAACACATAGATACCAAGCCAATCTTTATGGGCATACTTGTGAATGTTTCAGGCAAGGCTACTACTTTTGAGGGCGTGGCTTCAAAATGGCGCAGGACTAGGAAAATGTGTGGAATCTAGGGCTGGGGCTAGCCCAAAACAGCCTTCAGCAGATGGGGAGTGGGTGGTGAAGGGAATGTGGCTCTCCTGCCTGGAGAAAAAAGAAGCTACACTGCGCATGCATATTAGTGCATAACTGGCTTCAAGATATGGCAACTAACCCATTACATGTAATTAGTGAGATTAAATTACAAATGTATTTTTTCCTAATTCAGCGTTAACAATATGTATTTTACCTACTGCCTGAATCTCAATCTAATAAAAATACGTTGTTCCATAAAATGTGAACCTAAGCACTAGAACCTTGTGAAACGTTTTGTGTGCAAAAGGGCAGTCACATGTATTTAGAATACATGATTAAATTGAACACCATGTGTTGTGTAAACAAATGGCTTATTCTGGGACATAATGGATGTTTTAATGTTACCCTTAGCCATCTGGTGTGTGCGCACACAATCATTACCATAAAAGACTGGTTAATTATTTTTGCAAAGGTTTTTTTTTTACTGTTTCCACAATTTAACTTAGCTTCAGGCAAGTTTGGAATTATTAACCCAACTCTAAACTATAAAAAAGTAAGTATTGCATTATTAAAGAAAGGCATAACTAACTTTGAAAGCCACGATCATCGGCTCTGTTTCCATTCCGTGGTCACATAAATGGTCACATTGGTCAAAAGATATTTCATTCTAAATGAGTGTCTATCATTTCCTCCCATCATTGATAGCATGCATCCTGAGGGAGCTTTTTCATGCACCTAATCAACAGTCGCAACATCCAAAGATTTTTTATCTTTCCTATACAGGACAACGCTGCTAATATAACTCTAGACTGTAAGCCCGTTTGAGCAGGGCCCTCCTCACCTGTTGTCCCTGTTAGTCAATTTGTTATGTTACATACTACTAGTTATGTCCTGTCTACCCCTTGTACAGCGCTATGGAATTTGATGGCGCTATATAAAACAGTAAATAATAATATAATGTACTCCAGCAAGACATGGGGACATATGCACTGGAGGCCGTTTATTGTCATTGGGTGACAATGAAAACTCCTGTTACATATAATGTCCTCAGTGGGAAAAAAAAAAGCATAATGCATAAAATAATTTTGAAGGCATAACTTTTACAGTATGAATAGTGTGCCACACTTTCTTTTGCAACCAAGCACCTCCCAGACACATCCTTTTCCAATCATGCCACTAAATTACTAAAACCCTCCAAATGTATACTCTAAGTAGTTACCTACAGAAAGTAAATGGGTATATGAACTCAGCAACCACTTTCTAAGGAATATCTAGGACAATGGTCTTCTGCTGCTGTAGACCATCCACAAGGTTCAAGATGTGCATATAGAAACAGCTTTCTGCACTCAGTTGTTGTAAGGAGTGGTTATTTGAGTATCTGCAACCTTCTGCCAGTTTGTTTGAGTCTAGCCATTCTATTTTAATGTTTCTCATTCTGAAAGTATAGTTCCCTGCAGAACTCAACGCCACTGGATGTCTATTGTTTAGCACACCTAGACACTGTAATTTTTGGAAATCCCAGGAGGGTCAGCTGTTTCTGCGACACTCAAACCACACATCAGACATTAACAATCATACAATTAGTCACGACAATCAACGCTTCTGTCCTACTGTTTGATCGAGCAGCATCTAAACTACTCCACCATGTTGTTCACGAGTCAATATGAAATGTAAAAGTAATTGACATGCATCTAATCATTTTCTCTTAATACTTTACTAATGAGCCCTCTTCCTGTAAAACAGATCATAAGCTCATGAATATTCAAGAGATACCATCACGTAGGAGTTTGTCCACTAAATTTATAGAAGTATCTTGGGTTAGTCCAAAGATATGAGGGTTATTTATTTAAAGGGAGACTACAACAAATTATTACAAAGTATCATGCCTGCAATAACACTACACGGTATTGTATGTAGGCTATGACAAATGTAATTGTAATTTTTTTACACTATTCTGCCCTAGAACAGAAACACATATCTATTGATGTAAATGTTTTTTTGTGCTCAAATGCAGACATTTATTTGGGCTATGGATTGGCACTTTGAGGAACAACTGCACCAGCCAAAGGCATGAAGGTGGCTATATATGCAATCTGCAAATATAGAGCCATTACACTCCATTGTTGCCATGGTGATTGCACTACCTTCACCACTTTTAACAAGAATGTATTCTATTATGCACAGCACTGGAGTGTGTATGTGAGAGAAATGCAAGGCTGTCTTCCTCATGGCTATGAGGGCATCTGCCCAGTATGCAAACACTTTCAGAGGCCAATGGCTACTGTTATCTCCACAGACTGTTACAGATGTACAGGGGGGGTGCGAAATGGTGTTTTATGTTGTTTACATGGAAAAAAATGCAAGCACTTCTAAATCACTAAAAATAAGTTGGGAGTTCACTTTACATCTGCACAAAACAATTTAATGGAGATATGCCATGACAGTTTTGGCCAAGGCCCCACTGGCATTAAAGAAAGCCTTGAGAAAATGTGTATATGAGGAGAAAGAAGTCTGAGCAGGAGAAAAAATCCTGTCCTCCAAACATTATTTTGGTACGGAGACTCTTGGGAGACCCATAGTGTTCCACAGACTTTAAAGATTGACAATCAGTGTATTATGTCTTATACAAAAATGCAAACCCTGATAAGGTTTTCTAGATATTGTTTAACCTGAGTTTATGAATATTATGTGTCGATGAACATCACCCAGCCTGGATCTGACCCTAACTGACTTAACCTAATGAAAGTGCATTCCATTTTCTATTACAATTTCATTTGGCTCACTTCCTAACTCCAGTCACTCAGTCTGTCCTTTGGCAAGGCTTACATACCGAGAATGAATGCACATGTATGTAAAAAACCAAATGCATTATTCATGCTCTGCTTTTCAGGATGGAGACCGATTATTTTTTTATTGTTCCCATCTGGTGCATAATAAAATTCATATTGTGAATATGAGATTGTGAACTCGTTACTTAATGTATCAGTTCATCTTAGTGTTTAACTTCTAGTTTTGTCGTTCCCTTTGAATGTATGCACTGTACAAAGCACTTATATGAATAAAAGATAATAAAAATGATATGAATGAATTAAGCATTGTGTATGAATTCCCAGAACAAGTTCAGCGCCAGCTTTTGCTAACGTTAACCCCAATCTCTGTTTCTATACAGAAAACAGTTTGATAGACAAAGCCTGCAATGTGGGCTTCTTTTCACTGTCTACCAACCTCCATCATTTATTTTATTGTCTGTAAATATATCTGTTATGTGTTACATTGTCTACACCTTACTAATAACACAGGTAGTAGCGTGTTCTATTGCCAGTTTTGACACGTTTACAATAAACACACCTTTTTCTTTAACATGTTTGCTAAGTATGTACTTTTTTTAAGCAGGATTTAAGTAAATGAATGCTTTATTAACAGTATGGTTACTGTGGCTACTACTATCCCCAGCAGATTAAAAGATGATGTCTGTACCTTAGTAAAGCTGATTTTTAAAGGCTGTTGAGCCATGCATTAAACATGCAATAATGCAATAAACATAATAAAGAGGTATTTACCCAGCCAGAAGTGCAGATCATAAAACTTGTTGTTGTTTTTCACAATGGTATGCAGCAGAATGTATGCATCTCCTACATAGAAGTTCCCATATAGATTTTCTGGGACAGGTGCCAAGTCCATCTTCTCGATTCTCCAGATCTGAAGTCCAGATTTCTGTCCAGCACCTGCAAACTCTTTGTGATACAGAACCATGATGTCTTGTGATACACAGGCTTAACACAGAACTTAAGAATTGGTTTCTGCAGCTGCTTCTTGCAAGTTTGCTACACTCTGTACAGAGTAGGAAGCAATGCTGCTTAAGACTGAACAGGGCTTGATTATTGTGATCAGGAAGGGGAGTGCTTGCCTTGGAGAGGTGTGCCTTGTTATGATCTTCCTACTGGAATACAGCATACAATCTTTTGAGCTGACATAGGCATATTCTGCAGCATACACACTACAGCCCATTCATAGCAATGTCTTGGTTTAGCCATGGAATTATTTGACATTTAAAGGACACCAGTACAGCTCTCTTGTAAACAGAATTCTACATCTGCTTAATATTATAACTTACAACATAACAACAGTGTTTCATAGTATATATATATAGTTTAATATTATTTAGTTACTTTTATTTCAGCGCATACCCCACAAATAATCAATAATTTCAAGTACTGACATAGAGCTTTATGTTTGTTGTGTGTATGTTAGTGTGTGCGTCAACGATAAACCTTTTGGTAGAGTGTGTGTGTATGTTGTTTAAGTAAGTGGGTGTTAGAATTAATTTTCATGTTAGTATGTGTATGTTTTAGTTAATGGAGTTACTTGCCAGTACAACCATCCCTAGGCCTACCCTTGGCTACATTTCATGCAAACTTTTTATTACCCAACTGACAATGTTTTGAGAGGTAAATAATGAGCACCTAATTTGCAGCCAAAATTCTTAGGTCAAGTCACAGTTGCTTCTAGCCCTTCGCTATTATGAAGGTTTAATTAGCTATTTTGGCTTCCAGAAATTCCCATATGACATAAACAGTGGCGTACATAGCCTGGATCGACCCCTGTAACATGGGGTGACATGTCCCTGTCTCCTCTTACCGGTTAAAAATTGTATAGAAAGGGCCCCTCCGACTTGGACAACATCAGTCCTGGTTGGAAGGGCCCATTCTAAACCCTTTTGAACCAGCACGGGGAGACAGGAACATATCGGGGGTCACCTTATGTCACCCCACAGTGAAGCCTGTGCAAGCAGCCGGACAAAAAGTTGCAGGAGCAGTGACAGGTAAGCGTTTGCAGGGGGGGTAGAGGGGATATGTATGTATGTTTGTTTGGATGTATGTTGGCATGAATGTGTGCATGGATGTGTAATTGTGTGTGTAAGCATGGATGTGTAGGTGGGGTGAGATGGAGTGTGTTAGAATGGTTGTGTATGTGTGTTGGTGACTATGACATATGTGTGCCAAAGTGTTTGGTTGCAATGATGGCACAGACAAGCTTTTTGAGGGCAATGATTGCATAGACCTGCTGTTTGGGGACAAAAATAACACAGATAAGCTGTTTGCGGGCACTGACCAGCTGGGGCAAAGATGGCACAAACAGGCTGTTTAGGGGTTAGGATGGCATTCATAAGCTGCTTGGAGACAAAGGCACTCACTAGCTGTTTGGGGCAAAGGTGGCACTCACAAGCTGTTTAAGGCAAAGGTGGCACTGAGGGACATGTTGCTTGGTAAAGTTGGGGGCCCTGGGGCAAATCTTTTCACCAGGACCCTGTGGTTTCTAGTTACACCCTGGACATAAGACATCACTTGTCACTGGTATCTTATGTATTTGGCAAATCTCTCATTATTATTTTTAATTTCTTTGTGAGTGAGCTTTGCTTACTTCTCATTCTCACATCTATTCTTAGTCATATTGTACTTACTCATTGTCCCAGACCTGTTTTTTTAGTTGTTATATGATGGAATAAGACAATTTGCATTTCCCCTTTTTTACACTTTTTATGCTTTTCTTGTTGGGGAGCACAAAATCAAAAAATTATGAAATAAAATGATGAGAAGGGATGTAGACATGGTGACCTTGATAGCTACTCTTTTCATTTTACCTATAGCACAAGCAAGAAGAAGCATCTAGTCTGTCAGCAGGGTATTTCACAATCTTTAGTTTACTTGTGGTTTTTGTAGCTCTTGGAGTATTTCAGGTGGTACTTTAAAGCCTGGTTATAAGAGGGAGGGCTTGCTAAAGAAAATTTTCCATTGGTATACTTAGTTGGAGTAGTCAGATCTCACAGTTTATAAAAAGGGGAAAACTACAGCAACGTATTGTTATTTTGCTTTAACCACAATAATGAGTGCTGCCAAATAGTTAATTTTAAAATGTTTTAGGATAAGAAACTTTTATTTGCATTTTCAGTTTATTTCCTTTAATATTCTGTTAGTGTTAAGAGGGACTAATTATAGTAAATTAAATTACTTGCTTGAGGCTGATGACTTTAGGTAATAAGGTGACAAATTATCCCTTTCCTGATAATAAAATACAGGACAATTTAGTACTATAACATGCACGGTTCGAATGCAGCACAAAGAATATACATTTTCAGCTTCAATATACAGTATGTCCTTTGTTTGAAAAGACATACACCAGGTATTGTTTCGAAGGAATTGGGTGATACGTGTATAAGATAAAACCATAAACTGAGCTCATCTACTGTAATGCATTTATTTGCCTATGGTGGACTTTGAATAAACAAATAAAGTCCAATGGTTATATTTAAACAATGGTATATTAGCACAAAGAAAACAAACATATTATTCAGTTGTTTGCAATGGGTGTATTGGACTGCATTTATATTGCATTTTCCTTATTTAGGATTGCTCAGACAGACTATGCGATATTACATTTCTTGACATGCATTGCAATGAGGTAATACTTCTTTTATGAGAAATTCAGAAACGATTAACATAGTAAACTTAATTCCTTATTCTAGGTGGGCCAACACTGGTGGTTGGTCTTCTTTCTAGTGGTGGGAATTAGAACAGACCAGAGGACCATCCATACCCAAAGAGTTGATTTTCTGTTAGCAAGAAAAAGCGGGTGGTTTATTAAAAATCCTTTCTGTCCAAAGGATGTGGGTTAACGAGCGTACGCCACAATCTTATGTAACAATCACATCATCTGATTAGCAAATGATGGCCATGAGGTTAACCATTTAACGGTTTATGCATAAAAAATAGAACTCGACTGCGTTACACGGTTTTAAAACAACTAAAAGAAAACCAATTAACAACATGTATTCTCACTAGTACAAGCTTATTCACATTAATGTATTGGTTTACAGATTCCAATTAAATAAATACTGCACGTAAGTGTAAAATATCTTAGTTCTTCGATTTAAACAAATGCATTCTTTAACTTTACCTTTATCTAAGCTAAGCATTGGTTCATATGTAAAATGAAAAGGGCATTTAAATATGGAAATACTATTTTTTATTTCATAAAGATATTAAACGCCCTTTTTTCATATGCCCGCTGCCCGGAGAAAGAGAGCTGGAGATCCAGCGAAGTAGCGTTTTACCCAGTGATTCCATATCAGACCCAGCGCATTTCCACATGTGTATAATACAAATTTAAAAACTCATTAGTAAGAGGTTTGGCAACTTGTTTTAGAAACTCAGTGTTGTTGGCCCTTATGATGCATATTGTATCGAAGTCAGATATTTAAAATATTGGCTTCTCCTTCAAATTATTTGGTAAATGAATTCATGCCTAACAAATCATAAGGTTAATGAGGTACAATTCAAATTGCATAAAGAAAACATAACTTCATAACCAAAAGGCTGGATTTGTGTTAACATACTGTCAATAAAAGTAACTGCAAATGTTGACTAAAGGTAGATAAGCAATGAATATTAAATAACATACAAATGACCTTAGGCCTTTTCTGGAAAAAAGAAATATAAAGAACGTTTCCATGGATAGTAATGCAGTTCCATTACCTAAAGTACTGATGTTAATAATTGATTGGCATGAAGCTTTCATCACTAAACATATGGAGTTGGCACAGACTACTGTTTACTCTATAGAATAACCTACCCACTGTGTTTATCTCCAATATTTGCTAATGTACAGTGACATCTCTAATCTTCTGTACACTGAATTTTTCAACAATATTTAAAAATAGGCTATCCTTTGTGATATGCTTGATAACACTTGCTTAGGAATAACCTGCTAAAACATAAAAGATAATGATAATTAAAAAAACTAAAATTTCCGATTCAATTAATAATTTATATTTATATTTAATAAAATATTTAGTTTAATTTTTTTGCATAGCATAATGTTTTCAGGTAGCCAAGGCCAGATTAAGGTACTTGGGGCCCTGAAGCAATTAAACAAAAATGGGCCCCTCTTGCTCCCCTTCCCGCAAAGGCATCAGTGCCAGCGCTGCTCTACATGACAGGTATGGCCCCCTTTACAGCACTGGGGCCATGGAGCAATTGCTCTGTGTGCTCTGATCTACTAGACACACATCCGTACTCCTTTTCATACTGCCTGTGTCATTAGAATGGCTCAGACAGTGAAGTTTTATACAATGTAAATCAAAAGCATTTCTTGCATTGTGACCTACTCAGATCCTCGTTGATCCACAGTTCCTTCTGGAGATACCTGGGGCTGGACTGATACGAAGAGGCCGCCTAATGATGTAAGCATGGCCAGCGTCTGGATATGTGTGAACGCAAGCTATGTCTTTATGTATGTCGCTGTGGGCCAGTGGCCAACAAAAATAAATGTGAACTTATGTTCTGAATTGTTAGTTTAATGATATTTAAATTAATAGCGTTAGAAATAGTCCTCCTAAAATATTTTTATTGAAAAAATCCAGAACAGATTAGGATTTAAGATAACAGTAGAATATATCAATTATGTTGCTGTTTGCATCGAGGCCAGTATGACATACTAGTCTTTCGGCCTATGAGTATGCCTCACTAGAGGAAACACATGAGGAACTTTATTAGTTTGTATTCAAATAAATGGATCATAAAATGTATTGTTGACAGATGTTTAATAAAAGTTACATTTTAGGTGCTCCAATCTGGAAGTGGATCAGGGGAGGGCTGGCACCTTCAAGTCAGGGGGCAAGTAAAGTCAAGTGGCCCCTGCCCCTCCCCTTAATTAACATACACAGTAATACACACTTTAACAGCCATGGAGCTTGCCTTCACACAGTACCACAGGGTCATGTAATGTGCTTTAATGTGTGCCCACTAAGCTCCCACCAACAGAATCAAGCTTGTCCAACCCCTGTTTGAAGACAAGGTCCATGTCTCCTTTGCTCCAGCATAGAATGAAGCATGGACAGAGAATGGATGGGACATGGACAAAAGAAACTAGTAAATGACTGAATGTGAGTGGGTCATATGAGAGTATAGGCCAATGTAACATTAAGCCCCTTCTATTTTCCTCCATAATTTATTTTATTTGTATTTATTTTAAGGAATATACCAAGTCTGCTTTATTAAAAATCTGCATAATTAGGGCATCTTTTTATTAACAGTTTATGAACAGGATATTTCGCTAGTTTACATAACCTATGTCAAGAAACATTGATAATTAGCGGAAGAAAAGCACCATACGCTTAGTTGAAGAAACATGTGATGTGAAAGTAGATCATTCTGTTGCCTTGGCATTAATCAGTTTTCCAAATTTGCACCAAAATATTTTTTATACATAATTCCCAATGGGTCCTATTGAATACTCCAGCGAAAATGTCCAATATTAATCTCACAGGGCACTAAAGCTAGTCAACCATAGCAACAACCAAACTTGCACAGTTCAGGATAGTGAACAAGTGGAAATATATAGCTATGTTAGGTAATCATATTTTTTTTTACCAAATTGTATCTTAAAGTAGGATTTTAGATTATATCACTTTTTTATGTGTTAAAATAGTGCTGGAACAAAAACACTATTCACATGAAATCTTGATGATACATATTTTATTACAACAACAAAAAATGCAATAACCATCATATGTGAAAATAAGTTAAGTATTAAAAAAAAAATTAACTAATTTTTTCGGGTTTTTTTCCTGATTATCTTACTAATATATTAAAAAACAAATTAGTACAAAAATATCTTAATATATCACAAAGATTAAATTAAAATATAACTATAAAAATCTACATGGTTAAGTACATATCAGTAAATAGCATTTTAAAATACTAAAAAAATACATATTTATTATAAATAAATTATATAATAAAGATTTATAATTATTGCTAGTGTAAAAACATTTCATCATATTGTGGAGTATTAAAAATATTTCTGTTGATTATGCTGGATCTTGGAATTTGCAGTTTGCAGACTGTTTTGTAATAACAGTCCTCACTTTTTTGCAATCATTTTCTAAGCTTTCTGGCTATTCTACCAAATAAACAACTAAACCTAAATTCAGCTTACTGTAATAACCATATTACTGTTTCATCTGACGAGTATTGAATACTATAAATATGAATATTTTAAAATGTTGTTAAACTTTTTTTTATACAAAGGTTTTTGTTAAAAACAGTTTAACCAAGAAATAAGACATAAAATCGAATGTGGTAAAGAAAAACTGGGTTCCGTAAATCCTTTAACTTTTACAGTTTTTACCTCAAATATCAATGGACTTTTTGAGGTTGAAAAACAGATCTCTGGCAACTTGTTGGGGTCATGTCTGGTACAATTTTTTCAGGCATTTAATTCTGCCTGCCACTTGGCAAGCTTTGCTGCAAGTATTTTGCTGCAGTTATCTGCATGCTCTCCTATATTGATGTATCCACTGAGTACTGATCACTGGTACCTACTAATGAGACTATTCAAACATATCCCTGACCCATATCACTTGCTCAGTGATACTTTGCCTGTTGAGCTTGCTCTGTGGTCTGTTTTGTTGGTATTGATTTCTTGACTGCTTACCCTACATCTGTGCTGCCTACCCCTGAATCGGGACTGTCTAACTATGCTTCAGGTTTATCCTCATGTACTGTGCCACTGGATCTGGCTTGTTGCCTACTCACACTTGCATTCTTTGCGGCCACTAAAGACTCCACATTCTCTTACAGCATTATGCCTATATCCATTTTCGTTATTTCAAAGTCTACAGTTGTTTTCACCAATACTACAGTAGAAATACAGTAAAATACTGCATCAATTAAATTAAAGAACTGTTAGCACTTCTTAGTGGGCAAATGGAAATACATTTTATCAAAATATGCCATTCATCTTGCAGTGCTTTATACCATTTTGTTAGCCGGAATTGTGTATTTGTATGGATCTGTAAGTGTGTTAGAATATGTGTATGAGTGTGAATGTGCGGAGTGTGCTAGCAAGAGAGTGGCAGGACTCTTGCTACTCTTTTTTGAGTGTGTATGTGGAAGTGTGTCAGCAAGAATCTATATGTGTGTGTTAGATGGAATATGTGTGTGCGTAACTGTGTGTTTCCATAAGTGTATGTGCAAGTATGTTTTAGAGGGATTGTGATAATTAATTTTGCATATTTAAACATTTGTTAATTATTTTATAACTGGTGCATGACTCTGTGAGAGTAGAAGAATTAATTAACGTATGTGATTTATATTCTATTAGAACCACAGTTCCAAAGCCAATGGGATGAAATTACAATGTAGATTTATAAGTAACATTGTTCTGTTAAATGATTTACGTTTCATTTTAGGAGATGTTGCACTAAAACATTTTCTTCACTTCCAACTTTGTTTATAAATACTTTAGCATAATATTGCACTATTCCCATTTCTTGGAGTCCCACGCCAAAAACCAGCCAGTGAATGTTGGTGGTTCGTGTCCTTGTTTCACAGTAGTGATTGGAATCTCCTTGTCTCTCCCAGAAGGGTCACTCTGAAGATATTTTTTGGCTGTCAAGCAATAAACAAGAATAAGTAAGCATGTTGGGGAATGGTACAGTAATTCTGCATCCATCATAGATGTTCAGCAACACCTCCTGAGTACCATGACACTACCCATGCATAGGTTTGTTGGGATGTTTCAGGCTAAAAGGCCACATTTGATAGGTGTGCATTTTTCAATTTGGAATTTTGACATTTCTGACATCCTGCACCCATGTCCTATTTGGGGCACCTTTGATACCAGACATTATTTCGAATGTCTTCTTTCTTGGTCCCCTTCTTTCGGCTATCAGCTCCATTAACCTGGCTTCCTGGAGCACTTCTGCAAAACAGCATAGCCTCCGCATACACCTTCTCTCCGACTGGAGAAATGGAGAGAGGCTGCCCTGGGTGGCGCACTTTGGTTCCGAATTGAAAAAGCCTTCCGAATTATATCCAAACCGAAAGGGCAGGAAATATATTTGGTGCCCAAAAACAATTGGACCAAAAAACACAACGGAAAATGTGTCCACATAGTTTTTGGTTCATGTGCACAAGTCTACACATATAGGACACAGTAGCGCCTTTCTTTAGTTACACAATGCAGCACAGAGAATAATAACATTCATTACAAGAACAGGATGAACACAAGTTAACATTGCTCAGTCTCTCAAATTACCTGATATTAGAGATTCTTTCTTCTCTCGTTCATTGGAATCTTTTCCGATCCATAAAAATATCTTTGGAGATATAAAATACAGTGCATTTAAAAGTAATATTAGCAAACCCTAAGATGCCTGCTTAAGGACAATAATTATCCAGTGCATCTTTTTTTCTAATGATTAATAGTTTCATTAAACTATCCAGCAAGAAAATAAATATACAAGGACAGTATATAAGGTGTTTCTAAACTATATCGTTCTTATCTATCTATCTATCTATCTGTCAGCATGGTTTATGAAGAAAGACAAATTATGAAAAAAATGGTTGGTGCCTGAACTACTGTTGACCAAATATATGGTGAAAATAATAAAAAAAACAACAAAAAACTTAGTTTTTTTACCCACTACAAAAGGCTTCATCCATTAAAAAGATAAGTGACATTTTGAGTTGTATAGGTAGCTCTGATCCACCTTTGCAATTCCCCAATGGGTATCACTTTTACTTCTTCTACTGTAAAGCCTGGAACATTTTTTTTATAAATACCTGATCCCATGTATCAAGCATCATTACATCATCCTCTGCTAGGTCTTCTTGAGTAAATTCACCTGGTACTTCTTCAATCTAAAACAGATCATTTGCTGTTAGTGTTATACATGTTTAATATATTTAAGGTAGGTAAACATGGCTTGAAGCAGCCAATCAGTGGCATACTCATAGTGGTCTAAAGCGACGCAAACCCACAACATTAACTGAGTCAGCGCTGGAGCTGAGTAACAGTAGATATATCATGTGCATCAACATAGCTTCTACATTATAGTATAGCTAGAGAGGGTGGTTATGAAAGATCCCCTCATACACCCACAAGGGGGACACAACAAAACCCTAAAACAGAATTTTCAGTGTATGAATTCATGAAATGTACGAACCAAGTCCATAAATAGCCAAAATTAGCTCTCGCAGATTTTACTCACCACAAAGCGACCTGATTTATCAGAGCAACCAAAAAGTCTTGGTGGATGATCTTCAATAGATGATTCAAGGAGTGGTGAAGTCTGATATTGCTTTTTCCCTCCAAGCGTTGACCAGAATATATCTGTAATGTCACACAAGTTCAAAAGCTTTCTAAGTTAAAGGTACAGTTCCACCTACTCTGCAGCAAATAAGACTTTTCAATAATACAGACCTGGTTCTTGCCCTTCTGCAATTTTGGTTCCCTTGCAATTTAGAACTTTGACTAAATACTCAGCTCCCTTTATTTCATCTTCATTTGCACCTTTTCCAATCCATATGATGGCAGAGTTATTTTGCATTTTTAAGACAAAAGCATCATTGGAATTCAATGCTGCTGAATCATTTTCAAGCTGCAAAAGAATCATCATTATTATTTTTCATTTTTTTTACTAGCGTAATTATGATTTTTTAAAACTTTTTTTTTAAACGTTTGCTTTCAACTATTTTTTGAATTATCAATCCCCAGATAAATACATCCAACAATGTGAGAAACATGCTTCAGGAATTTATTTTATTATTTTTCTTTTTTTGCGGAAAATATAAGCAGTTGAAGACTTTTATGGGTTAGAAAGAGTAGTTTACAGTGGATTTGAGTGGATTTGAGTGATTTTGGGTAGAGGCTTTGATACGTTTCGTCAGGTCTCTATCTCAGGGCATATTGTGCACCTATCCACTGGTCTAGGATTAGGGAGGAATAGATGTAGTGCGAGATCCTGTCGTCTGGAGCCTCTTTTGTAATTAGGGAATGCCAGGGATCAATTATTTGAGCTATAAGATCTGACATATTTAAGTGTTTTTAGCACGGTCTGGTAAAAGTTAAGTTTTAAGATTCAGGATTCCAGTATTTTTCAGTTACAGATTGCCTTTTCCCCAAATCGTTTACTGCCAGGTAGTATTTACTATAGAAGGCATTACTACAGCGTAGTGACCATCTGGGCCATTTTCAATAAGATGTAATAATGCTTCCTAAGGTTGTTAATTGGTTAAAAAATATGAAAAATAAAGTGGAAATTGTCAATAAATTGTGTTTTACCTCAGCAATCCTGGTAATTGAGCCTAAGTTTTTTCGGACTTGAAAGAGTCGTATGGGTCGTGGAGGTGTCTGGCCCCCTTTTCTTGAGGTCCCATCTTTGTATACGATAAGGGGTTTATCTTTGAAGATACTGAGTAAATGTGGGGGCTCTTTGCCTTGGGAAACACGAGTCTACAACAAATGAGATAAATTATTAGGAACAGCACAGTCTTGATTGGTGTAATTGTTGTCTGCATTTGGACTGCTGTGGTCAATGCATAGGACATACTATTTAAACATTTTGTTTGTGCAGATTTAGGGGAGCAATTAAATAGAGATTAATTATATTCAGATAGACAGTGATACATACATGAGTCGCTCCGGCTTTCATAGAACGATCCAGTTGAACTGTTAAAAAGGCAGAGAATGTGATCTCATCTTTTGTTGCATGTGTTCCTTGCCTATACAAATAAAAGATTAAACGTTAGAAAATTGGAGTCTGGGCTGAGAAAGTGGTCATATTATTTCTATCTGCAGAATGATCAACCTCTTTTTCTGCAAATGGAGGATGTAAACACATTGAAAAAATCAAGTACAATGTAATTATAAAAATTAAACATTAAGATAGTTTGACCATTTAAGTTGCGCATTAACTTCAAGTATTGCTTATTAATCCTACAGGTAATAAAGTCAACATATAGAGGGCATCTACCAAAATCACGATATAAAAAAGCACAGGTTTATTATTACACAGTTTTCTGTACACACCACTGCCAAATCCTTAAATAAATGTGGATCCTTTTCTTTAGTTATCAGTTAATTTATATTATGGTTGAAATATAAGATTACTGTGTTCTGGTTATTCTTCTCACTTTCTCTTTTTGTATCTTGGTCCTTCTCATTTTTCAACTTTTGGCACTTTTGAAAGACTGCACTTTTAAGTATAATGCCTTTATTGTGCAGTAATTGTAATATTCTTCTATAAATTGCCACCAGAGGGCGCAATCAGCTTCTTAATGATTTTAGTGATTCGATCATGATTTCATGTTAATATGAAAGTCACCAGAATTAGGAATCTGCACTCACTCCCCACAGGAACTCAGGTGCTTAGCTGTGCCAGGAAGGGCCAGCTCCCCAGTAAATCAAAAATAGAAGAAGGCTCCAGGCACTCAGGGGTTCCATCAGACAGATTTATTGTAGGAAACAGACAACAACGTTTCGACCTCACAATGAGGTCTTTATCAAGTTACATAACTTGATAAAGACCTCATTGTGAGGTCGAAACGTTGTTGTCTGTTTCCTACAATAAATCTGTCTGATGGAACCCCTGAGTGCCTGGAGCCTTCTTCTATTTTTCATGTTAATATGAGACAGGAATCTTGTTCCCCTAAGATTCCTGTAAGGTTGTCATACTAACCAGGTGTAAATTATGTTTCCTTTTGCACAAGAATACATTATTATGTAACAATCTCCTCCGTAGAATTGTCCATAGGTCTCTGGATCTACCGGAACACGGCCATTGCTTTCAACACGCCATATCTAATTCATACATAAAATGCAGCTTCAGTACAAGTGTCTCAGATAATAATTGGTCTCTATAATGTGTTGCAAACATTGCAGTTCCTTATATACCAAAAAATTGGAATACACAGAAAACTAAAATGCTGCTTCATTAATGGCAACAACTACAATAATAAACATATGTTATATTTAAACAAATATAAATAAAATACTCATACACTATGCTTGGTTTGTCCAAATCTAAGAATTCTAATATGAATCTATGATTATTAAATAATTTAATATTATACAAAAATCACCTTGATTTCTACAAATAATAGACCAATCTGCCTGTTCGTTTTTTTTATACAAATATTCAGAATATCTACTTTAATTTGATAATAATACAAAATAATTATGTTTCCAAAGGTTGTAATATGTTTTATAAATCCAGCCAGCTAGTTTTCTGGAAGCATGAGAGTCTGATAAGCATGTTACTAATCATCTTGGTTCATCTAAGATTATACAGTATATCACAGTTTACAACATATAATATTTGAAGTTCAAGGTTAGAAAGAATAAGACAACATTTTACATTTCATTTACATTTCCCTGTAAATTCTAAGTACCTGACATTGGCCAGACCCGTCATCTATCATGTTGTACTGAGCTGCCATTTTTGAAGATTCATGTAACTTTTCTGCATTAAATGGAATTTGCTCAACAACAGCTATAGCTCCCTTAGTGGTTACTTTTCCAAACCCAACACTTTGATCTTTGTCTTTCCAGTCTTTGAAGTACTGTTTGAAAATTGGAGTTTCTCCACCTTCTGGCAATATTATTATCTAAAATGAAATCAGATAGTTGCATTTTAAATAAATAAATCATGGTGCATGTGCTTTAATACAGTTTCTTGCATGTCAATGACAATATGAGTCATTTTTTGCACTAGTGTCCAAGGTGAATAAAAAATATTTGTCTACATTTTTGACACTGAGAAGACACGTATATATATATATTTATATATTATATATATTATATATATATATATACTGGTATATATATGTATGTCTTGCACATTGATTCTGTAAAATGACAGGATTCATGTCTACCTCCTTTCCTGAAGGCTACACCACTGGTTTATTCTGTTGAAAATTGATACCTGAGTGGTAGCAGAGTAATTCATTTTCTTAATGAATTCTTCAGCTGTCTTCAATGCAGCCCTTTTTTCTTCACGATTGGATTTCTTACCTAAATACATAATCAACTGTGAAATCAGGGCATACCTTTTTTATTTGCAGAAAGAGCTGCAATAACCAGATCACCACTCATGGACAGCTGTTTTATCCTTCATGGGACTCGTCAGCAGGAGGTTGTGATACTGGCTTAATAGTTGAGGCTTGGGGTAGCTAAGGAATACCATTACATAAGTTATGGTGGGTAAATGTGATACATTTAATTGTCTAAAGGCTGTCTTGTACAGCGGGCAATTACTTTGAAAGGATCCATGTATAAAGTGCATATAGAGGCAAAGGTGGTATTTGTTAACCTGCGCCTATCCAGAATCCCTTGTGGTTGTGGCAGCACCATAAGATTTCTGAGGAAAAACAAGCCTTCTGGCTTGTCTGGTGTCTGTATATGAGTGTTTAATAATAATAATACTTCTACTACCCCTTTACCCAACATAACTTATGTAATGGTATATATATATATGTATATATATATATATATATAATATATATATATATATATATATATAAATCAATGAGTCTTATGTCTTACTTGAGTCAATGTCTGGGTTTTACCCATCACCTTTACCCAACATAAACTTAATGTAATGGTATATATATATATATATATATAAATCATTAATGTGAGTCTCTGATTCGCAAGGTCTTACTTTTGAGTCAATGTCTGAGGTTTTTATCAAAATGATCATTTAATAAAAGCTCCAATCAGTGGCTAAAACAGTGTGTGTTGTTTCCTTACCAGTGAAATAAACTCTATTTCATCAACTTCTAAAGCACAGCAAAATCTGACCCACAAAGTCTGACGAGACACAGGTTCCTGCATGCATATAGTAGGACAACTAAGAGCCCATCAGAGAAAGAATGTGCTCGTGCCCATTTATTGTTTTGTTTGCAGGGACTGGCCAAGCCAGGCATCTAACTCAATCTTCACCTACATTGGCCCATCCAGTTATTAAACATTTTTCTGGAATATATATTCTTGGAGGGGGGACACGTTCATAAGATATAATATTTTTAATGCCACTCTGCTAGATGTTTTCTCACCTCTGACAGGGTACAGAGCTAGTAGAAAAACATTTATCTCCTATGTTTGATATTTATTAATGTTATTTTGGATCACTCTCGCCAAAACCATAAAAACAAAAAACATATCTGAAACTGAAATTCAAATTGGTATTAGATTTTAAATGTATAAAATTATTTTACTTGAAAATCTAACTTAGCATTTGTTTCTCAATATACTTTGGAAAAAAAGAAACAACATTACCTTTCCAAACAAAGATATTCTTGTCTGCACTGTCCAGAATAAAGCATTCCTCAGTCAGTAGCAGGGACATAGAAAAGGGACTTTCCTCTGAAACAACTGTGATTTCCATAGATCCGCTGGCATCTGATACCTATAATATGCAAGTCAAACAAAACATAATTAAAAGAAGAGATGCAAACTAAGAAGAAAACTATGGCAATCAGATGTGGACCTAGAGTTTTTGCCCCCCGGGTGGATTCTATATTTGAGATTCCTATCGGCCCCATGCCCCCCCCTCCAGGGAAACTTACCTAGGTACTTGAACACATTTTAAGCACACTTTCACATTTGCACAAGCCAACACTAACACACTTACCCACACATACTTACTAACACACACTTACACTCTCATGCTAACACGCACTTACACATACACATTCATGCTCATACACACTTAAACATCCATGCATACACACCAACATTTACATACTTATGCTTGCACACACACATATACAGTATGCTCACACACTTATATATATATATACACATCCATGCTCACAAACACTTTTTTATTTACAAACACTTTTTTATTTACACATACACATTCATGCTTACACCCAAACACATACATTTTGCATCTATTTATATTTTGCAGCTATATATTGACTGGTATCAGAAGAAATGTGTTTCAGGAATGTCATAAGGGCATCTTAATTTCTAAAAATGTTCAGCTCCATAATAACTTCTAGGTGTCCATTTAAAGAGTTAGCAGAGCTCCCAGAAAAGGACTGAGAACTTAGCCAACTGGTGTGGTAAAACAGTGGTCTGGGTATGTTAGCGTGTGCTTGGGTATGTTACTATGGTGACTGTGTGTCTGTGTATGTGTGTATGTTAGTGTGGTGTGTGTCAATGTATGTTACTGTGTGCCTGCGTATGTCAGTGTGGGTGTCTATGTTTGTGTCTGTCTATGTTAGTGTGTGCGTTAATGTGGGTGCCTGTGTGTGTCTGGGTATGTTATTGTGTGTTAGTGTCGGTGTGTGTGTTAATGTGTCTGGTTGTGTTAGTGTGAGTGTCTGGATAGGTATGTGTTAGTGTGTCTGTTATTGTGTGTCTGTTTATGTGGCTATGTGTGGGTGGTTGGGTATGTTAGTGTGTGTACATGTGTGAGTTTCTGCGTGGATGTGTGTTAGTGTGTGCGTGTTAGTGTGAGTGTCTAGGTGTGTGTTAGTGTGGGTGTCTGTGCGTCTGTAAATGTTAGCATTTGTGTGGGTATGCTAGTGTGTGTCTATGTGCATGTGTGTAAGTGTGAGTGCCCTGGTGTGTGTCAGTATAAATGTAATTATGTCAGTGTGTATGTGTGCATGTGTGTGTTAGTGTCTGTGTGCATGTGAGTTAATGTGTCTGTATGTGCTAGCGTGTGTGTTAGTGTGAATGCACCTCTTGAGATAAGGCTATGTGGATCTGACTGAGAACATGTTGTGCGTGTAGTAAGCAACATTGAATTACTACGGAAATTTGTATACAGAGTGAATGTCCCGTATTTTCTGAGTATGATTAACTTAAATCAGGAGCGTTGAGTCAACTTAATAATCTTTGGATAGAGCACTGTATACTCCATTTTACCATATGCAGTTTTGCTTTTTTTCGGTGGGTGACATCAGCAACCTCATCAGTATCATCATCTCCATCTGGTAACTGTGGTTTTGGACCTAAAATCTACATAAATATATGTAATAATGTAAGATGTTAACAGATCTTATAAAGCATCAATGATTCATATTGTATAGCAACAATTTTGTTGCAGTGTTGCAGTATACAATTCATTCTACCCATTTTGTCACCAAGAATGCTTCAAGATCTTACATACAATAAATAATAAAAAGTAAAATATCAACATACTCTGATCCTGTTCATGCTTTTAACCACCCTGCTAATTAAAATGTTGGCGGGGACACTTTTCATATAAATATATTTACATTTCATTGCAATTTGATGTATTTATAAATGATTGTATAAGACAAAGGGTCCATGGCATTACATTATATATTGGAAAAAGAAAAAAAATGAAAACATGTTTTCTTAATTATTCATCAGGCCAAATAATTAAAAGAACTTAAAACTAAATGTTTTTCTTAAAAGACCTGATCCCCCTTGGTAAATGTTTTCAATGTACAGTATGAAACTCTATGTACAAATTACACACAAAGTGTAGTTGACATTATGCAGCATATGGCACAAACACACATAAGTTGGAGGTTATATTCAAAAGAAAAAGAATCTAGGTATAAAATACATTTTTCCCAATTATGCCACCCTTTTGTACCCCTGGTGTAGTTATTTTTGTGTTTTTTTCTAACTGGGGAGTTAGAGAACTATGGTGCCCTTTTGTACTATATTTGTGTTTTGAGAGGACATTAAAGAATCCAGTGATCTATTGGTAGCTGATAAATGTATAAGTAACTGTGGCAATTATCGTTGATCCTAGTTTGTATACTTAAATATAACATATTAATCCGGGTTTTCCTTTTTCACTTTACTTTTAATATAAAAATGTTCACTGCCTTCTGTTACTGCACATTAAATACACTTACTGACATCTCAGTAATCAGTTCTGATTTCCAAAGCCTCCTAGTAAAATCCACAGTCTTCCCAGCTATCCATATAAATACCCATAATATTGCATTCATAAGCTGCATACAATATGACATTTTCATTCATGAATCCATGTTTATCTGCCAACCAATCAGTTACTGGTTTGGAATTATTTACAGGACATTTTAATGTCCTGAGGTTATTTCACCATATTGTCCCACAATGTGCACAAATCAGATGCCCCCAAAGCGGGGGAAAGTATTAAAAAACAGAATTAATTTAATAATTCCTGCAAATAATCTGCGAGTGTTATTAAACTTTGGCCTTCACTTTGACTTATTGGTTAGTTTGTAGTTAATAAATGTCACATGTCTCAATGTACAAGGAAATATGTCAATTTTGATCTTACCGTTGTGAGAACATGTGGTTCGTTGTCTTCCTCTATAACTGTCAGCTGAGCTCTTCCTTGTCTTTCATTGTTACGAATTCCAGTGGCAACTTGTGATGCCTTCAGACGCTCAAACTTGTTGCTTTTAGTGCCACACCATTGATAAATGTGCTAAAAAAATAAAGACAGCCGAAGGGGCATGGTATAGCAGCATGAATATAGTGTCTTACGCGCTCTACAGAAAGTTAAAACCCTATGAAGCAAAGGCTAGCTAGCTAAACGTGTAGTGCTAAAATAATGGTGATGCATGAGCTAAAGAAACCAGTTGTGATATTATTTTTGTACCCCATATACTAACAAATCTGAAACCTAACATGCCACAAAATACTACATCAGTTCAAAATCTTCACAAGCAAAGTTCCACCAGATAAACTGTATTTTACGAGGTCAACACTTTACTATGCATTCTTACTTATTTAAAAAAAAATACGATTTTCGGATTTAAGGGTTCTTAACTTTTCCTAACTTTAGGCCATATAAAGTCATTGTACGATATCTAAACGCAGCAAAGGTGTCATAAATACTGCTGATGATATGCATATGTGATACAGATTATACAGTATATACAGATTATAAAATACTGTGCCCATACAGACCACTGACCAATATTTTGGATATCAACTGAGAGGTACTTGAAAATCTGGCTTACATGTCATGAAATTCTATGGATCCTATTTTATGAAGCTAATAATTAGACTTGTTAGACTAATACAGCAAAGGCAGGCATTAAATTTTTTTGTTGCAAAATTCACTATGGTATATTCTAACATGATAGTATACTTACAGATCCAACATCAATGATAAAACAGTCTCCGCTGTTGAAGCTGGACCAGCTAAAAGGGACTTCAGTTGCTCTAATGACCCTTCTTCCCTTAATGTGAAGAAGTCTTTTGGCACTGACGTCATTGGTCACCACGTGTTGGAACCCAGATGCTATACCACCAGCCTACAATATATTTGCAATTCCTTACATTATAAAGTAGTAACAAAATGTGCAGTTGTAGATTTGTAGTTTGATAAATAACCCTTAAATGAACAGGCTGCAAATGTGTTTGTGACTTTTTTTCAGTAAAATGGTACTTTGCAGGTGAGTTTGTAAAGGACCAGCACCTGTAAGTATCTCTGGCAAGAAAACTTGGATTACCCTGTAAAATGCATTGTTAAATCTGTGAGATAGAAAGGTGTCTTCTCAATTAACAATATTGTTACACTGGGCTAGCTCAACACTTGCACAAGAAATGTCCTCAGAGTGGCCCATTTTAGGGGGGGGCTGGTATGGGGGAGCATGTGACCAATTGCCCTCCTAGAAAATTATTCAAACAGGGCCAGTCCAACTTGCACCAGCCCACTTGTGGAGGCAAGAATGTGTCAGGATCACATAATACAATGTAATGTGCCCCCTCACAAGGCCTGTAATAGGCTCCGAACAAGTAAAAGGGGCAAAGGAGTGAGTTAGTATGCATGTATGTTAGAATGAGTGTGTATGTGTAAGTGTGTGTGTGTTAGAAGGAATGTGTGTTAGTATGACTGTGTATGTGTATTGCCACGAGTATGTTTGTATAAGTGTGTGTGTGTGTTAGAGGGCATGTGTGTATGCGTAAGTGTAACAACTGATAAAATAGATATTGTAGAAAAATGTCTGGATTGTGCATAATGGGACTAAAGTCCAATATTCAAAGTCTATTGCGGAAAGCCTTATGTCTAGTAGATTGCGTGTACGTGAGAATATCATTACAGAAGAATGGCTACAAAATAAACTGTTTATTTTTGCTATACCTGGTACTTAATGCCTTGTTTAAAATAACCAAGAAATGTGTTGGACTCGTGTCCTTGTAGTTCTCTATATTGGACTGGGCTTCCACCCAGGTGGTCATCCAGCTGGATAGTGAATATGACTGCAGCGGTGCTTTCATCTTGGGTGCATTCATTTCCTAATATAAAGTAAATGTGATAAAAATACAGTGAAGTGAAATAAAAGCTTTGTATATGTAATATTTATATATGATTGGCAAACTTAATAAGGTGTTAAAAATGTAGCTGAGTTTGTTCAATTAAAGATATTTTAGTTTCCTTAGTATTTTAATTATTATTACTATTATTATTGTTAATACTTTAGCAATAAAAATAATATTAATAAGGTGGTTAAGGCCATCAGTTAATTTGTACTTATGTTTATCTTAAAAAAGTATTTGTTGCAGGGTAATCAAGAACCATTCATATTTAATGTAATCATTACTCGTTTTCAGTTGTGCTGTTTAACAATATTGCAATTACATTAATAATGGAAGGGGTGTGCTCTTCTTTTAATGCATTTAGCCACAAATTACCTACACTGAGCTAACACTGATACTCACCAAGCCAAAAATGTAGGTTGTACAGTTTGTAGAGTCCTCGATCTATAGTATTAAGTATCACGTAGGCATCACCCACAAAGAAACTTCCGTAAAGGTTCTCAGGAACTCCAGCAAGTTCCATTTTCTCGATTCTCCATATCTGCAGTCCATGCTTCACACCAGCTTTCTCAAACTCCTTGTGTTTCAAACCCATAATTTATTCTTCAGAGGTACAGATTGTTTTTCAGTCTGCACAGTATGAACGGTACTACTAACTGACTTTATAGCACCTTTTATACTCACTGAATCATGTTCTTATCTAATTATACTTTGTGCCTTCCTTTTAGGAAATAAATAACTATGAGGAAATGTTTCACTAGCTATAAGGAAATATCATATATTAAAAAATATGCAAAATCGTTTAGAAATTGCTAGAAATGTATATTCTATGCGTCTATGTACAGTATATCTTTTTAGCCAACTATTCTGCAGCAAGAAGTTCAACTTTGCTAAGAACTACTTGCCTGTTAAGAGTCACCAGAAGGCCTCCTTAACTTGACATTTTTTTAAAACAAAATACAACATAAATGGCTGAAATAATTTTTATGAAGATCTGTGGGACTCCTCCGTAAAGCTGCTACAATAGGAGACAGTGATTTTTTTAATAAATACAAACTGAATTTTTTTTTTACATAAAATAAGACATATTGGCACAGAAGGTGAAGAAAGTCCTTCCCATATGAGATCACTATCTATTGGATGGGCGAATTGTAAGTGAGCCATAGGGCTTGCTTTGGGTAGTCAGGTTGCAATTTTGAACGGACTATGCTAAAATAAATTGGTATCAACTCTTTGTGGGCATTTATATATAGTCTATGACCAATGCTAAAAAAAGTACAAATGGAATGTCCATCTTCAGTCATCAAAGTCTGTTTTAGATACCAGTATGAAGCATATTGCTTAGAATCCCATACTTGGTAGCTTTATACATTCCAAACTTTAAGGAGTATATGTAGTACAATACTATGCGATAACATAATTATTTTTTAATAATCTTATGTTTAAAAGAGAATTGTATCAGACAGAATGAAATATGTTGATTATATGGTGTTAAGGAAGATATTGAGTTTCTTTGGCCTTTGTTTTTAGAATCTCCAATCATTATATATTGAAAAAAAAACAAAACAGTACATCTTGGCAACAATACCAATGGCAACCAATAATGCTAACAGTTACCTTTTGTGAACTGGTCTTATATAAGATGGAAAACCAGTTTCAAAGCCTCATTCTGGTTGGTGTCCAACGTCAATTGACGTATGTGCATAAACAACATATTGTGTATTTTGCAAATGGTGCTTCAGAGAGCAGTTCTGTGACCAGAGAATTTGTATTACCTGTCATGGAGCTGCTTTCCTTAGCACTGCCTGCACTGTGGGAACTGAGAACATTTCTGTTAACAAAACCTGCTGTTTATGATTCATTGAAGCATCAGAAAACGTAGATGAACAGGTGAGCACATGGCACAATTATCTGTATTCATCTGTTATTTTTTGGCAAAATGTTATAAAATCTTTTGTTCATGTCCACCATTTCATCCTGCTTGAAAACAAGTAATTCATAAGACTTTCCCTGTTTATGAGGGCACTTAAATGTAAAGAAAATGACAGCAATGCATTTGGTTGTGAATATTGTGCATTGTGATGAGCAGATGGACCCATTCAAGGGGGATATGATTAAAATGCATCTTGTTAGACAGCAATGATTTTAATACATTTCTGCAGTTCACTTTTTTTTTTTTTAAATAAGCTTTTAATGAAATCTTCAGTTACCTGCTTATATGTTTCTGCCCAGGTAAAAGGCAGCTTTTACCTGGGCAGATTTTTAATAACATTTTTGTTTGCTCTGTGTATAGTATAATATAAATTATATTATTATTATTGTTATGACCCTTTTGGCCGTGATAATAAGTGGAAGTTAGAGGCCTGGAGATCTTGAAGGTCAGACAACAATTTAGTATTCTTAAATAAAATTGTGATACATGTTACACATGGATGAATTGTAGAAATTACCCTTGGAACCTAATGGTGATAACAAATAATAAATAATAGTACTAAAAAATAAATTGGGCAGCCCAAGTGCTGCTCTACAGCAGTTTCTAGCCTATAGCACCCATTTATCAGTGTGCAAGCTGCTTGAAGAACATGGTAGATACAGTTTAGGGATACCTAGAAAGCAAGCTGTTTGCTTTCCATGGAGCCCATTCATTTACTTGAAATAAATCTCAAGCAATATATGCATTGTTTTTATATAATTTCTGCTTATGGTTAAAATTAATTGGTTATTAAATGGATTCAACATATTATTATATTGCCTCACCAATACCAGGAAAAAAACATCACTACTCGCCTTTAATACCGCCACGAAGTATATGTTTTCTATAGACACGATCAAGGTTTTGTATATTAACAGCAAAGTAGTCAGCTAAACTGTTTTATTTGGTAGATTGAAAGAAATCATTACAGATAACAAAATCAGTTTTTATATGAACCAGTAGACCATGAATTATAATAGCTTGCCCTTTCAGGAAACTACTATAGAAACCCCACAAGAGCAGTCATTGTGTGAAGTCACTGATAAGATAACTGCTTCAGTTTTTTCCCCCAGTTAAATCCAAGGCTGTGATACAACTTCAGCTATAGTCAAGGTTTTGACACACACATCTCCAGAAGAATTTCTGACTCATTTGTATGTCAGCAGACTTGGAGCTTGACTATATAACATCTTAAATGGAAAAAAATAAAGGTAAATGGAAAAATACAAAACACTGCATTTGCTTCTTAATGTCCATCAAGCAATGGTTTCATCAAAGTTTCTTATGCAGGGTTTTTTCCCCAAGTGTTAAAAGATGTTAACCTTTCATCATGAATACTGAAACCAGAGAGATAAAATTCCGACTCTTTTCAAACTCCTATCAACTCTCCCTTTAGTGAATAAATCTCAAGAGTTTTTTGTCTATCTTCCTAAAAACCCTATCATTCTGCCTAGTATCCCATGTTTTTATCCTGCAAGTTTTCTTATAATGGTTTACAAGATGTCAAAGTAACTGTCATTGTATGATAATATAATAAAATATATTAAAATGTATGTATGTACACTGTTTTGTGTTGGTTTCGTTTATGAAATAATGATCAGAAGATGTTATAACAGTAAAATGGAAAGTGAAAAAAGAAGCAATTCATTACTGGTCTGTGTAGTAATGGGGGTTATAGTATGAGTGGACTCAATAAAAATGATTTCGACATAAGGTATTTGAAACAGAGAGGATTTACATGTGTGTGTAAGTGGAAAGCAGGCAACAACTAGCTACCTTGTGAGAAGATAGGATATTGCATGCCTGGAAAAAAATTCCATCAAGAAGGGCTGTGTTGGTGATGATTATAATGCTGAAGATATGAAAGGTGAGACTGATCATCTAGTCTGAGATGGACATGTGAAGGACGGATTACTGACTGAGTAAACTAAACACAATGCAACGTTCTCTAATGGAGGCTGGTGTGACCAGATGCTAGTGAAAATATTAGAATTCCTCTAAGATCAACAGCTGTCTAGTTGTAATTGCTGATGTGCCACAGGATCAGTCTCTACTTTTAAGTCAATCCTCTTGCTAGGATGATCTTTTGACTAGATGATATAAACTCATCACTCAGAAGTCTTGGTGTCTACAAAACTTTAACATTTCATCACCAATCACTTACCATTAAAACCAGTGGCGGAACTACCGTTGTCGCAGGGGTCGGGACTGCGACCGGGCCCTGGAGTTCTGCCAGTCAGGGGGGCCCAAGGGGTGCCGAGCAGTTGCAGTGTTGGGAGCGTGAGGCGTCGGTCTCGGGTGCCGGCGCTTCACACTGAGTCATATCACTGGGTCATATGCCGGCGCTTAGCAGTGAAGCTGTGCACAGCGAGACAGGGGCCTCGCGCCCCCACCACAGGACTGCACGTTAAGTGACCTACAAAGGGGGGTAGGGAGGGAGTGGGTAGAACGTGAGAAGGGGGAGAGGTGATCGTGAGAAGGGGGAAGGGTAGATATGAGGGGGGGTAGGGAGGGAAGAGGGTAGATTATGAGAAGGGG
>VKOC01000006.1:15371333-15410251 GCA_009364415.1 Spea multiplicata | reverse complement strand
TATTGTTTCTAGAGTCGCCACTGGTCCCAGGCCTTGGTGGTAAATCTCCTGGGTGTATAAGCAGCATTCCCCCATTCCACCCCCTCTTCCATACAATTTGTTATACCTAACATACAGCTGATTGTTTCTAATTACTTTGGTTATGCTACTGGCTTAGTCTTAATACCCAGTTGGATATTCTGTATAATAAAAGTCTATGGAGGAAGTGTTTGAGCAGGGAAAGTCACCATATCACATGACGAAAAACAATGGCAGCCTCCAGGTCTCAGGTAAAGAAAGTTGATTTGAACAAAACGAGACAAAACAAGGTTTTTTCAGTGCTAAGCTACATTACCGTAGTATGACGTATGCTCATACATACCCAGTCCCATAGAACTTCCATATTAACAAACCATAGACTATTGTATTCTAAACCCATGCTTATAAGAAACAAAAGTCTATATTTACTTATAATATAAATGTGTATTATTATTGGGAAACCAAGCTGGGGCTGTATGTAATCATATAAATTGAACTATAATTAAAGAAATAGGTCATCTTGTTCCTGCCGTCATTGTTCTTGTTTACTGATGAGTAATATAAAACATTTCAAAATAAGTGTCAATAAACTACTCATTAGGGTAGTTGTTTATCTATATTTACTTCTACACTCGCTTTCATTTGTATAATTTTCTTTTTGTTTGAGAAGTAAATATAGTTATTAATGTATTTCAAACATTGCATTCAGTCTGTATTCAAATTGTAGTGAATGTGGTATAGATTACATGAAGCCAGGTGTAGGTGATGTGTTTGAGTTATATATTGATATATCACTGTACTGCCATGGTAACACCTAGCAATCACAAAGTTAATGGTTAGATTTTTTTGTAGAATCTTCTTGGACTATATTCCCTGCTTTGCTCTATTACATTTTGGGATCTGTTTACACAGAAATGCTAATTTTGTTATGATATCATGCAATTTGTTGTTTTTTTTTTTGTTGTGACCCTATAATTTTATGATGTAGGAGGAAGCTTGGAGATACCCTGCTATAAAGAATATTTTGCCGAAGGTTTTAGATATCCAGGAGATCTTGCACCACATCCACCAGATGACACACAGTAAAGGAATGAAAAGCTGAGGCTAATGTCGGAGTCAAAGGGTGAAAGAAAGCAGCAGAAATACTGTAATCTACAACAAAAGGTAAAGAATTCCAAGAAGTGAAGTAACAACCTAAGACAGAGCCATAAAAGAATAGGAAGGTAAAGAAGGAACCCACCAACGGCAAGTGGCATAGGCAGCAACTTGTTTCTCTTTTGCGCGGTGGCCTCATCCTCATTCTGAGTGCTGGGATATGACATCACATCCTTGTACTGCAGTTATTAAGTAAGCACAGCAGCTGGGAACATCATTCTATGGAGCTGCTCATTGTGTGGGAATGTGTAATGTAAATAAGCCAGTTGGGGATATCAGAGCCAGTTGGGGATATCACTGCACCACTGTGTCTGATCGCCCAGTTGGGCAATCTGCTCCATCCAGGTTTTGTGGCAGATAGGCTGCCACCCTCTGGACCTGGTGCTCTAGGCTAACTACAGAATATGTCACTGGGCATCAAGGCTGCCATCATAGTAGTTTGGGTAGTGCTGGTACAGTACGTCCTTTCTACTATTTAAAGCCTCAGATTGGCTGAAAACAGCATCTATGATCTTTTCTCACCATGATATTGGTGAAGGAGGTGGGTCTATAGCCCATATAGAACCATGAGCACAGAGCAGTACATCCATGCGGCCATGAAAGGTATGATGGGCCAGGGTCCCTTCAACCCAGTTTAGGAATATCATAACCCCTTAAGCCCAGTATTGGGGTGAAGGAACCCACGAGGCACAGTACTTGGGCTTGTAAGTTAGTTTAAATTGGGCTCTTTTGGCCTGCTAGTGAGGATCAGGCCTCTGGGGAGCTCATGGGTACATAGGCCTCGGAGGGTCTGCATATGCCAATTGGGCCCCTTGGGGTCCACAGGTGCTGGTTGGGCCTCCATGAGGCCTGGTCAGTGGAGCTGATACTGGGGAGAAGGGGACAACAAAAGAAGACAGTAGAAAAAAGAAGAAGAGGAGATTTGGGAAAGGAGACAGGGACATGCAAGTGGTCGGCAGAGAAGGTAGGGAGAGATAAAGAGAAAGAGCGTGAGAGAGAGGTGTTTTTACATTTTAAAGTATGGAGGGCAGGGGAAGATCCACCCAGGTGCCAAATACTCTAGGTACATCCCTGCTGCTTATAACTCTATGGAATCTTAATCTGACTCACAGTAAGGGCAAAACATTAGTAATAGAAGACTGCAATCCTTGTATCCTCCTGTGACCTACATATACTAATGTGTAAATCAGAAATGTTCTTTTGTTGCAGTAAAAGCACTACAACAGATCAGCACCATAGTAATAACTATGATCAGTCTTGGAACATTACAACATTCTCTGAATGGCTTGATGCTATGAGTACAGCTTATCTCATTTGTAAGAACCGATACCGAAAACAATAGAGTATAATTAGCACAGAAAAATCTAAAAGCTTCATGAAGTCAAGTACAAGCTGCTCACTTTAGCACAAGCAGCACTCCTCCCCCCAAAACTGACAAGAATCAAAAGTTTAAATAAAATGAAAGGTTTCCAGTTTCCGTGGGCAGAGAAGCATTTCTGTCAAGAATCGACAATATTGTTAAGGAATTACGTTACCCTGGCGGGGATTGAAATCTTAGAACAAACTTCCTTTCTGCCATTTCCACTGAGTCAGGACTCTGACAAAAAGGAAAACGATTTCTGATCAAATTTCTGACAAAGTACAAAACCACACCTCTCTTAGATAAACAAGACTCTTTGTACTAGGACACAGAGTACACTTACTATGAAACGCAAAGTGTTGGACTGACAAGAACGACACTGAAGGTTGATAGCATTATGAAAGCTAAATATTCTGCAATTCAAAGATTCAAGGTTTATTTTAGTTTCCAGGAAAAAGTAGAATGCTAATACAGTTCTCAGTTTATAAATGACATCATATTTTATTCTACAATTAGCATATTGAGTAACAGCTCTCGATGCCTCATTCATAGTGAGTATGTCAGTTCATGGAGGAGAGGAAGGAAATAGATTCTTAAGAATTTTGTAATGTTTTAGTGGAATGTATTTTTTTTTATACATTTTCAATAGCTGGTTAATTAAATAGACAGGGGAGGGCTGTCATCTATTTGCCTCTAGAACTAGAGGCTAGTATAATAGTAGAGATAACATTTTTAAAATACTGAAATCTGTTTCTCATTTCAGGGAAACACTAAGTTAAGGACACTGAATTCACCATCTTGTTATAGTCTGGTGACCCCAGACTATGTTGGTTTTATGGCATTTGGTAAAATGATTATTCATTGAGTAGCTCTGACTTCCACCAAATCAAGAACCCATGACTTTTAATGGAGACTCTTCCTAGGGATAAAGGGGGCAATCTTGCCAACCTTGAGATGTCAGTCATCTGGATTTTATCGAACTTTCAATGTGTTTACATGATACATAACTGTGAAAGATGAACAAGATTTGGTTGAGTTGTCCCTGAATATTGTTACATATCGGATCCTAGCCTTGTCCTTGGTCCAGCTCAGCTTTCTGTATGTAGACAGGCTGGGGTTAGACTCCATCCATAGTTCATTGCATTGGCACATTTTTAAATACTTCTGATTAGTATTTCTGTGGTTTGTCCAATGTTCTTTTTCTTACCTCTTTAGCAGCTGAATGCCTGATTACCAGGCTATGCACTACTGAACTTTTTAGTGTTAAGCCAAAATTATGTTAGCCGGGTCAGCATCATGTGAGCACACATTACTCAGCTCCTTTGGGTACACTGTGCTGCGGATAATAACGCAACGTTTCATTTCCCTTAAATCCACTGAACCTACTTGCTGAGGTCAAGACTAAGCAACGACAGTACAGAACTGTACCCAAATAATATATGAATGCCATTACAATGTATATTGGTTACAATAATTGTATAATTTCACTATCTTTTATTATTTACAGATGTTTTCACAATATGGGACAGTATATCCTTTTTTATTATCCTGAAAAATGTTTGGTGCACATTTTTAGACTTATCAATTACAAGGAAAAAAGGAAATTTATCATGCATACATGTTCTCTCCATTTATCTATTCTTTAAAGGAGGATCCACATATAAATTACTGTAATGCTAAAAACTGTCTGCTCAAAAACTCAAAAAAACACAACACTACTATACAAGTAAATAAAATAAATATTGCATGTTACGCATTAGAACATATTTCCAGATACTTATTAAAACATTCTTTGTATTATACACTACGTCTGAAAGAATGATTAGGACCTTAAGTAGTTGGATAACATTACTTTTACCCTTGACAAGTGTCTGGTTATATGAAATAAGTGTAAGTGTTGTATGTAATAATTTAATGTAGCTCACTTGTTCTTATTCAAGTTTCAGGGAACCAGAATATGTGCATGCCTAAAATGGTTAGAAAAACGAGTGTGGAAAAAATAGTTGTTGGTATTTCCTCTACATTGTTCAGAATAAGTTACATACTGCTATAGTTCATAGCCCCCGCATATACAACTATCAGACATGCTGTTCCATCCCATTGGAACTAAATATGTAAGTTTAAAGGGCTTGCATAATTTAGGATGTGAGTCATTTGATTCCATTTGGTATTCTTTTATTGCATTTAGCACACCTGGGGCTGTAATGTTTTGGGACTTTAGTCGATGTATCAGAGTCTATCTTCTAGATCACACTCCTCTGGGATACACTAGAGAAAGGTATTAGCTCTACACAAGCAGTTCCTTCACAATTGTCCCATATTATTACATTTATTGTTTTTCTATGCAATCCGAGAACTTTTCCTTAATGTTTCTTTGTGTCTTTGTTTCCAGCTGTCTGCTACGCACGTTCCTTCTTAACACAAACAGTCCTTATTATTTGTACGTGACATTTGGAAGTTCTTTCCTGCTTTTTTTTTATTAAATAAACACACCCATGAGTTGTATTGAATTAGATGTTCTCAGTTCATTTCCGTATCTCCTCCTCTGTTTTTAGACACTGCCACCAATTCCTTTGATCTTAGGCTTTCACATTTTTAAGCACTCAGCTGTATAGTATTGAAAACTACTTGAATCCGTGTTGGTATGTATGTACATAGCACATATTTTTGACTCTTTGGACACCAAAGATGAGCGTTTCATACTATGGCATGCAAAGCAAGGGAAACAAATTACAAATATCCCTTTATCTACTTCATGTAGGAACTTTAGAAGGACAAAACTTATTTTACAAATGCATCCGCAATAAAACATTAAAAATGTACTCATTAAAAGTCAGTATGCGTTTTTAAACTTTAAACGTGTAAAACCTCTGGAACATTTGCATCTACAATGAGAGATTTTGGATGTGAAATCAAGGATGTGCTCTGCATGTAATGCGAATAAAAGATTGCAGACGTATATTTTGCATTTGATATGCAGTAAGAAAAATAACCTCATTCGTGCACTTGTCAGTTCATATAGTACATTGCAGCACTGCAGAAGAAATGTTCTATAACAGCTATGGATTTGTATTACAATTAAAGGGAATGTTGTATAAAGAACCAGTGTGAGTCCTATACTTTTATCCAAAGAAATTCATATTTACAGAGGAGGGCTGGTACCCTTTCATCTAGAGGGCAAGAGCAGCCAAGTGGCCCTGCAAACCCCCCACCACTCGTATTACCTGCAACATCTAATATGCACTCGTACACAAGCTCTCCCTTGCCTGATCATATTGACTCCATTACGGCTTTCTTTACATTGCCTGTCTCCTTGTCTGTTTTTTTTTAACCCTAAAGCTTCTGTTCACTTAAAGGCACAACAAGACACTACCACAAAAATATATTTTAATAAAAAACATTAAAGTTGGTTTCTATGTGCATTTTAATTGAAATGACTCAAAGTGCATATGTATGAAATAAACAAATAACAGGTTAGTGAAGTTGTAATCAAAGGAGACATTGAGTATGTAGCTGTGAACAGACCCCCAATGTATAGAGGGCTTGGCCATATTGCACCCCCCAACTCCTGGTGGTCTTATAGTCTATGAAAGAACAAGGAGATCTGCACCCTCTCTGGCACTCCTGCTACAGACTCCAGTAGCCAGGGGTAGTGTTAGCATATAAACAGATTGATCTATGGATCATGAAAGGTAGAGACCCTCAAGTGTGACACAGAATCCTTATAAAGTGTGACACAGATAACTTATAAAGTTATTTCACTATAACTTGATGTATTTTTCTTTAATACAAATTAGGGGTCATAAATACTGTATTCCTCATTTTATGAGGGGAGTTCCCGCTGACGTCGGGGACATTCCCACTGACATTGTGGGAAACACCCTCATTTAAAAGGGAAATGGGGGGGCGGGTCAAGATCCCACTCCCGTGACCCGGAGGATTCAGGTGTTGAGACGCGGAAGCGGTGCTTCAAACCCAGAGTTCCCAGGTATGGTGGTGCATTGTGTCCTGAGCTGAAGAGTTCTAATGAATTTTGCCAAATAATCAACTGTAAGATCAATAATATGATTTTGGAGACAGCCCAAGCTTCTCAAAATAGTATACGTAAACAGAGATTCTTAATTAAAAGAGGTGTTGAAGGCAAGAAGACCCTTTGGGATCCTTACTTAAACAGGCTTCATTATTATTATTTGTTTATCCCTCACCACATCATTTGATGCTTCAGATTGCTAAAAGAACATTTATCAGGAGTGTTTTCAAGTGGCAGCAGGTGAGGAGAAAATAGAAAGGTTTTCATCTGTTAGCTTTCTCATTTTTTGTGTGACTTCGATAATTAATCATCTATCTATAATTAAATGGAGCATTTAGTCAAGATGAAACAGAAAGTGACATTTCAGAATTAATTATAGGAAATGCCGTGACCCTGCCAGATCTACACCACCAGGGCCAGACTGGGGAAGACGAGGCGGCCCTGGAATTTTAAGACTGGCAGCCAGATCGGGTGAGTATGATGCAGTATCAACCAGCGCCCCCCATGCATTTGCCTGAGGAAGCTAGAAGTCCCATGAAGCACGTTAAGATATTGAATATTACTGATATTCCCTGTATGGTCCTGAGCCTCCAAAGTTATGTTTTTCATTTGCCTTGTGTGCCAGAGGACTAGTACACCACTATTAGCTCTATATTATTTATAACTTTAACATTATATATTATTGTCTAAATGTTCACATCATGTAGTGTCAAAGTGACGTGGACATGCATGTATATACTGTTTGTAACATTTGTTTTTGGGAATGAGTTTCATTTCCTAGACGTTTGGCTCGTAATGGCTTGTAATGGCAGCGGCCACACGTGATAACGAATGGACGAATCATGACGAATTTTTATCACTTTAGCAGTTTGTTTTCTGCAGTTTCGTTTCCTAGATTATCAGAGATTCGCACGAATGCACACAACAGCAATTTTCGTTTTTGTTCAAATGCACAAGTCTAATATATATATATACACTTCTGATATACTTAGTATGTTGTAGTCTATATTACTATATGCAATATATTAATTGTATTATATGATATTTTACTACTATACAATCTTCAGAGCTGATTCGCTAAGCATGTAGTAATAAGAAAATCTGTAGTGTGTATTTACAGATCCGCTGATACTCATTGAAGAAGGACGAACAGCTACTTGAATTCTATGTCTTTCCTTAATTGGTAATAAAAGAAAACTTTCCTGTGTGTTTATGTCTCTCTGGGTTTCCAGTCGCTTGCAAGCTAGTAAGAAAAATGGAGGTGGGACTGATCCTTGGCTTTTGGCCACAAAGACATTACAGAAAACAATGGGCATTACGCAGCTTAGAAATCCTTCAGTACGAGAGCAGTACGTCCGTGAGGTGTTTCCTGTTTAAATAAAGTTACTAGGGTCAAATTCAGTGCTTTGACTTCTTCTGGTTGGAAACCTTTTGATAGCCATTCATTAAACAGATGGACGCTTTCAAAAGAAAATGCCAGATACATGTTGCCAAGATATCAATCTAATACAGGCTATAAACAAAAGTAACAAAAGCTGTTTGAAATGTAAAACATGCTCACAATGAAACGGGTCTACTTGTATTTTCGAGTATAGCAACTGGCAAATTGCAGGGTGCGGTGGATGCATTTGTCAGTCATCTGATTGTGAAAGAACTTTCTAGGCATTCTCGGTCAGTGCGTTGCATACTATTCTTGTGATAATAGGGTTGCTTAAGGTCATAGTCATTCACTTCTGGATTCCTGTTCTCATCAATGGTCAGATGGGAAGTCAAGTACCAAAGGGACCAGCAACGACATACCACCTGCAACCCTACATCCCTGTTGTTTCTCTTAATGAGGCAGGAGGTCTGCGCCCCCAGTAGTTAAATGTCACTTTTCAGCCTGTGCCAATGGAGACTACACAAGGGAACAGGGCAGAGAGATCAGTGATACTGGATGTGTATGGTTCCCACGAACATGATAGGCACTTTACTGCACGCAATCTAGGGTGAACAGATGGCCACTTTCACCGGGATTCTTATAAAAAATGTATATCACAGGGCTACTTTAAATTAATAATGACCTGTATGATGTATTTAAGCATCTCCAGTTGGAGGGGCTATCTGGTCTCACTCATGTAAAAGGTACATAAAACATTATAATCTTGACTATTGAATAAGAACATGTAGAAGATGATTGCCTTTTAGCTTTAGAGTGTCAGCAATGATTTGCACACAGATACCGTTTGCTGGGCTAATTAACTGGCGTGAATTGACGAGGCCTCAGGCTAGCTGTGTTGAGGGTCCACCTCCTGTGTTGAAACTAAATATCTATAACCTATAAATTATAGAGGAGGCCCCTGCAGACGACCAATAGAGTCGCTCGCACAGCCCTTTAACTCCTGGCGGCGAACCTAAGGATTTCCGCTTCCGTTAACCCTTGCGATGCTGCATACATAAGGTAGGCTAGATGGGGAAGGGACCAGGGAGATTAGTAAACGAAGACGAACACAAAGATTCTTCGTGTTGTGTGCCTTCGTCCTTGCATGCGTTTTGCCGCCACCATGTTCGTATGTTCGGTATTCGGGGGGGAACAACGTAAACGCACCCTTCGTGTTCATTTTCATGTTTGCCCGAATACGAATGCACAAGTCTAATTTAAACATAGCAGCTCATCAGAGAAACAAAGAAGAATTAAGGGGCTTTTACGGAAAATGAAAATTGTATGCTAAAATTAAATTCACTAGTTAGCACAAATCCAAAAATAATCCCTAAATTCTCAGGAAAACATTTAGCTAGCTTAATGACAGTGCAGCATCCACTGATTTCACAACCAAACCACAGTGCATTAGAGTTGTACACAAGGTCCTAAATCATTTCAGGGTAATTTTTCATTTCTTTTTTGTCTCACAATGAATTTGTTTTCCTGCCATTTTTTGTTCGGACGGAATTTGGAGGGCTATTTTTTTTTACAAAAACAACATTCCTTACCCAAATATAACTCTCTGTCTATGTCCCCCTTGCCCTGTCCTGTCTGTGCCCCCTGCTCTCTCCCCCTATATCTCTCTGTAAGGGGCACCAAAACTTGATGGCAGCCCTGCAGACACTGAAATGGTTATTTGTTTTTTTGCACATTAATTCTGCTCTATTAGGTAGTTTACCAGCCCATAAAGTATAAAGAACTCAGTATTATGGAAAGATGTGCTTACCTGGTGGCACAGTGTCCCTGGAACTTTTCCTTTCTTTTTACGTTTTCTGACGAGAAACATAAAAAAATGGCAGCAGAGTAAAACAGTACTACTGTGGGGGCAACACAAGATTCCTCAAAAATACAAAACAGTAGCTTGAAAACTAACGTTGCCTCACTCAACCGCCATTAAAATATAATGGAATCCTCTCTTGACCACAAATGTTAAAGGATGGAACGAAGCTGTGATGACGAAAAGCTAAAATGCCTCGGGTTTAATGGTTTACATGTTACGCTTGTGGTCCCGCTTAGTTGTTCAACCTCTGTGGTTAAGTTAGGATTATATCATATTTTATGGCAGCTGAGTGAGGCACCATTAGTTTTCTATTGAAGCCACTGTTTGTTCATTTTGGAGATACTATAAACAATGTAGTAAAAGTCAAGAGGGGAAAAGAGGTCATGAAAGATTAAGACTTTTTTTTAGAAACACTCATGTGGAAGATGGCTGGCATGGCACGACACATAAAGGATTTGTATTGTGCACATGAAGTCATGAATGTGTCCCTTTGAATAGTATAAAAAAATTATCTGCTGGGCTGCTCACCGCCACACTTTTCACTCTTACAATCCCTCGGTTAGGAGCATCAATCCGAACACACACACACGGGACCCATGGCGCCTCTCCAAAGCGCACAAGAGCTGCACAAAGAAATATACTCTGAATGTAGGTAATATCTACTATTATTTTATTTAACCCCAGGGACCCATTGAAAACAATGCATTTTGAGCCTGTACATTTAGGGGCTTTGTCATTAAGGGGTTAAAAAAATGCCAAAGAATCCAGACAGACTAACAGATGGATTAGTAACTACTACTACTCCCTCAGCAACACGGGCCTCTTCAAATGGTAGCATTTCTATGTCCCCCAAGGGCTGTGGAGCTATGCAAATGTTATGGAGAATGTTCTTGATGTTCTGAAACATTTTTGGGCTAGATCATGCTAGATGTTTAATGTTTGTCCTATGGTTGTTTTCAGACATTTGTATGAATTAATGAAATTGGAAAATTTTGTTAAATTTGAAATTTGTATGAATCCAAAAGCAGAAGTCTACTCTGCTGGCATGCTTGGTGGGATAACCTCTGCATGCTTGGAGTAAACATGCTGATTGTCTTATATGTGATTTTCAGGCGTTGAAAAGATGGAAGCTGAGCTATTTGTTGTCGGGGATTAGTTGTGCAGGCAATGATAAATTCACATGTTTTTGATATGTTGGTGATATACATGTCCAAAAAGGTACAGGTGCGTTAAATGGTAGGAATGTACAATATTTGCTGTCGCTTGTTATAATAGCTAATAATTGGTAATGTTTAGGAAGTGGAGTTGTTACAGTACACGTGTTGCCATTAAAACAGAAAATAATGCATATTAATGTACTTTATGAGTGCCCCTATTATTAGACCTTCTTCTGCCACTTTCACTGAACCAGCACTGGGGCGGATTGTTAGTAAGTAAACCGCATGTCAAGGGATGTGTTGGCCAAACACATCTCCTGCACAGCAAATGGCCATGGGTTGGGGAAAGGGGCAAATGGCAAAGGGATCCGTCACAATGCCCCATGCTTTTGCAAGGGAATACCACAAACATTTAAAGGGACAACATTACAGTGCATATGATGACTGGAGTACCCATTTAAGGTTTAGTTGGGGAATAGAATCAGGCCCAGGAGAAGTATTCAGTAACTCATTTTACAGGAGTTTTGTGAATCTGTGAGGGCACTTGAAATCATGAAATCACTCTGCATTATTCATGTATTATGAGTAAAGCTTACTGGTGGCCTTTATACCGTATAGTAAAGTTAGTTGAAATGCTCAGTTTCCCAGCAGATTCAAGCAAGCTTCTGGGTTAAGGAAAGTCCTAATTTTATAAACTAGTAAATACACTGTTTGAAATAGTGTTACTTTTAAGTAAACAATGATTATTGCCCTCACTTTGCATTTGTACACCATGTAATGTTAATAAGGGTTAGCCTTGGGGCAATACTGGATTGCGGAATGGTGTACTATATGTCCACGGCAGAAAATAGTGTGAAGTAATACATTAATTTAGCGGGTGTAACCAAGAATCTAACATATTAATCTCTGTTAGATCTTGACAACAGTTTCAATCGATAGCCATAACATTTGGAGTATTATTGGCAAGCATATTTGCACCTGAGTAGCCAAAATATACACAAAATAAACAATGATCATGCTCTAAATATTTTTGGAGCATGTTTATGTATCTATATAGCCTTCCTAAATGCTTAAATTGCTGGTGGATCCATATTGTTTTAATCTCACAAGAGAAGTTGCATTGGTACTGTCAAATAATCTATGAGAAGCCAAATTGTTTCTCAGGCAAAAAGATCTCTTTCTCCCCACACAATAAAAAAAGTAATAATAATAAAAGAAAGAAAATAGATTATAGGTAAGGGATATGTTTGTATGCCAGTGATATATTTATGATGGATTGATATGACATCATAAGAAACATCTTAGAAGTAACATTCACTTGTGGGTACAGCTTGCTGTGCATGTTTGCAGGATACCCCTGATTTTAGACAGGTGTCAAAAATCAAAACAATTCAAGTTAAACTGAAATATATTGTAAGTGTGCATATTGTTTGGACACTGCTACAACTGGCGATATTGTTCCAGAAATCCAAAATTTCAACCAAATCTCCAAAGAGTTTAGTATGAAAAAATGTGTTGCTTGAAAAAAAAGGAACGCATACATTTGCATAATTCATTACTTTCTTTAGATAAATCAGCAAAGCTTGCGCAGCCATCGTGTGAGGAAACCAATATAACTGCTTGTGACAGCAAATGATTAATTTAACACTGGAAACTGTTACCAGCAGGAACTCTCTTTTTCATGTCTGCTTATATTGTGTTATGGCCATTATGCATTGAGTTAGTCTGCAGGGGTTAAGTAATCCCAGTTTAAATAGTGCATAGCATACGGTTTTGATTTATAGAAAGAAACGATAAGGAGAGTCATGCTCAAACAAACTCATAATCTAGGAGTTGGATTATATTACACAAAAGGAAAAAGTGCCATTCTATTTGAGATGGACCAGCCACGAGTGGATCTTGGTGTTAGCACAAGTGAGTAATTATATTGCTGTACAAAACAAATGGGTCTTGTTTGAAAGATTGAAGGCAAGAGGAGAGTATGGTAAAATGGAGAAGGGAATTACAGAGGATTGTGTCAGACCTTGAGAAGTCTTTTGCACCAGACCTAGAAATCTGGAAAGAGGACATGCGAAGATCATCAGATGAGTGGAGAGAAGGGTAAGAGTATATTTGGCGATAAGTGAGGCGATGTAAATAGGGAAACTGCTATGAAGAGCTTTGAAATGAATCCTAGAGTATATAGACGACCAGTACAGAGATTAACAGGGGAAGAGATATTATTGGAGCCAAAGGTTTGCCAAGGTAATATGCATGGCGCATGCACCGGCTGAATACACATGGCTGGATAATTTGATTTTACACTGTAGTAGTTTGCTTATATGCATGTCTGGCCTTACACTGAAGGACCAGATCTGCCACTGGAGCAGCACTAAAGATAAGAATGTTGCGCCATTGGCCACCAGCCCACTGAGCAATTGCCTGGTGTGCGAGATGGCCAACCCAGACCTGAACTATAGCAAAGAGCATGTCAGTAGAGTCGTATTAAACAACCCCCACAACTCTTATGGTCTTAGGAAAGCAATTACGTCAACTGTGGTATAAATGACTAGCATTAACTATTTTAAAAAAAATGTTAAGGCGGGTTTATATTTATGGTTTAATATTAGTTTACAAGAAACCCTCCTACAAGTTTTTGTTTTTTTTAAATCTTAGTAATTGAAAGCAAGCTAAACCACGTTAGATGGTAAATGGTCTACTCTTTACACAAAAGGAATAAATTATGAAAAAGTTTGTTTTGTTCAAATTCATTCCTGTGTCAGGTTTCCTTGGGCAAGTAATGTGAGCTTGCACACAATATACGAAAATAGCATGTAAGCTTTGTATACGTGGAAGAAGCCCTTGCTTTAGAGAAGAGAAAAAACAATACTTATAATTTAGATGTAAATTTTTAATATCTTGGATTGTACAAAGCTAACTATTTAAACAACCAAAATCTATTAAATCTGGAACAAATGTCCTGTGTTGCAGGAAAACATAAAACTAAAGCAAGCTGAGTAGTAGACAATGAATGAACCCAGACTACCGACTGATGCATACTTTACTTTATTTTAAGATGAGGGGAAAGCAGTAATCTATTGTTTTGAGGGGGTTTTGTGTTAATTTTTACCAGGGTTTCACTTTGCTCAGAACTACAGAGGTTGTATTGGTTGATGCCAGAGGAGGTGCCTGCAGGCGACCAATAGGCTCACTCGCACTGCCCTGTAACCCCCTACGGCGAACTTTCCGCTTCCTTCAACTCCTGCGACAATAAATGGACGCAAGATAAAAAAAGTATTCATATATGCCATTAGCCTCTTTTAACTTCACCAATTCAAAACTCATGTTATGTAGCTGTGTACAATATCTTAGATTGAGGCTTTACTCACCATGCCACTGCTTCTGATTCTCTCGCAAGCAGGGGCGTAACTAGAAACCTCAGGGCCCGGTGCGAGAATCTGTTAAGTGGGCCCCCCCTACCCCCCCCCCATTCCTTCCCTTCTCACAATCTCCCTCTCCCCCCTAACCCCCTTCTACAATCTCCCCTCTCCCTCGCCCTAACCCCCCTTTCTTCACCAATCTCCCCTCTCCCTCCCTAACCCCCCTTTCTCACAATCTCCCTCTCCCTCCCTAACCCTCCTTCTCACAATCTACCCTCTCCCTCCCTACCCCCCCTCCTCACAAGTACCCTCTCCCTCCCTACCCCCCCTCCTCACATCTACCCTCTACCCCCTCCTCCAATCACCCCCCTCCTCACAATCAACCCCCCCTCCTCACAATTCAACCCCCCCTCCTCACATCAACCCCACCCCAATTCTACCCTCTCCTCACAATCAACCCCCCCTCCCCACAATCAACCCCCCCCTCCCCACAAATCTACCCTCTCCCTCCCCACAATCTACCCTCTCCCTCCCTACAATCTATCCTCTTCCCTCCCTACAATCTATCCTCTCCCTCCCTCTCACCCCCTTCCCCGCGTCACTTACCTTAAACTCCTGTGTTGGGAGCGTAAGGCAATTGTCTCGGGTGCCGGCGCTTCATTGCTGAGCGCCGGCATATGACGTCATATGCCGGCGCTCTGCGTGAAGCGCCGGCACCCGAGACAAACTCCTCACGCTGCACTCTGGGCAGCGGCGGCGAGCAGAGGAGTCCCGGACTTCTGTCAGTCAGGGGGGCCCAAGAGTTGCCGAGCGGTCGTTTTCACCGCTTGACACCCCTTGGGCCCCCCTGACTGGCAAAACTCCAGGGCCCGGTCGCAGTCGCGACCCCTGCGACCCCGGTAGTTCCGCCACTGCTCGCAAGCATGACAGGGCTAGGTGATGCGGGCTGTATCAGCTCACGCAGACTTGCACAGGGTCATGTGCCATTGTGTGAAAGGATAGTAAGGTACCTCTGTGATAGATTGGTGCAAATGGACAAAAAATTATTTGGACAGGCAGGCTGTTTGGGTAGAATGACAATGTGTCTGGGGACAAAGTTGGCACTGACAAGCTGTTTAGTGGCACTAACAGCTGCTTGGGAAGAAAGATGGCAGAAACAAGCATTTTGGGACAAAAGTGGTCCAGACAAGCAGTCTGGCGCACTGACAAGCTGTTTGGGAAGAAGAATGGCACAGGCAACCTGTTTGGAAGCCCATACAAGTTGTGTGGGGGCACTGACAAACTGGTGACAAATATAGCACGGAAAACCTGTTGGTTGGAGATGAGGGAAAGGAGATAGGGATGTGGAAGTGGTAGGTGGAGAAGGTAGGCAGACAATTACGGTGGAGTATTTTTTTCCACTTGATACTCACAACTGCTGATTTCCTATGGGAAAAAAAACAACACAGTTGCCAACTATGCTGTATACAATGCTCTAGGTGAGGTCTGACCAGAGATCTGTAAGAACCATATTCCTCAATGCAATAAGAAGCCATCAAGGAGGCATTAGTAGCAGGAAGAGTAAAGCTGGATCTGCCATGTTACAGATCTCTGGTCAAAATAGAAAAAGGCTCCAGGCACTCAAGGGTTCCAGCTCAGGCAGATTTATTGAAGGAGAAGGACAACGTTTCGAATCCAAATGGGAAGGGGGTAGGGGCAAAATGCACTGGATGTGATTTTATCACAAGACCAACCAATGGGGTGTTCCTGCTCATACTACTCCATTGCTATGATGACAAGACAAGTTATTAAACCTTGCACCATGATCTCTTTGTGTATATAACTTCGATGTATGAGACCTAAGATAACTTCCCATGACCTGCTCTTTTTTTTCAATTGGCTTTTGTGTTAGGGACAAATAATCAATAACTGTACATTGATGACAAACATCTGCAATAATTGCATGTGTTCATGTTAAATTTCGCCACAGTTCATTTCAATATTTCACTATAGCATCATGAACAATAGTAAAGAATCATATTTTACTGAAAAGCACATTCCAGAACGTGTTCATTTTCAAGTTCAATGTACAGTAGCGTCATAAAAAACAACTATATGGAGAATTACATTATACCTGATTTTCAAGTTTTTATGTGACAAGACAAAAATGTTCATAATAGGCTATGTAAGCCTGTTTTCCAACAAAGTCATGGTAAAGTGGTGTTATTTTCTTGCTTTTAAAGGGACACTCACATTTGTAGCATATGGTTAATAGAAGTCATGTGCTGTGTTCTGTGATCACAGGGGTCACACAGAGAAGGTGTGGCAAGGAGGGCAGAAGGATAATTGCCCTCTTGTCTGCTTTTCAAGGATACTGACTTTTTGTGTTTAAGAAACATTTCCTAATATGGTCAAAGGGCACATTTAGATCAAGATGTAGCCAGGTCTATAGGATGGATGTTCCAACATTACTACATTCTTTTTCTGCTCTTTCCGTGGTTTCCCTACAACCCATATATTGGACAGAACACAATTACGGAGGATTTGTCATTTATTTTTATTTGTTTTGTGGGGGACCTTACTCGTTATTGGAGATTCGTACAAACACAAAATCGTCAAAATGTGTAAAAAATGAAGTTTGTACGAATCTGAATGGAGAAGTCTATATCCAGGGTTCAAATAAAAATGTTCAATATTGTTTTTCCACTGTGCTTGTTTTGGTCTTTAAGATATTCATCTCTCTCTAGAAAACTCAGTTTCATACATTTTCATGCTTCACACCCCTGTAAATCTAATGAGTGTTAACACATGGTGGCAACATTTGATAGTATACCAAACTCTACCTGTGAATGCCATTGTAGGTACGCTTTTTAGTGTCTATGTACCATAATGCCTTGAACTTTGTTATAATATTCTGTTTTGTTCTTTGTGCAGGATGTAGACGCTTTGCTGCACATGTTTGGCACATCATTCGGTTGTTGAAACAATGCCGTCTTTCTGGGACAGTGATTACCTTCCATGCATTATAACAAAAACGAAAATAGAAAAAAAACGAACAGTGAGGCAAGTAAATATGATGATGGAACTTTGCCAGAGGCACTGAAGAAAAAATTAACCACCAATTGTCTATTTCAAAAAAAACATTCTTATTTTAGAATTGTTAAATGTAGTTCTGAATAGTCCCTACGGTTTGTAATTGAAGTTCTTCATACAGAGGTTTGGTTTAAAGTGTAAACAGTGGAGGGCTGGGGCACCATTCTACCAAGGGGCAAGTGGAATCAAGTGGCAGATACTGGCATAACACTTTAAAAGACGTACAGCTCATAGGGTAAAGGCACCCCCGAACCCCTTGCTAGTCATCCATTGAAATAGGAAATATCATATTTACCTTAGAAGAGCTGATTTGGTGACAGATGGATGCTATAAATAATGAGCACAGCTTCTTTCATTAATCTTCCTTCTAAGAATTTGTGGGAAGACTATGGTGGGAAGAATATGGTCATTCGTAAAGGTTCTATGCAATGACTGGTAAATTGTAGCAGCAGATATATTAATGGTCCTTATGTAAACCATGACTTAATATGTGGTAAAGAAAATCCTGAGAGGAGGAACAATTCAGAAAATCCAATTTGCATCAAGATGGCTTCCTTCACGGACATACAGATAGACATTTTTAACTGTACAAAGTACAAAATATACTGAACTACAACTAGTGTAGGGGAAGACAACAGCTTTTATTTGAATGTAAGTAATTTCTTTTGACTTGATAGCTATCTTTGCTCATAATAATACTGATGTTTTGTGCTTCTATAAAACACCTCTTTATGGTTTATTTTTTACTTAAAGTCCAAAACATTTAGTGATTCCTTTTGGTGTTGGAGAAAATTGATAGAACATGATCTCTAAGGTACATATCTACTCAAAAGAACTGAAACACCCTGGAACTACGAAGTTAAGCCAAAATACTGTTTCATTCCTTTGGAGCAGCCATTAATAATGGAATGAGGTTCAATAGTCACATGAGTAATCACAAATGTATTAATGGCGGCTCAGAGGGCAAAAGAAGGATACCCAATTTGACCTGTGACAAAAACAGCCATAACATGTTATATGTTCACTGCTCTAAATTAAATTACTGAGCTCTAAAAAAATAACTAGCATCTAGAATTATAAACCATTTGAACCAAATCCTTATTGTAAATAAGAAGAGATTCATTATTATTGCAACAACATACGATCAATGGATAAGGAAAAACCCTAGGGCCCTGTTTAATGTATAACTGCCTGAAAGTAAAAATACTACATACATCGTTTCTTTAAAAACAACCCGGGGGACCACTGGCCAGAAAATGTCTCCTGCATCTCCAACAAAAGTAATCACCAAAATCAATGGTCAATGCAGACATTAAGCAAGTGTGCTTCGCAAAGTGTCCAATACCAGATTAAGATGACATTTTCCTGATCTTGTAATTGCTTGCTTCATGACTTAAAAATATAGTAGTGGCACTGCTCAATGCACCAGGTAAAAGGGAGATCACTGATCATAGGATACAAGAACTCAAATGACCGTACCTCAGTAAAGATTGCCCAGTAGTACAATTTTTTTTGTTTCCCTTAAAAATAGTTTGTTAGAACATTTAACATACATATGGAAAATATTGTTGAAGATTTTATTTTTAGTGTTGCCTGTTATTGTCTACACTGGTGCTTTTCTAACTTATGAAAAATATATTGCCAAAGCCAAAAGTTCAGTGAACCATATTTTGGGTCATCAGAAAATGTGTGATTTCCTCAAGATGGTTTATGGCCTTGTATCCTGTACCGAGGTTTTTTTTCATGAAAGTCCTGAATAAATGCCAGCAAATTACGTTATATCATGTGCTTTTCTGGAATGAGATGTGTTTTGTCTACGTTTACAAAAATAACAAAACGTCCAGACTGCTAAAATGAGCTCTCTTTTATCAATATGTATATCATGGATCTGGAAAATGGGAAATGAGTAATTAGAGCATACAGATATATGTTATATGTTGTGCTGTTATAATATTTGCTTTAATATTTGTTTTAAGGGAAATAACAAAAGTTAACAAAAGGCACTGGTCTTTTCTTTACTATCTCCAAATTCTTTCTGTACACCACATGACAAGGTTGTTATTTGGCACCCTTCTTAGGCTGTGGAGACAGGACCTTCAATTCAGTTTTTATATATAACATAATTTGGAAAACACTATGGGGTTTGTTAATATTTTTCTTCAGTAGTAAAAGATACAAGGAATCCTTATTTTTAGAGTTTAATTCATACAAGTACAATAAAACTTTACACTTTTTCATATTACTATTTACAGGTCTAACTACAGGTCTGATTTATATATAGCGCTTGCAGTGACGTCCGCTGGAGGATCGGGGGGATTATATCACTGCATCATCACCATACATCACCGCAGCACCATCATTTTGGCGGAGGTTGCCGTGTTATGTCCCAGGAGATGCGGACAAAGAAAGAAGATTAAGGATTGAAGATAGAAGAGAAGGGAGAAGATAGAAGATGCAGAAGATGCAAAAGCGGAAATGGTCAGCAGAGAAGGTAGGGAAACATTTAGAGAGTGTGAGTGAACTAGAATGAGTGTGAAAGAGTGAATGTGGACCCACGAATGTCAGACAAAATTGTTGACTTTTTTTTATTTGTTTTCGTCTCATTCTTGGGGGTCTCGCATCATTTTCGGGACTTCATGTGAATTGCCTAATTTGGTAAATTTGCAGTTCCTACAAATTCCAATGCACAATTTGCTATTTGTTATTGTCCCAAAGCTTTTATATATTTGAGGCTCATTCACTTAAGTCTCAACACAGTTTACAGGTGAGTTTTGTTTCAGCCTTTTGACTTCTTAATACATTATGAGGGGCCGATTTATTCTGTTTAAATTTAGCATGAACACTTATTTTTTTATTGCATGCAAACATATCAATATTATCTCCTTCATATTAATGTATTGCTTATATTTCCATATACTGATTTTCAGAAGATTACTATGAACTCATATCATTTAGATTATAATCGAAGCACCTATATTATCCATGTATAACTAACATAGAAAACATGTTTGGGTCAAAATCCAGACGTCTTGTTGAAATCAACTTATTCATGTTATGTTTATGTTAAATACATTTGCAGAATAACAAAAAACACATACATGACCCCTATCTGAATTCACACATACAGTCACACTATCGCTGGAGATTTTGCTAGTCCAGTTCATACTAAACAAATGTAAATACACACAAATGTGACTATGGGAATGATAAATGTAAAATAATGTTAAAGTGTATATGGTTCATCTCTGTGTATTAGTAAATGAATATATCAAGATCCCAAAATGATTGGATAATTATCAGTAGATGCAAAAACAAAGTATTGTTTTAACACTATATACTTAGAGACCAGGCACATTCCTACGGGCTCCAAATCTATGAACCCCTCTGTGCTGTAATGGGTAATCTGGCCGCATATATACTGTATCTATTTACATTTAATCTATGGAACAACAACATTTGATCTTAGTGGGATCTTTATGTGAACATTTTATATACCAACAAAACAATTGTAATTTTGATGTGATGAAACAATGTAGAACATTTTTAGCTTGGTGAATGAGTTCCACAGAAAGCATGGGGCCTTTAACTGAAGTTGGTACTGTTTTCCAATTACGAACATCAATCCTTCCCAAATCAGCAAAATCGATGCTTCAGACAATTTATACAATCTAGTGATAATTCTCTTATCAGATATAATTAAAGACCCCGTACTTGCAGTACAACAGGCTAATTAGTGGTTTCTTAGGATTTAAAATCTTTACACCAAACACATTGGCAGCTCTTGAGGGTAAAATGACAAAACAAGTCACAGATTATGCCTTAACATCGTTTCAAAGAAGTAGTAGACTCATGTAGAAAAAATATAGTAGTAAACTATTGGGATGGTTGATAATCTGTCTCTGAATGCATTGATAGAGTTTTATTAACTAAAAAATCTGCCTAATAGCTTTGTGGCTCTGGTATGTGTCCAGTTATATAAAGACTTGGAATCAGGCCAGAATCAACAGGCATACAGCATACATTCTGGAGATTTTGATGATTTTCTTAATGTAGATCACACTAAACAAATGATAATAAAAGCAAATGTGAATATAAGAATTGTATAATGTTAAAGTATAGATGCATTTTCTCGGTGGACTACTAAATTAATATATCAAGACCCCAAAAATGGTTAATTATAAGGAGACAAAAAAGTATCCTTTTGACATTTAGCATTCCATGAAGGATTAACCATAAAGCACACTAGGCATGTGCCCAGGGGCCCCTAGCCACGAGCCCATTTGGTGTTTTAATGGATAATCCAAATAGAACAGTAGCCATCCAGTCTATTCTAGCTCAGTAATAGGTGCTCAGTGGACTCAGGGTCAGGGGCTGTGCATCTGGACAAGGGGGTGCTGGTAGTCAACCCAGAAAATGTCTGCAATGTTTAGAAGCAAAGTATGTTGACTGCCTAGGACTCAGCATATGATGCCACAATGTGTGGGAGATGGATTCAAAAGGTCTACTCCCATGCTGGCTTTCTAAATCTAAAACACAGAGTGTGCTATTTGCTCAAGAATTGGGCTTTTGTGGGGTCATACATTGCGACCTCATAGTACTAGCATGATATCTCCTACCAACTAAGCACCTGAAAGGTAAATATACTGAGAATAAGTATTTTGTGGCTGGGGCAAATTCCATGATCCTAGAAGCCCCAGAGGAACCCATCCCTTGCTTCATTAAGGATAAAAAAAAGATACTGTCCCATAAGATTTTGGACAATTGGGAGATATCTTGTGATGGATAGAAGCCACAAGCCACTACAGAGACCTCATTATAATCTTCTTAGATGAAAATTACCAAAAACCCTCAAAAAGCAACTTTTAATAAAAACCATAAATGTAGATTATTAACCTTTTTTATTGAAAAATAAATCAGAAAATGAGTGTCTTTCAGTAAAAATAAGATTGTTGATTACTTTTAAAGCTTGATGCTTGATAATTGGTGTTTCTTGCATATACCCCCTAGACACAGAGCTCGGAAAGTATTCATTATATAGCTATAACAAAGCTGTCAGGTTTGTGTATCTGTACGTGCATAATGTAAATTCCCAGTTGTGCTTTCATTTGTTACACCTTTTAATCCAATGGGCATGTTATGAAAGCACCATGTATTTTCAAAGTTTAAAAAAAACACATTGTCAATTTCACCTTTTCATGTATATCCAAATCTGATTTGTAGCATTTTCCAGCACTGACACATTCTTCCCTGGGTTTTTGTTACATGTGGCCAGAAAAGCATAGTAAATGTGGTCAGTTGCTGCCGGAGGGGAGGGTGAGCTAAAAAGGTGAAAGGGAGACATTTATTTGGTATTTTTTTCGTGTGGCAGATGATAGCCTCACCATTCTGATATATTTAAAATTATTTAACATTTTTAATAGTACTATTGTTACCACTATATTTTAAATTAAATAGTAAGGCTCCTATATTTATGCTAGAAATAAAAAAAAACAAAGAGTATTACACACAAATAATCTTTTGTATGGGTGTCCCTCTCTTTCTGGTTTCTTGAGATGGTCGATCAGCATGGCCTATTGACATGGAAATACCACTAAATATATAAAAGGTATATCTTGTATGAGTGGACATTATTATTATTATTATTATATTTATATAGGACCAACAAATAACACAGGGCTTCTTGCAATACATATATTCAAGGGGTATGACAAAACTAGACAGCTCACAACTTTACACTTTGTCATATTAGTGAAAAAAACATTTAATATACAGTATGTGATACATATTGTTGTGTTGTTTACAGTTATGGAGCTACATAATTATTTTTGGATCTTTGTATGTCATATTTTTTTATTATTCCAGAATGCAGCTCCAGAGTGCCATATTCCCATACTGTAAATTACCCATAATGCATCATTTTGCCTTGACATTGATAAGAACCCAATTTTGACATCAAGGTGAGTTTTATGAAATATTTAGCATTTTATATTTTCAAACTTTAGTAATAAAATCCACATTAACAGATTTTGGCCTGTACTATGGGAAAACATTATGTTTTTCATATATTCAAGAGGAATTTGTTTGCAATCACAAAACCTGACAACTTGCCTTCCTTATGTCTTTCCTGACAAATACAGTAATCCAAATATATATATTTTTTTTAAATTGTCATGAGGGCATTATATATATATATCAAGAAAAATGCTTTTATAAATTGTGAACCATACGTTACGTTTCCAAGTGTTTTAGTTAGGATAAATAGCAGGTTCATATTGCTCATTTCAGTAATTCTGGTTGAGCTGGTGGCTCGGGCCATGACATTGGAAGACTTCTGGCTTTGTCATTGCCACCACTTATCTCAAATAATATACTGTAATTACGCTTCACTACCAATAAATTCCTACAAATGTACAGAGGGTCGATAACTCATATTTTAAAAGCATCAACTCATGAAATATGTTGTGAAATTTGAGTTTAGAATTATGCTAGTGCACAATATTTTCCGGCATACAGTAGGGAGGTATAACAAGACCTAGATTTAACTCTGATTTTCAAAGGTAGACAAGCACACTGTAACCACAGTGACGGGATCATTGAGTGCTTGAATACATGCGTATATGGTGTTTTTGATGGATCAGCTCTGGCTTGCACTCTGCCTTGGAGTTTCTTCTTTCTCCAGGAAGGGGAGTGACATTTTCCCTCCCCCACTCATTCCAATCAAAGGCTATCTGGGGCTAGCCCTGCCCCTTTCTTCAGATTATCTCACCTTTATACACAACTATCACCACCCTTGTGTATGAACAGCCCTGTCCCTCCACTAGAACTCTATGTAGCCTACAAGGGAAAGTTCCCATGAAAGTTCATTACTCTAGAACAATTGGACAGAGACAGGCACAAGCCCAAGCCAGCTATACACATTTAGACAGAACTCCTTCAATTCACGATACACTAACATTCACACACTCCATATGCTGACATACTTTAACACACAGTAACACACACACTAACACCATATGTTCACATATGTTAACAGTATACGCTTACATAATAATGTCACCCGCTACACCCCCTACACTGTTCAGTTCCACCAACATTAGTGAGTTGGGCTTGCTTGCAATTGATCTGCTTTATCTGCTTCCTATCCCATCCAGGTTCTGCAAATTATTATTATTATTATTATCTTTTATTTATATATCGCCAACAATTTACTAAGTGCAATTTATGTAATACAATACATATATTCAAGGGCTATGACAAGACTAGAATTTACAAAGTTAAGACAAACCGATACATTAGATGGAGAGGGCCCTGCTCACAAGCTTACAATCTTGAGGCAAATGAAAAAATACATGGCAATCATTGAACAATATTGAAACCCCCAAAACAAACTGCAGCTAATTTGCCAATTAGCTCATCTGCCCTTAGCTGTGGTTAATAACTTACTCCTGCATCCATTCATAGCCATGTCCACTTTTATTACACCTCAAGCTGTTCTGGTTATGTCAGTATCTCAATACCATTATGTTATGTCGGTATCTAATTTATGTTCATTGTCTTTAATTAAGTGTGGTTAATAATATACAAAGGGGTGGCTGGGATTTAAAACCAGCCCTAGTAACAATAACGTTAAGTGTGTACAAACATACATACCTGCTTTTAGTGAATACTTAGCTCACAAGTTATGAAATTAGTGCACCTTTGTCTCACTCAGCTTTTATCCACACAAAACAATGCCACGGCCAGGCCAAAGCGGATTGTACTGCATTTCATGTGTCTTAGCTCGACCTGTTAAATACCGTGTGAAAGTGCAGCTGACATTTAAGATTCAAATCACTTAAGCCATACAAGTGAAACTAATATTAATGTCTAGACTTGTGCCGGTCTAACTGTTAAGCTTTTAAAGTAGTTTTTGGCATGAAATAGCATAATACTGTGTGTTAACAAATAGACAGAAGCATTTAACACCACTGTGAAGTGAAAGAAAATAAAAAGTAGTTTTATCTCCCAGCATAACATTTTGCAGTTGTGATGTGGCATTCAATTGGCTTGGTAATCATTCAATGATGCTATTGTAGTCAAAAAGTAAATGCACTGACAAATAGTAAGGTGAAATGTTTAATTCTGAGCATACGCTAAAATTATCTCCAAGGCAACCTAGATGAGTACAGGGCCCTGCCAAGGACCACTACAAGCATCCTAGAAATAATACTGCAAATTCATTATTGCCAACTTCACAGGACCATGAAAAGTGTCAAGTTAAAAATATAAAGCGCCTTGGGGGTTCGTCAACTACAAGTTGCAACTGAGTTGCAAATGCAAGTTGTTACTGTGTCAGGTTGAACACTTGCGAGTTGCATATCAGTTTAACTTATCTTCCAACCGAGGTCATATTAAGGCATTTGGGGCCTTAGAGCAGTTTGGAAAAAACCAAGCCACTCTTGCTCCCCCTCTGGTGGGGTACATACCACATCCACTGCTTGCCTCTCGGATGTCCTTAAGCCAAAAAACCCCCTCACTGTGCTAGACCCCCAGGAAAATACATCACTTTCCAGTGTGCAGTGTCAGTGAGGGAGAGTATCATTGCTGTGTCGAAGGAGACCACGTTGAGGAATGGGCCCCTCACAATGCTGGGACCCTGGAGCAATTTCTCAGCCGTTAATCCAGACCTTTTTCTGACCCTCATGACCTCAACTGCAATTTATAAATCCTTATCTCTCTTAGAATTGCTTTAATTTAAGAGCAGCTTGATTGTTAATGAATATTTGAATTCCCCTTTAAGTTGGGGCATGGAGGTGCATGTAAGCTTTATACATTTTTCTCATTTGTGTTAACTCTACTGGCAACCTGACTTTTAGTGAATCCACCCGATGGAGCTCATGTAAAAGAACTGGTTGTCAGTTACCTAGAATTGTGTAGGGTTATTTATAGCATTGGAGCAATAAACTTTCAGGGATTTCTTGGAAGTGCTATTTCTGATCTGTCCCCCATTGTACACTACAGTCCTCCAGGATATCATGGCACTATATAAAGCAATAAAAATAATATTAATAATAATCTATGGGTAGAAACAAGAGGTGGGTTTCCTTTAAACTGAAAAGGTTCTGCTGTCTTCTGAATGGGGCCTATATACAAAGATGCACGTGTCTGTGTATAGAGGCTTCATGCAAACACAAGAGTTGGTATTGATAACATACGTGGGATGTCTTTTGGAATCATAAATTTAGGACATGATGTGATCAAAGGTTAACTTTAGAGGAAGAATCATAAAAAAATGGTTTTGATAACGGTTTTGAACCGGCGTACTGACTCTCCTAGTAAGTGTTACTCACTTCAGATATTCAGTTTCATCATCTCATTAAATCTAACAAGACTGAAACAACTGTATGTATGTGAAACTCTCAAACAATTCCATCCCTATGCGATGCTCAAAGATACGTATAAAGTAGCAAGCATACGCAAATGGTGGAGCCCATGTAACAGTTGGCAAGGAATCAGAATACCACATGCCTTTTGTCCTGATCTACTTGTCTCTGCTTAAAATTCCAAGAGTGATTTGAAAGCTTTGCACTTTTGTGAAATGAGAGCAGGATTGTTTTTAGACAGGCCTATGTTGGCATGAATGTATTTTATTTTGTTTGCCATTTTTGCCCCAAAACATTATAAAGTGCAGTGAAAACTACTTTTATTCCATATGTGTTTCTTCCCTATATTGCATTCTAAATTATTCATATGCCATTTTATAAAGTGCACAGTAGTTCGATTAACCTAATAAAGGTTATTTATAAAACAGATTTAATTTACATTACATTGAACTTGCATATGACCTCTAATTGGAGGAAATCTACAACAATAGCTAATTGGTAATTAAAGGAATAATTGGCTAATATAAACTGTTTAGCTGGTGAGTAGATTAAGTTATTGTGGATCTTGAATGGGCACCAAATAACTGATTGCTTATAATATTCAATCTGCCGGAAATATATCTACTTTCCTGGGATCTTCAATACTCCACATAACCACGCACCCGTTCATTTTACCATTACATAAAAAAACAATAATTTTAATGACGATATACTCTTGGAAAAGGAAAAAAGAGCAAAATAAATAGATTGCTGCAAGACACGCTAAGAATCAGGATAATATCTTAATTCAAAATTATGTTTATGTAGATAACAGTGGCATATGCCGGACAAGGCTTAAGGTGACAGGTACAGCCGCTGCAAAACTAGGGCAGATCTCACTATTAAGCAATCGTGCTTTAATGCATGGGTCGGTCAGTTGGGGAAATCAAAGATACCTTGCAACTAGCGCAACTAGGCAGCATAACCTCCATAGTATCTTTATCTGTAGCAACTTGGTCCTCCACATGTCCTGTGCTGGGACTCAGCAGAGAGGATGGCAGTCGTTGAGGCAAGTAATAAGGGGTGGCTGGGCAGGTCTTCGGCAGCGCCCAAACTAAATCTGTAAACACTTTTTAAACACTATATGTGTTTGTGTTTCACAACGTTTTATAAAGGTGCAGTATATTTCCAGGTAGTCCTGAAAATATGCCCCCTTCTTTTATACATGTACCATATGTGTAAAGCACCCTTCACTCGCAGGAGAAGAGCCTAAGACAACCCAGACAACTGGTTTTAATAGTGAATTTGCATTTTAAAAAAATCACTTTTAGTGACTTTCTATCATTAAAAAAAAACATTTCAAAATAATAACAAATAATATCAATTGTACATGTGTGCAAAAAAGATGCAATACCATATATATGAATTTAAAATAGAAGTAAATGGTCATCTACTATTATGTAATTAATGATATTCAGGGCAGTCTTGGCACAGTCACAAAGCATTGAGATAAGAGGCTTTCACTGTGTATTCATAACCCTCATAGGACAAAACTGGGTCCTTTTTGCTTGTAAATGAATAAGCAGATGGATGGTAGGTTTTATCCTTCAAGTGCTCCAGACACTTGACTACCAGCCAAATTATTACCACCTGTGGCTTATGTTCAAAATCTTTTTTTTTAAGATCTAAGACATTTGTTTGTTGGATTATTCTTAACAAAAGACACCCAGCACCTCTGCATAGCAAATATAAACAGTACAATGTCCAAGGAGAACTGTGGGGGATACATGCATCAGCCAATTTAGCTTCTTCTATAACTGCAGTTCCTGGCAATGTTTCACAGTATGAATACGGTCAGTTATTCTAGAAATCAACTCTTTTCCCTTGGAGGAAACACTGTGCTACGTAAACTGAAAAACATGCAGATCCTGAGGGTTTATTTCCATGTATTGTAATGTATCTTGTATTTCCATGTGCTTTCTTTATCCCCATAACACTTAAAATTGAAAAAATTGTCAAAGGTATTGAAATGTATCACAATTCTGAGAACCACTGTATTGTTCTCAGTTTTCAGTTTTTCTTTTCTATGTGAAAGGACATGTCTAGTTCTAAACAAGATATGCCCTCAGGTTCCTGCATTATCATCGTATCTCAATATTTCTCGTGATCATGTACAAGCACATAGGTATCAACAGCTCCAATGTGGCACAGATTACAGTATGGTCCAGATCATAGGATTCACCTTTTATTTGGAAGATTATAGGGTCACATGGAACATGGAGCATAAAATAAAACACTAATTAGCATTGACACAATCATAATTTTGTTAAATTTTGCTCCAATAAACTTCCTTTATCTGACCCAGAGGCTGTTGTTTTTGTCAGTTCTGATTTTTGGATGACTTTCCCTACCACACTGAGCTGATTCTTTATGGCAATGCTAATAAAGTCTTATTTGTAAAATACGATTCTTTACTCCATACACTGAGTAGGAAATTATTGAGATTGTCTGAATGCACACAATATATAGGCAACAATGTCCCAACAATGCCCAAGGCTGCTCCAACCCCTTCAAGCTGTGTTGGCCTGACTTGGACTGGCCTACACCTGGATGCTGATGCACAGTGGGGTTACGCAACGTGACGTTATGTGATCCAGCAGTAATAGCACAGCCCCTGACAAAGTTATAGTGTGAGGTGTAGGGTGTGATAGTATGAGGTGTGATAGAATGGGTGTGTGTAAGTATGCGCAAGTATAAGGTGTATGTGCAAGTGTGCGTTGGAGTAAGTGCGTGTGTGCTAGTGCATATGTTGATGGAAGTGCAAGAGGCCAGGGGGGCACCCAGCTTTACCTCCCCTATACCAAAAGGTGCCGGCACCCTAGGTGCCAGATGCTCAGCTAGAACAGACAGGCAATTCATAGCATGTTTTATGGTGTGGCCCTGCTTTGTGAGCATCTCATCCTCTTTTGGTATGGTACTACGCAGACATACCTATATTTTGGCCACACACAGTATTTATGATGATGTTTGATGTTAATGTTTGTATAATATTTAAAACATTAATTGTTAACGTCTTTATTTCTGTGATTTAACTGCAATGTTCATATTATCTTGATGCCACTGGATTATGGCTTAAAGATTTTTGATTTGTTGTCAGTTCATAATAAATTTGTAGACCAGGCATTACTTTATGCAGTCGTAAAATAAAATGTATAGAGTTTTATGTGCGAACAAAAAAAATTCTTACAATCCAAAGAACATAATCTTACTTTGTGAGAAGCAAACAATTCACATTTCCCTGTATTCAGAATCTTATCTAGTTTTTTAGGAATATAAACATAACATTCCTGTGTTAATGTATTTGTTAGTGACCTGTATACCATGTTGCCTATGTAATGGACACGTTTAGTAGGGGAACACTACACTAAGATTTTAAGTGTAGAATTTTATGTGGAGCTCAATTTTATAAATCTAAATTTGTATTGCTTCCTATTTTTAATTAAAGTGATACTAGGTAAGGAAAATATATAATCATTTTTCCTAAGAAAAATTGTATTATTCTAGTTTAGTTCAATACACACTTTTTCAAGTATATGGCAGCTGTCTGCTATGTGCTGGGGGGGGGGGCATTTTTGTTTTTTTAATAAAAAAATGTAGACATGTCTTCAGACGGTTTACCAGTGGAATTTAGAACAACAAGCTGATACATTAAAATTACAGTTTTTTTCTATGAAAAGACACTTTATGACAATCTCACAAGACATTGTCTATAAATCAAGGACACTTCAATAGCAAAATAATAGTGTTTTTGAAAAAACAATGATATGAATTTATATATGACTCTTAATTTTTAAGGACATGTTCTGAAAACTTGCAAAAACAAGAAAAAAGCTGTGAATTTTCTGACCAGTGGAGAAAACCAGGTATCAAAGCTTCCTATGTTTCTACACTGTTCTGTGAATCCACCTTTTTAATTAATAAATGCAAAATAACACATCAAACCATTTACTAATGACTTACAAAGGTGATCAATGCAGGTATGAATATCTTATCATATGTCTTGAATATGTTCTAAACTAAGTCATTACAGATATACAACACGTTTAACAGATATGTAACATTTTCTGATACACTAGAAATACTTATTTTATGTAAAATGTCTTCCCAGACTCTGGGTGTTGTATTTTTTTTTGGATGCATTGCAATAGACACACCCCATCCAGCAATACATGCCTTTCCCAAACTACCTCCCATGCTTGTCACTGTTGATTCCTATGTGATCGGTCTACAGAATACACTCTATTGATGGATAAAGCATGCCAATCATTTCTGTTTCGCTTTGGAGATTCCACCCAAACCCAAAGTAATATTCATCATGTAATGGAGAGTGTGTTAAATGATTAGAATTTAAAGTATGGAATGGATACATTACAGACAGATGTGTCATTCGATCAGTTTGTTCCAAAAATATGGCCATAACCAAGTACAAAGATGACCATCGTCGTTCATGTTTTTTAGGCTTTGCTTAGTTCTAAGACTGTATGTTCAGATGTTAATGTAATAACAATCTGCCCATGAACAGAATTCCAGTTTCACAGGAATGGTACAATATAATTACAAGCTCAATATAATTAAAATCAAAACATGTACATTACATAATGTAAGTAGCACTGTGTTCTGAGCCTTGAATTTCAAGAATTGACTTGTAAGACAGGTATCAAAGATGATGTTTACATATAATTAACTATTATGGTCTCAATCACACCCAGTGTTTCAGGTAATTGTAAAAGTTTTTTTTCCTTAGAAATATATTTATATAAAATTAAGATTGTTTTTTTGCCAAGAGTTTGCCATGTTTACTTAAAATATATATTTTTCATATTACTACATAACTCACAAATAAATAGATGGATTGAAGTGCTGGAACGTGGCCTCATAAATGCATAACCAATAGTGGAGTAAATGCCAGTACGGTATTCATTAGTACAAAACCATATTTTTGTGGTTTTCAAATAATATTATGCTGGTAAACTATAAAAAAAAGCAATTGATGGAAACCTTATAATTCCTATAAAATTGAGCAGTGGGTTTGTGAGCCTCCTAGAGCTTAACAGATGGTGAAACCACTTAATAAAAAGAAGCCACTTTTCAAAAGCAGTCATATTTTTGACACAAGTGTCTCTGAGTGAAATGTACAGCATAGACCATAAGCTGTATCACTTTCAACCAGATGTCCTAGACAGTTTAACAGGTTAGTTATTAAAAGGGATATCTCTATGATCCCCGCTGGGAGATATGTTAACTGCCCCTATTATTTCAATAAAGGAGAGGTCTTTGCCCATTGTTATTACAATTTCATGTTTGTGCACTTTAAAACTATTAGATGTTACTAGGCAATCATACATCCATTGTTCTATATACCACTAATGTAAAATATTTGGGACTTTTTGTAATATGTTGAAACTAAGGTCATAATTAAAATGCCAGCTATTGTGTATTGTCTCCTAAAGTGTTATATCTTTAGACAACAGTGCTAGAATGTTGTAAGATGACTAAGATACTAGACTCAAATTAGGAAGAGGATGGAACAAGGATAACATCTGATTCCACTACTTATCTCTGATAAATACATAGAGTGGCTAATGGAATTAAAACCCTGAGTGTTAAGTTTATCCATTAACAGTGTGAAGTAAGGTGGGCTTTCATGTAAATTAGTGATTGTGCATTGTTGATGGTGTCCTTCTGTCTGGTAGTTAGCAATACAAATATCAATTTTGCTTTTATGTCACCATGGAAAGCCCAGGGTCAAGAAAATCAGGGAGGATTGGTATATGATAGTATACATGTGAGATGTTAATATATCGCATGGAGTAAGTGTTTTTTAAATTAAAGAGTGCTATTGGTTCAAACCATGGGCAACAGAAGTCATTGCCCTTTAAACGACCCATCAATTTTTTGTGTCTCTTCACCCTATGTCATGGTGTGCACATGTATGTCCGGTTTTAATACTTTGTATTATCACAAAAGACCACTGTCTGGCACTTCTCTCCAGCGGCTGGTATGCTCAATTGGGCTAGGGGACCAGTTGGGACTGGATGGACTAACTAACTTCGGAGTCAACCCGTCTGGGGTCTCCTCCTGTGTTAGTCTCCTTTCGATGGAGGAGAAATGTCACGGAAGCCTCTGTGCCATGGGCTCCTGGAGGGGCCTGAGGGCCAGCCACCTTCTTACAGACTATGGGCCCTGGCTTTGGAAGGGGTTCTGTTTTTGGGGAGGTGGGTAAAGGGGGGCCATTAGGACTGGTACAGAGTGCCACGTTTCCCCAAGTACCAGAGACTCTAAAGACTGTGGAGCTCTGACACAAATTTGGGGTACCCGCATTTTGGGAGGTGGTTTACGTGTAGTGTTACTCTCCATCGGGTCAGGACTTGCAGGACAGAGACCTATGTGGCCAGTATTTGCACCTGGATCTGATATCCAGCAGGTTTCAGCCAGAAGTCAGGAAAATGCCAGTGATTACTATCCTCCCCACAGACTACAATGGCGACCCCCGACTGGGCTGAGGTAGACTGAGTGCAAATACTGAGCCGTGTGCAAAGGAGGACCTGATGAAGAACTTTGTATGGTTTGTTGTGTCTATTGTATGTAAATTACTTACTTGTACTGTTTAACCCCTTAGCGTCCAATGTCCACAAATGGTTAGGGTAACGACTAATGACGTGCCTGGCACTGCAAAAGTGTTAGAACAGCCCTGGTCCCAAAGGGTATAAAAAGTAAAAAAAATACCCCTGTGTTTACAAATAAACTGAGTGTTGTCTGATGCTTGGGGTGGGCTGCTATGACCCTTTAATGTCCTTTTCAGGATAATAGCCACACTGTGTAGCTAAGCTTTGGCTAGCCACAGTGCCAGCGCAGCTCTCTACAACGCTGCTTCTGTCTGGCGCTGAAGGTATTAATTGCTGGTGTCCCGGCAGGAGGAAGCAACGTTTGGTGGGAGTACCCAGTTGGGGTACAGAGCGTCCCGTCATAACCACTTGCAACATGAAGGACATATAAACACAGTGAATATGGGTAGATATCCAACATGACTGAATAAGGTGTTGGCATATATAGCTAAACCAATAAATGCTGGTAAATTGGCTGCAAGAACATCTTATTTCACCCTAGTAAGCACCTTAACAGGGGTGGTTCCAAGTGCCTCAACATATGACATGAAATGTTTTTATCCTTACTGACTCTAGGCAGTGGAGTGAGCAAGTAGCTCCTTTAGCAGGGTCCTCCACACTTTTTTTTATATTTGTTTAAGTATGTCTTAGATATGTTTAACCTCATTTTGCATAATGCTGCAAAATCTCTTTTCCAGCATCTGAGAAAAAAACGACATAAATTAATCATAAGGCCTAACTACATCATAAAACAATAATAACGAAAAGATAGAACTGAGAGAGACAATGGGTGCCCAAGCCATGTTCAAGTGCAAACCCTAGCTTATCATGAGGTGATACCTACCTTATCTTGGGGGTGTGGCTCAGCTGTGTTCATAGGTGTTGCCATGTGCAGAGAAAAAATTAAATATAGGCAAAGAGAGATAAGGAAAGAAAAAGGAGAGGAGGGAATAGACAGAGGAGTTTCTACAATGGCTACCCGGTCCACTCTCTGAGGAATGTGGACTGGCATGCGTTTCCTGAGACACAAGGGGGTTAATTTAGGATCCGAGATTTACTGTACCTCTGTATTCTGGGATTGTCCAGGGGAAACCTGGAGAGGTGGCAGCCAACTATCTCAGAATAACTCTTCCCTTTTTTCTTGAATATCACATTTGTCTACAGGGACACAAATCAGGACCCTGGCTTGGGAAAAAAATAATTTTATTTAGTGCAGTTAGGCCTCTGTGAAAGGTGTTATAGGTGGCACATAAAGAGTTAAGGGTCAGATCTGATATTTAGAAATGGGATTCAGTTTAAAACCACGATGTGTGGGAGAATGTACAGCTGCAAGGTCATTCACTCCAATCATCTTTCCAATCCCCTCATATGACATCCGGTTACAAACTTAAGCTATATGGCTTCCAATATACTACCATTTCTTTTTTTTATGTTTAACATTATTTGAGGCCCTACTTATGATGTACAAATACTCAACATTTTGGGGCCAAATTTACCATTTCTTTTATCTATCTGCTGTTTTCTCAGAAAACGACACTGACCTTGGGCGTGTTGGTTTATACGTGGCCTAAGAAAGGAAATGCAAAGATTAGAAAAGACAAAACAGCAAGATCTGTACTTTTTGTGGTATGGTCCTTTATTAATTAAGTCTCTCATCGCTGATCTTTATGATCTAGCACTTGCCTCAGCATGCAAACAATATAATAACACCAACTGAAAGGAATTAAACTAAGTGAACATACTCATAGCGTTGGGTGAGGTAGCTTGCTAATTGTATAAGTTCATGTTATTGGATAACTTATGTAATAACACAAATTTCTGAATGAAATGTACTTTTAAATTAGTCAAATAAACTATCTCATTTTATGTGCTTAAAAAAAACCATATATGTGGGCAGGTAAGAACCAGCATGATTAAAATCCAAGCAGTGAATCATTGATTGTTAACATTGATGAAAGACTTATTCTACATTGTCATGTAAGTGTATTCACCGCTTTTCTGTAGAATAAGCACACAGCATCTTTACAGGAATGGATGGGGAAAGTACAGTTAGATCAGGTTCCTGTGTTGACAGCCAGAGAAATTTTCACCGCGCTGCATTTTTTAAAAATACATACGTCTTCTGGTCTTTTTAATTACGGGAAATGTACTGGGCACATTTTTAATTGTGACTCAAATTAAAAACAAGGTGTTGGAGGCAATCAAGTGCAGTGGTACGTGGAGAGAAGAAGGATAATAAGTAATTCTATATAACATCAACAGGCATACTTAGTACTTTACAAAAGTAACAGCTGTTGACAACAAGGTAGACATGCTGTAGGAGGGAAAGTCTCAAAGCCGCAGAGAGTATTTAAATGGAGAGCCATATGTAGGGATCCATGATCAGGCGGCAAAAAACATGGGACAGGACAGGTTTACATCTGATCTGTTCAAAAGGAGCCTGAACGGATGCAGTGTACATTTTCTTTACCAACTCCATGCGGGTCATAGCACAGGCCCCTGCAGTGTAAAGGGGGCTCCCGCAAGACTTTTTGTACACAAGCGTGTCCTTTGTATCTGGCATTATTTACATCTTACACACTATTGGAAAATTGCATTTATTTGTGACACTTTGTTTGTGTATAACAGTAAACCACCAGTAGGGATTACACGTGCACGTCGGCATGTTACAAGCCATTTATATATGCAAAACAGGGAACATGCACCAGGAAGGGGGCCCTTAGCACAACTCACAGGGGGCATTAGGGCTTGCATTACTTCACTGGATTCAATATTTCCAGCAATGACGTAAAGCATCACAAATATTACCATTACTGGTACGGGAATATTCCATGCTATGGTGATTAGATCACGTTAAAAATATTTTTTCATACATAACCCCAAATGTATCAACTAATGGGTCATGGAACAGCTACATAATGGGCCAATGGAGAGCCTTGATTTACTGAACACATTGAGAGATGTCACGTCACACCTTGGCCTAATTCTTAGACATTCTGCTAAATTGTTATTCAGAATATATGAAGTTTTTAAAGCATATGATCGGCATTGTAGAATATCTGTTTCACAACCAATTAAATATTGCACCTCATTCCTAACAGAAGATCTTTAGTGAGAGGGAACCATAATTAACAAACCTTTAGGTAAGTGCCCCATGAGATCGGTACAATGCGACGATATATTAATCTTGCTCTCCCCTTATGATATGTGCAATTGTATGAAATAATAATATAAATGGGCCTTTTCCCTCACCTAGGGGGTGATAATCTAAGTGCTGCATTAACACTAACGTATCATTTACTCAGACATTAAGAAAACTTGCCAGAGTAATCTAAATAAGGACCAAGCTCGTTTCTACTTTTTTTGTTTGTTTTGATTTTTTTTTTACTGTAGAAGCAAAAAAACATGTCCATACAGCATGAATTAATTTTCACCTGTTACAACATAACAGGAAATGGGGTCTCAGTTCATTTTCCGGGAATTGTTGCCTTTGTATTTGATGAAGGCAGTATATCGTTTATTATGAATTAATTCCAGGATTTGTTTTGGCTCTACACGTGCCAATAAATATTTTTTTTGCAAATATTAACTTTTATTCTATGATGTCACATAATTTACTTTTGATGATTTAAAATACTTGTCTGTGTTAAAAAAATAACAAGTTCAAACTAATACACAAATGTGGTGCACTTCATGATGTTTTTCCTACACATTGTGCTAACATCTCTTGCAAAAAAATGTGTACTTCTCACCCATGTGTTTACTTAGTTATGTACAAATTTTAACCATGTCATATATTCATAAATCCAATAATTTTCGAAAGGATAGTTTCTTTATTCTTATCGAAGCACCAAGCCCTTTTAACTTTAAAGCATATTAGTCTACTTTGCAGTCAAACACCAGCAGGGTCCAATAGCTAACTTACCCTGTAGGAATTGTTGAACACGTGGAGCGCTTTCTTCCAAAAGAAGGGCAGAAGCCCCTAGTAAACTTAACAAAAGGGCATTTCTAACACCCCACATTTAGCTGAAAGAGGTGCATCAATGAGTCATACAATTGTTAAACAAATCCCAGGAGTCAGGTAGCCATAGCTCCTAAAGCCTTTACTGCTGCCACTAAACATTTTATGCTATGTTATATTTAATTGTCTACATACATTTATCCAGCTCTGTGCTAGAGACTTTACTTTTGTTTCCACCACTTGTACACATACACAGAATAAGAACGGAGCAATGCTTGATAAGACAATGACAAGAGAGGGATAAGTTCCATGTTCTATGCTTGGTATAGTACAGACACATGTTAACTAATCCTTGTTTTTCATCATAGCACAGAACAGGTGACACCGTTGTTATAGCCAAGACACCATTCTCCGCATTCCTTTCTCAACATTCCTTCTTGAAAAATACAAGTGTACAAGAGAGAAAGACATCTCCTTGTAACTAAAATTCAGCATCAATTCATTCGATCAGGTCCCTCAGAGAAAATATTATTATAGAGTAACTTCAGGTCAGCAATTGATAAAACTTGCATGTGAAGTGACGTAAATTCACATCACTCTGTTGGGTTCCTGGGCGGAACAAGAGAAGAGACGCGAAGGGCCCTTCTATTTCTACTTTATTAATATTATGACTGACTACTAAGAAACAGTCTTTATTAGGTCCAATTTGACACAACCATATTGACCACTGAAGCATATGAAACAATTGCTAAACGTTAAAGCTTTAAACTGCCATCTAGAGGACAATATGAGTAAGAGCAGGTGGAAAAAAATAATGCATTTATTCATTACACAAAATCGAGAAATTACTATAAGGAATCTGTGCTTTGCAACACTTGGCTGAAGTAATCCAGCAGCATTAATTGTTGGGTACGTACGCATCACGAGAGTTTAAAGCACACACATTTAGATAAACTGAAAAAGTCATTATACTTCCCAAAACCATACAAAGAAGTTAACTTAGTGAAATGTTACAATATATTCATCTTAACTAGTCAAATATTTCATCATATGTGAACTGTGAATATATTCCATGTTGATGTAATATATCATATATGATCTAAAACATTCCCATCATTTAGCATATAAATATTTATTTAGAAAATGTTGTCTTCAATATTCTTCAATACATACAAGGGATAGAGATCAATACCATCTCATTCCAAATACATAGACATTAATATGAAGTCGGCCCCCCTTTTATAGCTATAACACCTTCCACTCTTCTAGGAAGGCTTTACACAAGATTTTGTAGTGTGTCTGTGTGAATTTGTGCCCATTCATCCAGTAGAGCATTTGTGAGGTCAGACACTGATGTTGGACAAAAAGGCCATCCCAAAAGTGTTTGATGGGGTTGAAGCCAGGGCTCTGTGCAGGCAAGTCAAGTTCTTCCACATCAAGTCTTCTGACCTTGTCTCTATGGACCTAGGGTAAGTGGCACAAACACTTTAAAACTGCATAGCTTCTATCGTTATAAACTGGCGTAGACATTGAAGGTGGTACAGCATTACTGTTATCA
>VKOC01000006.1:15312999-15371233 GCA_009364415.1 Spea multiplicata | reverse complement strand
TTCTAGCATGTGCTGGCTGATTTAGCATGATAGGAGTGTGATTGCTGTTATATATATATATATACGGTATATATTAATAGTGTTATTGATTTTTTTGTCTAATTTTAGTGTGTTACGTTTAATAAAGTATTTTAAAGTTTCTTTTTCTTCGGTTTTGGCCAAGTGAATGCTGAATTTTCATTTCGGTCCTACTATATACTAAGCCAGTCACTGACGTGTTAGGCCTACACCACATCAATGTTTGGCTTAGTATATAGTGATAGGGGTTGTCAGTGTCTGGCTCGGTGTATAGGCACACATTGACAGCGGTACAGCGTAATCCCTAAGTATATAATGATAGCAGTGATGCTGAACCACCGTCAATGTTTGCCGAACCATAGAAACTATGCAGTTTTAAAGTGTGTGTGGGGGGGTGCCACATACAGGATCTGCCACAGGTGCCAAATACTCTAGGTACGCCCCTGCGTCGTGTGGCAGTCAGGCCCAATGGCCATGCCTCAGCTCTTCATCCCACCCCTTTTAAGACATGGGACGAAAAGCTGAGGCACAGCCATTGGCGACGCGGTGCGTGCAGGCCGGTCGCTTTAATTTCATTAGGCGCCGGTGGCCTGACTGCCGCACAACGGCCACTTTTAATGTCGCTCGCAGTCGCTTTGGTGGTGCAATGGGCCACTTGACTAGACTTGCCCCCCCAGGCCTTAGGCTGCCAGCCCTCCCCTGATAAAAAGGGGCATCAGGTCGCAGGATAAAGATATAATTTTGCCTCTGTATAAATCAATGGTAAGGCCACACCTTGAATATGCTGTGCAATTTTGGGCACCTATTCTAAAGAAGGATATCATAGCACTAGAAAGGGTGCAGAGGCGGGCTACAAAATTAATAAAAGGAATGGAGCACTATAGTTATGAAGAAAGGTTAACTAATTTAAATCTGTTTAGTTTAGAAAAACGTCGCCTCAGAGGGGATATGATAACATTATATAAATATATTCGGGGCCAATACAAACCATTGTGTGGAAATTTGTTCATAAACAGGACTATGCATAGGACACGTGGTCATGCTTTTAGACTGGAAGAAAGGAGATTTAGACTTAAGCAGAGGAAAGGGTTTTTTACAGTAAGGACAATAAGGATGTGGAATTCTCTGCCTGCAGAGGTATTTTTATCAGAGTCTGTACAGACTTTTAAACTGCAACTGGATGGATACCTGGAAAAACATAATATTCGGGGATATAATCTTTAATTATGGGGAAACAGCTTATTGATCCAAGGAGAAATTTGACTGCCATTTTGGGGTCAAGAAGGAATTTTTTTCCCTGGTTAGTGCAAAATTGGAAAGAGCGAAACTGGGGTTTTTTGCCTTCTTTTGGATCAACAGCAACAAATTAACAGATATAGGAAAGGCTGAACTTGATGGACGCATGTCTTTTTTCAGCCTATGTAACTATGTAACTATGCTGGTGGGAGCGGGCAGTCAGGCACTGTACCTGCGGGTCTATGTAATCACTCGCAGTCCCACAAGGCTGCCTTCACGCTGCTCCATTGCCTGGTCTCCAGTGATGTGATGACATTTCCATTGACTCTTCCTAGGCGGAGCAAGAGAAGAGACGCTGTGAGGGAGCAACTCAGGGGCAGCCTTGCGGGACTGCAGTTCGGGGAAATCTGCAGTTCAGGTAAGGAGGTGGGCGTGATTGGCCACAAATGTGTAGGGAGTGGGCGGAATTGACCACAAATGTGGCGGGAGCGGGCGGGAGTGGGACACCCACATTGCGGGAGCGGGCGGGATTGGGCAAAAAATCAGCGGGAGCGGAATTAAAAAAGCAGTCCCTAGCAGGGCTCTAAAAGAAACCCTTGTAAAAGGGAGCCAAGTAAAAACATGTGTGCAGTATAAAAATCTTTGTTCATTCGCTCATTCGTTCCGTCACTGCAACCACCATTTTAACTACACTAAAGGGAGGAGAATTTTGCCATTTGAGTGAGCTGATCTTCTTTTGTTCAATCAGCTTACTCCTACCACATTATAAGGGCTTGTCCAATGGCTGTGCCGCATCTTTCAAATCAAAAAAAGCAGACTATTAATGAGAGTCTATATAAGAGCAGAGCAGGCAGGGGATCCGTTCATTTCACTGTAACTGCTTTATCTGACACTGCTGTGCTGCATCTGAGCATTTTACAGAGTGAGATTCTTTTTGTTAGACTAGGTGAGACTCTCTAATTTTTTCATTTAATTAAGATCATTACATAATGTACTTAAATTATTAATTTAATTAGGAACATTTAACCAGTCCACTACTATTCTTAATATAACTCATTATTAATGAATTAATTAATCATTAACTCATTAATATAACTCATTAATATAACTAATTGTGACCCTCTTTCTTCAATCCATTGGTCTCAAATTCCCTATTGAACCTATCCTACACTTTTATTTCTTGTTTTCATGGCAACCGGACGAACAAATGGGATTTCCGAAAACAAAAATGTTGGATGAATTTCGTCCAAATACGAAGACAGACTAATTTCATTGAATACAACGAAATATTTTTTTAATATTAATGCTATCTAAAGGTCTTGTAACTCCTGACCGTAGGGACATTTTGGAGGTATGGACTATGGGGCACCTTGCCTCCTAAAAACACATCTGCATTAAATTCAATCTCATAGCTTGACATTACATGTGTGCATCCTGCCATATTCTTTGCTAGGTCCAGGGCCAGTCTTAGTACCAGGCAGCTGGCTGGGGCACCTGAATGAGAGGGATAATGCAGCACCCAGGTGTGTAGTGAGGCAGATACACTGGGCGCATTGCACCTAAGCTCCCCTCTAACAAACTCCTTGCATAGGTGGGGCTCCCTACGGTCATCTAATGTGATGTTATGCTTCCTGGCAGTAGAAGCGCAATAGCTCATAAGAACCGTTCTGAAGTGTGCTACTCGCTAAATAGCTGAGTGTAGTGTGTGATACTGAGCAAAACACACAGGGAACAATAGCTATATATAGCCAGTTTACAGTGTTACAATTAGGGGGTGATCATATAGCATTTGTTAGGCTGTGTGGTGTGTCAGTGTACAGTGTTTAAATGGGTGTGTGAGGGGTCAGTATACAACGCTAGACTATGTGGCGTGCCAGTGTTAGAATATGTGAGTTATTATACAGTGTATGATGTGTTAATGTATGTTGTGTGTTAGAAAGTGGTGCTAGAGTGTGTGAGCCACAAAAGTGGTATGCAGAGTGACGTGCAAGGAACAGCGAAGAAGCTATACAGAATAGGGGAGTTTTTTTTCTGTGGTGTAATGTACCCTGTGTACTCAGTGTGCCCTTGCATTGGAAATGAATGCTCTGCCCAATATTCTGGACAGCTTCTTCAATCTTGCTCTGTAAACTAATGGCATGGGAATGAAAGAGAATATTCTTGCCTGGTGTGCCACTTGGTCTAGGACAAGCCCTGGCTGTGTCTATCTGATAACTTGTTCTTCAAATGACAGCATATACATATGACAAAAGGCAATGTAAGATAATCAAGTGTTATTTGTAAGTTTATTAAAATTCAGAGCTTGTGTAATTCAAAAGTAAAAAATGGCTTCATGTAGGAACGCTAGGCTTTTATAGAAATTAAAATATGACAGGCTACCCACAGATATCCCTATCCCCCACAGATATGATTGCCTTTGAGCCCCATGCTGAGATTTATCCCAATCTTGACTTGGTCCTAACAATGAAGACCCAAGTATTTGTAAACCTATAAATGTTTGGGTCATTGTAAGTTTATGTAAACTCACCCAATTCAAAATACTGACTACTATAAAAATAAGCTTCAGAAATTCATTCATCAAAACACTCCTGACATATTCTCCTCTCAATAAAATAAAATGAAGCATGTTAAGTACAGAATACAAACAGTTTGTCATCCTTGTATACTGTACATAATATTCTTTGTTAAAAACTATTTAAACAAGCATTTTTCAATTCATTATATTAACACATTCGACCATTCCCCTCTGGAATTATAGGGGTTAAGACCAATTGTTTCTTAAAATGACATTGGTTCTATCTTCGCACCATTATATATATATATAGCCCTAGGGTCACTTGGGGAATGTTTCCCCAGACGTTGAAAGAACTCTTTGAACCAGAATTAGTAATCGTTTGACAGGCAAAGTACTCTGACTTGCTTGATAACCTTAATTAGTGATCTTGTAATTGGGTATCATGTCAGTTGTCATGTAACTACCAGCATTCACAAGAAACACATTTGAATCCCTATTCTTTCATACTGTCTGAAACATTACTATTCATTTGGATAACTGTTCATGCATAATATGATAGCCCTGGGGTGCAATTAATTTAAGCAATTGCACAACTTAGTAGCATTATCATGTGTGCACTGAAGGTCAGATGATGCCACAATTTACACTTTTGTTGCGAGAAATTAAAATTAGCAATTAACACAAATACGCTAATTAACATATGGATAGTTAACCTGCATGGTCTAATGAAGCTAATCATATTTCAACCATATGTAAACGCTCTGCAATGTGAGAAATTCAAATTATTTCCACTCTTAAACTGCTGACAAAATGTTTTTTTCTTTACTTGCCTAAATGAAAATAAAGTAAATTTCTATGGAATTTAGAAATTATTTTAATTTAATGGCAATGATGAAATTACTTTCAAGAAAATATGTGTACTTTTTAGTAATATATTATAAGAAACATTTATACAACATCGAAAGATCTTTTCACCAGTAGGTCAACTGACGTTTCTTTACAAAGATTTTACAGAAAATTGCAAAAGCTCGAGCTACTGCTATAAAAGAACAAAAGTACAAAAATAATACATGGAAGTGATAAAAACATAGCATTTATATTTGGTGAAAATGGAAGTGTTGGATATTAACACGTTTCAAGAGAATCTGTAAATTTTAAGAGAACTTTCGGATCTATATGCAGAAGAAATCTTTGTAATGGTGCCCACCATCTCAGCTTCACTGATGTATGCTTTGAAACGAAATATCTTCAAACCAGTTAAACTGTTTGACAAAGAAAAGCACAACTTTTAAAAGTCTAAATAAATTAGTTTAGCATATTTGGTAAATATTTTTTTTTCATAGATTTCTTCTTGATCTGATGGCATTATATGATCCATTATAGCTAAACAAGCTGACATGGGTATGGGCTTGGCTGTAACCAGTTCATCAAAAGGTCTGCTTAATTTGAGCTGGGTAACTCTTCTGCTTCGCTATTGGGGTCCATATGGATAAGTGCAAGAACATATGGTGTCTGGCAAGCAAGTATATCTCGTCTCATGTTTGCTCAATGAGGAAAACCTCTGGCGTTGCTCTATCCTAGCTCTTCCAATGCCAGCACACTACTCCTGCAACACTTGTATGAGAGAAAATACCAAAACAGTGCCAGTGAGAGAAAAATGACAATTAAAGACTACTCCCGTATTCTATTTTGATTCACAGCACCATTTAGAAGAAGCCACTTATTTGATCTTGGTGTTTTTAATAAACTATTAACTGACATTTCAGGAAGACTAAATATAGGTGGCTATAATATAAGTAAGGCAGTAGAAACAATTAGGAAGATACGATTTGGCTAGGCTGTAGGAAGTAACACCCCATGCTACAAGAAGCAGCCGACTGCTAGATGTAAGGGATTAATAATACATAACACATGGTAGGTAAGTAAAGAGAACAAATGGCAATAGGGTGGAAGAAGGGTGCATTTGGGGCAAAGGTAGAATCTTCTCAGTTGGTTCTGTAAACATGTTGTGTTCAGTTTCCAATCCCCCCTAACATTTCACACAGACATTTTTAGACACCTCTGCTTTAGGGGTTGTTGTTAGAGGCATGGCTGTAGGAGGGCCCTTATCCATGACTATTTTACCCACCAAACATTTGGGGTACCTAGGAAAGAGGGAGAAGAAAGAAGGACAGGGTAATTTGGTTTCTATCTGTTCCAAAAGAGGGACAATTGGTATGTATGGTTTCCTCAGGACAGTCCTCCTGGGCTCAAGCTGAAGACAGGCCTTAAATGTTGACCAGATCTTTCTGAACATGTCTTAAAATGAATCGCTGTTTGTGAGCAGTGAGTACCATTCATATGAATGTTGATATTGAAATGAATGTATTGATATGAAATTATATTTGCAGTTTCTCATTATTGAAGGTTTCTTAAAGTTAATTTCCCACAGTTTTTTCCCTTTCCCTGGTGGCAAAGTTTGTAAGTAGGGTACCTAGTAATGTGTGCTTAGTAGGTTGTTCGCCATTACCAGCCAGTCTTTGGATTTCATTGGGTTGTAATAGACAGCACTAGACTTCTGCATTCAGATTCATAAAAACGTTATTTTTAGTAAAGTTTGCTGGTTTTGTGCATTCGTACAAGTCGTGGGGTTTTTTCTTGGCCAATCAGCTTTTACAAGGGGAAGAAACAAGCATTAGATATATGTGTGCTGATGCCATTTTGAGTTGTCAAATGCAGTTACAGACTGATGAGAGTATGAGACATTCGGTGACAGTTAGTTACAAAGGTGAAAGGCATAGATTGATGATCATTACTCATCTGCCATACTACAAGTCAATAGTTTAGTGCATAACATTTACTGGTGTGAGGCGGATTGGAGAGGCTGTAATGTACTGTATATTAGTTCATTAATGATATTAGACGTCTCTTCTCTTTTCTCTCTTCTTTTTCTCACATCTGTGCAGACATAACCTCTCACGGAAAATTTCCCACAAAAATGGCTTACGGTGATGTCCTCAACCCAGACTGGCCACTGGAAAGTCCATTTTCATTACAAACAACGATTTAGTTTTTAGTAACGCAAGGTCAGCTATTTTGCCCGGACCCACTGATGAAGGACACTCTGTTAATAGCTGCTGCCATAAAAACTTTAAGTTGATTCAAATTCCCCATGTTTTGGATAAATTTAGTCCCATAGCATGCTGCTGAATGTGTGTATCCATTGGGGCAGTACTGCTGGTGGTTCTGCAGTACAAAATTGAGCCTGGATTGTTTACTAAAGTTTGAGATGGCTCTGCTGTAGTTTAAGGGGAGTCAGACAGCTCCCTCTTTGGGTACGCAAGCTTCGATCGAACTGGACAGTACAAAAACCAAAATTCATTGCCGGAAAACGAGCAGAGAAAAAACTAGTCTAGACAGCACTGACATTAGACACCCCATATATGAAACTAAGCATTAAAGAAAATGAAGATGCATTTTGTAGCATTATCTGCAATACATTGGATGCCTTTTTCTGCATCCATATTTACACAGCTACACCGCATACTACATTATGTGTGACATCATTTGTACAATGTTCCAATCTCCAGGAGGTGTCCATGTTGAGAGGAGAAGCTTCACAAGTACCAAGAAATCATGGGGTAATATAAATAGTCATTTATTATTTATCTTTGTTTTTACTTAATGCTTTAAAAAATATGGGACGAAAGGGTGAGAGTTCCCTTTTAATTTTTGACTACCCGTTTAAAGCACAAATGTTGAAAAACACTAAAAACACCAATACAACATATTTCTTCCAAGAAGGGTAGGTGTTATAACAACAAGCACAGATACAACAATGAGCCAAGTTATATATCACAGTGAGAATAAGACTTGTTAAAATGAGATTCAAACATTTGAGCAAAAGCAATGCCAGACTACTGTAGCTTTGAATATTTGGCATAAGAAATGTATATAAAGAAGTTTGCGGCGTTATCACTATAATCAATACAATGTAAACTTGCATCTGAAATGTATACTTTGATTCTAATTTTAGAAGACTTTAGTCAATAATCTTAAACAAAACACGTTAACTGCTAAAAAGCCCCAGACGTTATGCATAATCTATATTAGTAGAATTGTTTTATTGATGAACTTGAGCTTTGATGGATAAGCTGGAGATGCTAAATGGTGAGGTCATACATCTGCAGTGTAGTTGATAATGTGAAAAAGACCATATTAGGCACCAAGAAGCCAACAATGGCCATCAGAATGACCTAAATATAGGACTGGTCAGATTGAATCACTGATCATTCCATATTAAACTCATTGGCTTGTTTCCAAGTTATCAGGCTAAGGAATGGTGTCTGTGTTTACACATATATTGGTAATTAAGCTCAGCCTATTTTTATACCGTGCATGTTTATTTATCTAGGTATTTATGGTATTAGCCTTTCTGCCTTTTCTTATTCTGATGTTTCCATTATAAAAAAAAGGATTAAAGCCATATAGTTAGTTGTACAATAATTAAAGGTGCTTCAAACTCCAGCAAAACCACCTTCAATGAGTTGGATGGTCTGTCAGCGGCCATTTTTCACTTTACTGCAATTGTGGATGGATATCATTTGTTTCATCATTATTTTTTCATTACATCACATCACTGGATGAAAGCTATGTCCTAAGAGTGGTAAAAGGGGTATGTAGTGCTTTTTGTTTTTCTATTTTAATTTACTTTAAATAACATTTTAAATCTTCCCCCAGATGGACACAATATCCCCTTAAAAGTTAGTACACATGTTATTTGGGCATGTATGCATGTGTGTTTGATGTTAGAGTAGTCCGTGTGTAAATTTATGGTGTTAGAGTGGCTGTTAGTGTGTATGTATGTATGTGTGTGTAATTGTACGTGTATGTTTCTAAGAGTTTGTGTGTGCATGTACTGTATGTGTAAAGTCTTGGTGAGTATGTGTTTATGTTTATGGTGTTAGAGTGGCTGTATGTATGTTTTAGTGTAAAGCTGCCCCTGACCATCATCATACCCCCAACATCACAATTAATTAATCACAATTAATTCCAATACCCAACCTCAATTATTATACCCCAACCATTATATTCATACTCCCCACCTTCATTTCCACTATCACCCAAATTGCAATCACCCTCTTCATCTTCATGCTCCCTAACATAGCTTCTCACCATCTCTATACTCATGTTTCATTTCCCAGTCATTTTAATATCCTTCCCTTAACATGCCCTCTTTATATTCATACAATATTCAACAAAAAAATCTAATTAATACATACAATTTAACGCAGGGGCATAACTAGAAACCACAGTGCCCCGTTGCAAACCCCCCAACCTTACAAGCAGCATGTCCCACAGTGCCACCTTTGTCCCAAAACAGCTGTGAGTGCCACCATTGCTCCAAAATAGTTTGTCTGTTCCATCTTTGTCCCCAAACAGCTTGTCTATGTCATGTTTCCGCCAAACAGTCTGCATGTGCCATCTCTGTTCCCAAAACATATTGTCTGTGCCATCTTTGACACCAAACAGCTTGTCTGGGCCCCAAAAAGCCTTCCTGTTCTATCTTGGCTAAACAGCTTGTCAGTCCCCCAGAACAGCCTGACTGTGTCATCTATGCTCCCAAACAGCTTATCTGTGTCATCTTTGTCCCAAATAGCTAGCCTGTGCCATTGCTGCCACCAAACAGCTTGTCTGTGCCATCTTTGCTCCCATACAGCTTGTCTGTGCCCTCTTTGCCCCAAATAGCATGTATGTGCCCCAAACAGCTTGTCTGTGCCATCTATACAGCCAAACAGCCTACCTTTGCTATGTTTTCCTCAAATTGCCTGTCTGTGTCATTTTTGCCCCAAGCAGCTTGTCAGTGCCCCTAAACTGCTTGCATGTGCCACCTCTGTCCTCAAAAATCTTGTCTGTGCCCCCAGATTGTCTATGCCATTTTTGCCACCAAACAGCTTGTCAGTGCCCTTAAGCAGCCTGCCTGTGCCATCCCCCCCCAAACACTCACACATCCATGCTCACATACACTATCATGTTATGACACACTTATACACACCTTCTCATTCTAACATACATTCATACATATTCCCACTCACACTACCTTACCTCACCGTGGCTTTCTGGTGCTCCCACATTGTGCGAGTAGCCTCTCTTTTAACGCTGAATTGGCGGACACCCCCCCCCACATATAATTAGATGATTAGAGAGACAGCCTGTATCCCAGTGTCCCAGTAGACTAGTCTGGCCCTGCTCCCAATCCACACAGGTTGATGGTAGCTCACTTTGATTAATAGAAAGCCCAGTCAACCTATATTTATATAAATTATTTATTATTGAATGAGATGAACTGTGCAATGGCAGTTCAGGGTCATAAAGTTGGAGGTTGAGGTTAAACCGCAGCTTGAAAATTTTGTTGTTGCATACACTCTAAAGAAACTTTAATGTTAATGTAACTTGAGAAAAAGACACAATATATATTGGGTTTTATCAGTTCATCAACTTGAATTGACCCTCCTTTTTTGGTGAATCAACTCTAATGACTATATATATATATTCAAGCCATGGAAAATTAGTCAAAACTTTTGTCTGTAAATTAATTTTGATCTCAGAAACAAACATTTTCTTTGTTAGGACACCATGCCAAAGCATCAGAGTTTTTATAGATTTTCTATTTTCATGCTCCAAAATATAAATAAAAAAAGGAAAAATAATGGATATAGTCCAGACACGTTATGATATCAACAGACCATACTTTACCCAAATGCATGCTAAACCAAACACAAAATTTGGCTATGATTATGTCCATCCGGATCCAGGTGTGTGTGTTTTGCTTCTGTGTTAACTCAGTCTCTTTATTAATTGTCATATTTTCCTCCATATAAATCAATTGAAACAAAAAATGATCAGTTTCAATAAGAAAATATTTAAAATATTGTCATTATGTGGGTGCCTGGCGATTTATAGTTGGATGACTCTACTTGACCAGGAGGGTTCTCTTGTTCCCAGATAGGGTCTCAGTGTTTATGATTAACTGAAGTATTGCAGGCACTACTTCTGCTAGGTGAAGTAAAGAAAGGGAACCCCACTTCACTACAGAAATGTTATACTAACAATCGGTAATTAAAGCAGGGGGTGATCCTACATTGGAGACACATAGTTGTTTGAAACGCTGCTACACTGCAGAACACATGCACATTACATGCAAATCAGGGAAGAGATTCTATCGATTGCATCTACAAAACTAGCTACAAAAAGTAAATTCTCTTTTTATCTCCCGCCTCGACTATTGCAACACCCTTCTAGATAGTATTTCTCTAGTTGGTATTTCACTCTTAACTCTCATCTGCAATGCATCCAATATGCTGCTGCTAGGATTATCTTCACTACACAACACTCCACTTCTGCTTCCCCACTTTGTAAAGCCTTTGTAAAGAATTATGTTTAAAATCGTCATACTAACATACAAAGCCCTCAGGATTGGGACATTTGCTGTACAAGCAGATTTTTTTTTTTATTCCATTCACTTGCCGCTTGGCTTTTGATGCCAAAACATCCTGTGAGTGTATCAGTATTTTATTATAATTTCTCTTATTATGGTTACTGTGCCGCCTTTGCTCTTAACAGATTTTGTCATTAAATTAAATATTTTAAAGACTTCTCTAGACCATACTACGTTCAAGTTGTGAGTCCATTATAAACATAATACATTCCCCATATGATGCTATTGTTGTTTATATTATTGCCTATCCCCTTGATGTCACTATTTATTGTAGCTTTCGGGTAAGTATGTCACATATGCATTGGTGTTTCTTTGATTTTAAGCTATTTTTTTTACAAAAGAGGCGATTGTTGGTTCTATCTGACAAAATAGTGGATGTTAATTGTGACATGTTTTGTGTGATTAACTAATGTGTTGGGTATTTTGAACGTTAGTGTGATTGCTGGAAGTGTATCTTACTGGTAGATTGATGACATCACTTCTGTCCACAGCAATAAACACTTCTGTCAACTATATGAAGCTCAGCTGGTTCCTGTCCCGATCTCACTTTGCAACTACCTCACTCACAACCACTGAAAATAAAACGATGGTGTACATGTTCTGTGCATGAAAGTGTGTGGAATTAAATATGAATGTTATGTGTGAAAAACTCTTGCTCTCTGCTACTACTCTAAATAGTTTTTAGAATAAATTTTACAATTTTAGAGTTTTGATAGGCTCAAATGCACATTTCCTGTGGATATGACATGGAAGAGTATGAATTCACTGTTTAACTTTGATTTAATTGGACACACATTTGTGAACTTTGTTTTGTATGCCTGCATAACTGATTTTAGACTGTATGCGACACTTAACGCTTATTCTTTCTAGTACTTGCCCCACGATACTTAAACTATAATGCTGGTAGGGCACATTGATGACATCTTCTTTTATCTATCAGTAGGAAAACTTTTCCTGGGGCATTAGGAAACCTAGGACTAGCCCCAATTATTTCAATATCGAATTACTCAGCCTTTTATGGAAAACATGTACATTAATCACATTAATATCCAAAGCACAATATTATTCACATTTGGTAAAATAGCTCCGCAATGGGTACTGTTATTGTGATGATCTGCCTGTCTGTGAGCATTTCTGAGCTAACATGTAGTCCTGGTTCAGGTCTAAGCTCATCTGCATTTCTGGGAACTCTCTGGGTTTGACTCTGGTAAATCGCTGGTTTTGTGGGTCTCCAGGTCAATCGTCAGGTGGCAGAGGTTGGCATTTTACCAGTTCCCATCTTACTTGCTGCCCCACTACTTTCACTGCCCTAGAAGATGAAGAGCTCCGGGTTGCCACGGTTACCAGGTGTGCTCATCAGTGCTCTGGCATCCTGTTACACAAGGTTGGTGAGGTCAAGAAAGAGTCCTCATATAGGTTATCTCCCACCAGAAGAACCTGGCCATTGACAAAAACTGAGCTGATATTACTGAGGTTTCTGTAGAGAATGTTTTTTTTCTATGAACTTAAGCTCCAAAACAGATTATTCTCTCTCACTATTTTCTAATAACAAACTCCAAGCACTTTACAATATCTCAGAACATTGGTTATAGACAGATGGCTTATTTCATGATGTCAGGAAGTATAAAATATTATGGTTGACTGACTAAATGTGGCTACAATCAAAACACTGAAAATAGAAAGTGTTTAGGACACCTTTTGTTATACTGAGATAAATTGTGAGAAAAAGGAAACAAGACAAGACATTTAAATATGTATAAACCTTTTTGTGAAAGCAGTTTACGGTTCATGATGTTTTATTGCTTCTGTGTTATGTAAAGATGGCTATGTGAAAAAATATTTCCAGTGCTGAGTGTTTTTCATGACGAAAAGTTGAAAAAGAAAATACATAATTTAATTTGAAACTAGTCTTAAATTATTAGTAAAATGCTACCCCACTGAACAATAAGGCCTAATCATTGTGCTAATTTGGGGGGGGGGGGTGCAAGGACCACTCAGCTATCATATGCATTAAAGTGCATGGCTATCTTGTCTCTTTAAATCACATAAGTCTAATTTTTCACATTGGTCCAGTGACATCTTCAGTTTGCTCTGATTACTGTGAAACAGTTTCTGTAAAGATTTTTTATAGTTCTTCCCAATAATCATTATATGTGTTACTTGAAATGAAAAAAGGAGTGCATAAAGTTCATGTCATACATATCAATTATATATTTCACTTTAGTTTGAGTGATGACTGCATAGCGAGATTGTTAATCAGACCAACTGGTCGCAAATAATCAATTCTATTGTTAAAGAAGGTCATTCAAATGGCCAGTGAAATTAGTAAAGTACACAAAGACTTATTGAATTATACATTTTTGTATTTAAGTAGATGGGAAACATCTAAAATCCTTATGTGAACTTGTTTTGCAGAGCAAATGTTGTTGCTGTTAAAGTTTTACCCCATGTACTTGAAGTCTTACAAAGAAATGAAACCAAATGAATATATGACTACATTGCATATTTTCCCCCAGTTCTTCACACCAAAATGTCTTCTTTTTCTAGTTCTCACTGCTTGAAAAAGACCTCATTGTGAGGTCGAAACGTTTTTTTTTTTCTTCTTCTTCAATAAATCTGCCTGACACTGGAACTCTTGAGTGCTTGGAGCCTTTATTTACCTTCTACATTGGAGGTAAAGACTTGTCACATAAGGACACAAGGTGCACTGGCTTAACAGGGACCCCAATGTCAATGCAGCCCTACCAAACCCCTCCCCACGTGACGATCCTTCCTTCTCCCCATGGCCACTGAAAACACAAAACTTCAACCGTCAGGCAGAATTAGCGTCGAAGACAGCAGGAAACATAGCTCTCTGAGAACCTCAGCGGCACTGCAGTATACAGAAGCATAGCAATACACTGACAAGAGGCGCTCTCTCTCTATTCTTTCTCTCCTCTCCCCCCATTTTTCTGTCCCTCTACTTTTTTAGTCTTTCAATCTCTTCCATTTTCAATACTCACATTGTTAAAATACTCATGAGTGCCCTAAGCTTGTCACTTGCTACTTGTAGGACATAGTCTCTATGCCTCACTTGGTGCCTATGCCCTGTCACTCCTATTATCTTGATTTTCAATACTCATTTTGTTAAAATACTCATGAGTGCCCTAAGCATGTCACTTGCTACTTGTAGGGCACAATCTCTATGCCTTACTCGATGCCTAAGCCCCGTCACTCCTATTATCTTGATTATTATTAAATTGTCTCTGGCATTTGTCTTTTGTAGATCTGTCTATATGTACGCAAATATGTATACGTCTACAGTCATCATGAAGTTCATCATCTTCTTTCACCAGCTACCACTCTGTATTAACACAAAGAATGCTCTATGACTCATAGTTTAAAAAAAAGAATGTGAAGAGACCTTCTTCCATATGGCTTTATTTGTGTTCTGCTGGCACAGCTAGAGACATACAGTAACCAACATAAATTTCTAGTTTTATTATCACCTCTAAAAAGAGACAGAAATGTGAAAATTGAAGCCAGAAGGTTTGTATCACAGGATTAATTAAGCAGGGCCAAGTGGAGTCACACTCCCCTTGGCAGTGAATGCCTCAAGAAGGTGCCTGTCTTCAATTATGAGGAGCACAAAGCAATTAAAAACCCTGTTTCTTTTTTCAGAGGTGTTACTTGTTACTAGATAAATCTCTCTTTTTTGTAAAAATTCTCTGGGGGCCTGAACTGGCTTAAGGAACAATCTACGAGGGTATACTTTTAAGGAAAAAAAGATTTAAATGAAACACAAGTGTTACAGGGTTAAATTAAAAGAGTAAACATTATGCACCTTTCTATAGTCTGCATTATATTTAATTTGTGGAATATTTTATTATTAACAACTGGGGGTCAATCATGTTTTTACTTAGTGTCAACTATTCTTTTCTGAAGAAGGTGGGCAATGCGCCGTGTATAAAAGTTTGATGAATTACATTTTTTGTCATGCAGAGGTGTACTAGATGTTTTATTAGATATGTGAGTCTTAGATATATACTGACACTATGGTTAGTTGCTTCTTCTATGACTATAATACATTCAAGTAGAACTCTTTGGGTTTGACAGTGTCTCCAGATGAATCCATCTTTCCTGGTCTCTTCGTCTGTGTCTTTTCTTGGTCATGCCCACTGCCTGGGTCATTTCCTTTACTCCCGCTAATGGATTTCTGGAGTCTACCCAGTCCATGCATGTTGCTAGATCTACCCCCACATGTGCCTCATTTTGCCCCTTTACAAAGCCTCTGACTACCCCGAAACAGTGTAGTTTCCAGTTATAGTGTGAAACGAGTCCTTCTTTGTGTCCCTAAGGCAGACAATATCAGAGAGAGGATTTACTCCAGCTTGACTATAATAATATTCCAAATATTAAACATCAAACTTTACCTTCCGAGTGTCGTTAGGAACCATAAGTGTTATGTCATTTAAGTAGTGAAAGAAGATGTTTAAGATCTATATGATGTATGGTGGAGACAAACTTTTGCAAGGCCTACATCATAATGTTACACCATGATAAACGCAAAGGCCAATATGCGGCTGGACACAGGAAACGTAATTTACCTGCTACTAACCTCTGGACTACCCATGTTAATAGATTGTATCAATTAAAAAATAGAAATGATATTGAATATTTTATTAGTTATGATATCGATATTTCAATGAAAAACATATTATTAACTTTATGTTCCTCTTCCTATATGGCAGTACTATCCACCCTTCAGGTTCCTTCTAACAAAACAAACCTGAAAACTATCACTAAACTGGGGTAAATGTTTAAATGAAGATCTTTTACTTGAAATCATTTTGAAAAGGATACTGTATTCCGAGCTGTGAGATTCAGGCATCTCCATCCATTAGCTTTTAAGGAAACTGCAGAGCTGTGACTTAGCTCCAGGGATGATATTAAACCGCTACCCACTGATCTTTTAGCTGCTTCTGGTATGTATTCACTCTATAACCACTGGTAATAAAACTGCTCCTGCTGTCCATGCGCATTTACTGGTGTGAAGTGGATAAGGGCAGAATGACTTAAGACATAGGAAATGTTCGAAGGAAGAGAAAATAGGTGATAAGAGCAGTTATGCTCGTATTTGAGTACAGTTATGGAGGATATATCACTAGTTTGCAGGGTTCCTGAAAGACCTAGGCCTACAGACCACGTAAATACACAAAACCATATTAAAAGTTATCACATGTATGTACCAGCATTTTGAATTATCACACCTAATCTAATAGTTGAAGTATAGAAGTATATAGAATAAATAAATGTGATACGAAAAGTATACACACCTCAGGTTTATTTCTGTACTCGTGCTACTAACAATTGCAATGGAAAGTTTGGAGCAGTGTGGGATTAGGAATAAGAAATGTAAATAGCATTTGTTGTACGCTATAAAAGAAAAGCAAAAAAACCTACGTAATTTGACAAAAGATAAAACATGGCTGGCCAATGTAGCTTTCCACAATTTGTCTTCTCAATTATTAACCTATATTCAGGGGTGGGCTGGATTATAGGGCAGAGGGCTCAGGCAAAATTATTCATACAGGGCTAGTCTGACCTGGCATGACCCACTAATGAGATGGAAGAATAGTAGGGTCAAATAATTAAATGTTACATTACTCTGCGGTAAAAGTGCTTCCGCAGACACAATGTGCAAGCAGCTATACCAGACATCACCAGGTGAGGTATGGTGTGAGGCGATACTGTGTGTATTACAGTGAATGTGTGTCTGTGTTATAGTAATTGTGTGTGTTAGTGTGTGTGCTAATGTGAGTGTGCTAAGGGGCCACTTAGCTGTACCTATTTAATATTACTACATTGATTGATAGTGAACTAAACAGAACAATTCATCTAGTTCATTCATTAAAATTAAAGTTTCTGTTAAGTGAAAGCTTATATGTTTTAATTTGTGAGCTGCAGCGAACTATAAAGCCAAAGTAATTTTTTAAATGTAATTTTATTGTACTGCAGGTTATGCTGGAATGTGTGTCAGGATGGAGTGGAGGCTTTAAAGTGACTTCTTCTTGTAACAAATCAAATTGAAACTTACCAGTGACTTGTATGTTAAAACCCAAGATACCAGTTTTAACTCAGTACAACTCATCTATCAATCGGTTTGGTTAAGTAAAGTTGAAGCCGAATTACATTTAGTGAATATACAAGTTTGCTAATTTTTTCCATTTTATAGGAATTTGCCTTGAAATGTCTAACTCAATCACGCTCCACTAATGAATAGATGGATTTTATAGATGGATAAACAGATGTGGTATGATCACATTGTGTTTTATTCAAAGTAATATTTAAGAATAATGACTGCTTTTAGTGAAAAAAAAAAGAGTTATATTCTGGAGCACTCTGCATTCGGACAAAAACGTCCGAGAAATTCATGATATCTTTGCAATATCAGCCTAATACAGGATAAAGTGTCCAGCTGGAGTTCACACAATTTACTTTTTTTGGCTAATAGGTGATTCCCTTCATTATAAACAAAAGCCATATAAAATCTATTAGCTCTATGTTAGGTTTTATTTTATCATCTATTCTGGTAACAACTAATATTTTATTTTAATTGTTCCATGAAGGTGGGCAATTAAGACGCGGACAGGAAAATTTAAAAGCATTTTATCCCAGAAACAGATTATTGTATACTTCTAGTATACAAAAATTATAATTATCAAAACAATATTAACAACCCTGCCATGTTACATCCAAACATAACAATTCATCATTGCAATAAGTCTAGAATGATTTTTTGTGAAGGTGTTTTAACACAGTAGTAGTTCTTTTTCAATTGGTAAAACTTAAGGCTGGATCCTAATATTATAGTGTTTTCTACACAGCAGGAATCATTTGACATTTCTAACTAATTCTAGGTTTGTAATATAAAGAGAAAGGAGCAAGAATTCCAACACTATGTTCAAAAATTGCAATTCTGTAACCCATCTACCTCTATCATCATTGTTGATGCAATATCAAACAAGTAAACTACTCCATAAATGTAACTAGGGAATCTACTGCTCTCAACTCTTCTACTCACGTAGAGAGCAGGAGTAATAGCCCTAGCACTATCCACCAGTTCTAACTTGCCCCCGAGGCTAGCACTTACTAACACGTCTTTCAGTCATCTATAGCATGCATTACTTCTTTTTTTTTTGGTTGGAATGTATTGAACACATTGGAATAATGCGTATTGGAATGAATTGCTTCTTCCTTCTTTTTTACTCAATTCAAGTGAGCTGTAGTAATTATTAGTGAGTGTATAGTTATTAGTTCTACTGACAGTGTGAAATTCTATCTTTTTTGGTGAACTGGCCCTTATTTCGGTTCGATTTTAAGGGCTGTATGGCATCTTAAACTTGCAATTTAATTCAAGTCTTCAAAAAGGTCCTGAAGGGCTTTGAGTATAATTTCAGACTGTGTTCCAGAAAATGTATGCAAATGGTGTTGTTTTGTTTAAACATCACTTCTTGCCACTTGATAAATGTTTTTTCCTCTGTGTTGCTTCAAGGTATAGCAAAAACTGCCTTTTTAATTAAGAAACAAAACACATAGCTTAGGTATTTTACACTGATGTTACAAGTGATCCCAGTTGCACATTTTATGGTATCCTTAAAGTTCATCAAGAAGAAGAAATAGCATGAATACCCACTGAAAACACTTACCAGAGAAAAAGTACATTATTTATTGACACAAAGTTGCTATTCCATTTCTGGTAAGTACCAAAAACATTTTATCTGTTATGGGTTTTTGACAAGTCTTCTCTGCTCTTAGATATTCTCTATGCCCATTCTACTAGGCCTGTGGTCCTGCTTCTGGTCATCCCAAAGTCCTTAGTAGAAGGTGATAACTACGATCAACATAGAAGCCGTCAATTCCCTGGTAATAACTTACTGTTCCCAAGTCACTCCCAGTAGCAAAGGAGATATAACAAACTCAAAGGGGGGCCTAAGAAATAAAAAAGGTCTCTAGTCGATAATGTTTCCCAAAGGTGTGCCCCCTATTCCACACTGCCACTCTGCAAATCTGGTCCCAGAAGACCCCAGTTGCCTCTGCCAGCCTGATTGGAATGAGCTGTATGTTCCGGTGGAACACGTTTTTTTCTAGCTCAAGTAAATTAAATAAACAGGTTAGATGATCACCTCCAAGGACTAGTTCACCCTCCAGACAGATCTTCAGACATCTGAGGAAACTGTTTTTCTTATGTCAAGGGAAAATAAGCAGCAAAACAATGTCCTGCTGAAGGTGGAAAGGAGAGAATACCTTGGATATAAACTCTGGAGGAGTCCTCATAACTACTCTTCAAAGAATTGAAGATAAGGTTTCAATGTAGAGAGTGCCTGCCTCTCTGTCACCCCTCTGGCTCAAAAGTAGATTCAGTTATATGTGGTAGGAATAAATTCAAGTCCCAAGAAGGGAAAATAGTTCTCTTGAAAGGCCGAATGCTGCTTGATCCAGGGGTGGAGAGCCAGTTGTTCATTCATGAAGATGCTTAGAGCTGCAATATGGATGTTCAATGAAGCTGAAGAAAGTCCCCTACAAAATTCTGACTGTAAAAAGTCTAGGATCTATAGAGATGTTACCTAGCTGGAGACCTCCAAAGGAACACCAGGAGCGGATTGGTAGCCTGTTCCCTGCTTCATATCATGGTATCCACAACGTCTTCTGAGAGACCAGATAGGATGAATATCTCCCTTTCAAAACCCATGCTCTCAACGTTTGGTAAGTTGGATTTGGATGAAGGACATGCCCTCGTTGTAATAAGCCCGGTTCAACATGTAATATTTTGGGACTCATCACTGACAGACGGACCAAATCCTCTTGGGCCAATCTGTAGCAACGAGAATCACCAGGTGCTCTTCCCGTTTGCCCCCTCTCAGGACCTTGGATATGAGAGGCAGAGGAAGAAATATATAACTCTGGGAGAAGGCTTCCAGGGCTGGAGTGTGGTTCTCTGCTGATAGGGAAAAGAACAGATCAAAGTTTCTGTTGTCTATATCTGACATACTCCATTCTTCTTTAATAGTAATAGAGTAGTCCAGGCCCCACTCCCCTTGTAGTACAGACACTCTGCTAAGGAAATGCTCTTTGTTCAGATGTGCCACCATCATACTGTTGTCTGAGAGGATTTTTACAGCTTTACCATGGAGTTTGTTCTGCCAGGAATGTAGGGCTTACCTTTCTTATAGGTACCTGAAGATCATGGAGATCCAAAGTAGCTAGAAAGTCTCCTTGATAGAGAATCTCTATGGTAGACTTGATGGATCCCATCTTGAATTTTCTGTATGTGATGAAACAGTTCAAGAATCTGAGATTTATGATTAACCTCCTGAAGTCTTTGGAACCACGAAAACCAGGGAAGATATTTTCTTCTGTGTGGATCAGAAGGGCAGTAGGTAACTGAAAAGTAGATACATGTAAACTAAATAGCGGGAAAAAAACAAGCCAAAAACCACCATAACATTTCTCAATAGTAGCCTGCATCCTGCTTGAAAACACTGTTCTCAGCAGACATAGAAGCATCCACACCGGACAAATCCTCAAGCATGCATACCTCCAACGTGGAAACAAATCCGAGAGAAGCAACTATTCATGAAAACACAGAAACTGGGGTGCAGAAAAATCGCAGTAGCAGCTCAAATATTTGAAATATTTGTCTGTAGTAAAAGGCAGTTTTTTTCCCGAAGAGCTGAGAGCAGTACAAGAACGAGTGTTTGCAGGCTCCAGTGAAGTATGTTGGAGGTTCCTTGCAAGTTCTGGTGTTAAGGATTTGGTCTCCTCAATGCTGAGAAGTACATGTAGATACTTATCCATCATGCAATACCACCAGAGAGGCGTCTGATTTATTCTGCAGCATGACAATGACCCCAAACGAACAGCTAAGGTCATCAAGAGCTATCTTCAGTGTTAAGAACAAGGAGTCTGGAAGTGATGGTATTGCCCACACAGAGGCCTGATCTTAACATTATCGAGTCTGTCTGGGGTTACATGAAGAGAGAGAGGCAACTCAGGCTGCCTAAATCCACAGAAGAATTTAAGTTAGTTCTCCAAGATGTTTGGAACAACCTACCTGCTGAGTTCCTTACAAAACAGAGTGCAAGTGACCTAGAAGAATTGATGCTGGTTTGAAGGCAAAGGGTAGTCACATTGAATATTGATTTGATTTAGATTTATTTTTGAAAGCATTACTTTACAGCGTGTTTTTCACACCATTTTGCACAGTAAATAAATTTATTTATGTACGAAATAGGCTTTTTAAAGTACAGGTGATTCATATGGTAGTTAGCCTTTTTCTGAATTAAGATGTCCTTTAAGTGCTTTCATGAACGTTAATTAGTTAATTTAAAGAGAAACATTCCTTGCAAAAATTTTCAAAGAAAATCCCCAAATGAATAACTTGATTTAAATGAATAATTATAACGTTGATTAAGCCAATTATAATTTTATGGTATTAAATAATTGGTGTATATCTATCATATTATCTTATGTTACTGCATTTTATTCTTTATGGTTCATTTCTACAGATCTAATGTGAGACAAACAGCTGTTCTGGCTCCTTGCCGATAAATGTGCTATTATTGTGAAATCTGTCAACAGGAAAATACACAAATTGTACCCCTGCGCTTTTACTTTATATAAAAAAGTGTGCCTCTTGAGAAAGTCTTTCGATATAGCAGGTCAAAGGGGTAAAAAAACTGTGAAAACATGTCATTGCCCTCCTGAGATATTGCTTGTGAAAGCATATGGTATTGCCCTTCTGGTGCTTATTACTTGTCAGGCATAAGAAAGACATTTTTACACTGGTTTTGTTTATAATCCATATGGTTCTCTGTTTGCCTTGTCAATGATTATATAATACAGTTTCCTTTTTTTTACATGCTAGACAACATTGAAGTAAAGTTGTCTTCATAAACATAACAAAGATACAAATAGCTGATGAGAATTAACTAACTCCACTTGAAAATAAAAAAGAATAATTTATAAAAAAAAAAAGATGCATCCCATGTTTTTCCCATCAAGTGTAAAACTGCCAAAACTTGTACAATATTAGTCCGATAATGACTTTATTCACTTCTCGTATTGTTTACGTATTGAGGCTTTAACACTTCGATGCTGAATAAATTAAATGGTTAATAAAATAAATGTATAATACTAGTTTTATTGTATACCCATGAATTGGATTCATTTATTATTAGAATGTTTGTCTATTTGTAGTAGAATGTATTTGTAGTATCTGGTAGAATCTTTACGCTTTACAAATATAAGTACTAGCTACAAATAACACCATACTATAATAATTGCGCACAACAAGAAATATTTACAAGTGTATTACATACTTAATTACTGAAGATTTGCACTGATAAGATCTTAGTATAAACTCATTAATACTGTAAATTGACACAATATTATTTCATTTTGATTGTTTTTGACAAAGAGCCTGTCTAATGACTAGCTACATTTTAAATATATTTTTGGTAAAACAGTAGCATTGCCTATTTTTTACGATTACGCATTCAAGAAATATCTGTGGCCTATTCTGCAAAAGCCAAATTTATTTTCTAATCTAAATACATTTTAACCCAAACTTTTTAACCCTTAAGAAAACAATTCAGCAAACCTTACTTATAAGAAAAAAAATTGCACATTTGTTATATATATAATATATAAGTATATATATCACATATATATATATATATATATATATATAACAAATGTGCAATTTTTTTCTTATAAGTAAGGTTTGCTGAATATATATATATATATAATTTACGATTCTATAGAGCACCCCAGAAAAGGGCTGGCACAGGTGAGTTTTCCCCTGGACTCTTGCCCCCCTTGGTAACATATACACTCATTCTAAAATACACTTATACTAAAATATACTCACTCCATAAATCCCACTTCTCACTTTACACCCTCACCTTGCCTTGCATGTAGCTGTACCTTAGGGTTGCTCACACACTATGCAAGCAGCCCCAATATTACCATGATATCACATAACGTCACTGCTCTCCTGCCTCTGCGAATGGACTGGTCCAAGTTGTACCGGCCTGGGGGACAATTGCCTCCTTTCCCTCCTAGGGCCAACCCACCCCTGTTCACCATGCTGATGTCACCTGATGTCAACTTCTGGAAATGGAAGTAGAAGGAGTTGCAGGTACATTGCTTTTGTGTGGAGAATGCATGGATTCAGCTTACGGCACCTCGAGCAGCTGTTCCTATCGTCCTATTTGCTGGAGCAAGAGCCCTCACCTAGTAGCTCTGATCCTGTTGTGCTCAATTTTATAGTTTGCTAAGAGTAAGATCATTCTGGGGCGATCCTGCGATTACTGGCACCTGGGTGCAGGATTTCCTTGGTGCCCCCACTCAAGTAGCATGCACACACTTACACATAGGCGTACTGACGCAAAACTTGATCTAACATCTACACACTATACATTAGCACACAAATTACCATCAAATACTTACACCATATGCTAACACACACCAGTTTACATTAACACCTTATGTTAACACTCTAAAACATCATGCCCTAATACACACGCACACTCTAACACATACACCAACACACCCTCACTCTAGTAACATATGCTAACTCATCCCTATACACTCTTAACACAAGACACTCACTCAGACTCTTACCTTGCACACCGCCTATCACTCTCTGTGCAAGCTGCTGCAATACTAATGTACAGGTCACTTTAATCCCGTGATAACAAACTCATTAGTTCCATATAAGAATGTGCTGGGGAAGGAAGGCATGGTGAGGATCCCAAATAAATAGTTTACCGGTAATTAATGAAGATAAGTATGTAATACCAGAAGCATAGAATACTAGACACCAAGACAGAAGAAAGAAAATAGCCCCTAGTATTACATTTTCAATATGGCTAAGTTTTACAATTTTAAGGTTATCCATACTTTTTTCAGGTTACGAAAAATCACATAACCATGGTTTTATTGTGATTCAGCTTGTGGTTTTTTTTTATATATATATTTGTAAGGTTTAAATAACCATGTGAAAAATCACTGCAGCTGTTCACCTTGTTGACAGCTGGTTTAAATGTGGGATTATACTGACAGCTACTGATAAGATCAAATAAATGAGCTGAGCCACAGTGGCTTTGGAGTAATGATCACATTTAATACACCATAAAACTATGATGGCATACGTGAATCTAGAAATTCTGGATCTTAGAATTGTATTACACTTACACTTACAGAGCAGTGTACACAATCTACAACATTCCCATTTGGCACTATTAATGAATGATCTTAAAAAACGCAGTTAGATTTTTCATGCTTTTGTATCTTTTTGGTTATCTAGTTATAATGGTTGACTAAAGACACACATCTATTTAATTCAACTAATTGCATTGATCTGTACAATGACAAAACCCCCTTTTAAGCACATTCAAGAATGTGTTCATAGTTTTTATCTTGAGAAAATGGCAAATGTTGATTTTTTAGGACAATATACACAACCATTCAAACAAAAGGCAATAATTGTGATCAATGTACAACTATTAATTTAACCTCTCCTTCCTGTAATATTATTGAGACAGACTGTCTGCCTGTTTGTACATTATAGCCTGCTTTGCAATCTGTATAGAATCTAATGAGGTGTACAAATCTGTAAACATATTGATTGTGATCACTCCAAACACTAAATGCATTTTGATTTTTTTTAATTTTTCATTTTTTATCCTTTGAAATACGTCATTAATGGAACAAAATGTACACGCAACAATATATAGATTTCTAATTTTGCATAGATTATAAATGAAAATGTTGGGACATAAAATGTAGGTATGCTGCCTTATAATTTTCTTAAGATTCATATAGTTATTGTTTACAGCTCTAGACAGGAGTTAAAGAATAACAATAAATATTTACTTATTCATTTGTTTACGGCAAATAATTTAATATATTTTTAATAATTACAGATATTGAAAAAAATGAACATAAGGAAGCATATTCTTATAATATGGACATATTACATTACTTACAGCATGACTGTGCCCCAGTGCACAAAGCGAGCTCCATAAAGACATGGTTAGATGAGTTTGGTGTGGAACAACTTGGCTGGCCAGATTGCGGGCCAGGCTTTTTCATACAAACGCTGGCTGCAAATAGGAGTTGATTCATTGCTGGCTTCCTTAGGGCCAGTCACCACAAGTTACCAGCATTGTCAGGCCCTGGTTCAGCAGACCAAAGGCAGGTGTCTAAAGTGCCTCATACATGATCCAGCTCTGTAGTGTCATAAGTAGGTATGCCAAGGATGGAAAGTGGACAGGTAGCCTAAATGTCAATACACCAATGCTCCAGGCACTCAAGGGTTCCAGCTCAGGCACCAATGTTAGTCACTTTAAATACATAACATATAATATCTATCAACATGGGCCCAAGTAACTGTTCCTTTCCACTAGGACTATTTAGAAAAGTATGAATAAATTGAGAATGCTGGCATTGTTTGTTAGGACACTAGGACACAGGAGTATGTCGCCATATTACTTTTAGCATTAGCCCTAGTGTAATAAAAAATATATATTTTCTTGCATGAGGTGTTTCACCTTTAGTTGAAAAATGCATTAAATAACTGTTACAATTGTGATCAGGATAATGTAAAAAACTATAATAAGAAAACACTTCTTCAAGGACATCATTATTTCAATCATCAACATCATAAGAAGACACTGGAGATATCTTAATCACAACAATCATAACAAGTGACATATGATTAGCTTGTTCAGTGCTTAAGGTCAGTATTACAATTTCTGGAATCCTGATTTATAAAAATAAAGTATTAAACTTAACCCTTTCATGACCATAGAAGGCACATTAATGTCATAAGAAAACAATACTTAGGGCATAATATGTACAATGTGCACTACTATCCACCAGTCCCTGGTGTAAGGAACCAAACTGGAGCTGGACAACTCATGTGATTACTGTGATCATGCATTGATGTGACAAGGTTAATGCAGTTATATTGTAAGAAATATATGAGTACTTGGTAGAAGATTTTATATATATATATATATATATATATAATATATATATATATATATATAGGAATTGTGATGTGAACTGTAACAGGTACCTGACAGGGTGAAAGTCTGTCTGGCCAGACAGTTCACATGGTCCATTGCACCCAACTAAGCAAGAGGGAAACAAGAGCATATGAGTTTAAAAGGTATCATGAAGAACAAATTGATGTTGTGGTGGGCAGACAATTATTGAAGTGAGTGCAGGTTTCAAAATGGAGGACATGAATGCGGTTTGCCATTGGCCCCATTAACTTTAAAAATAGCCTATTAAATAGTAAGCTGCAGTTTTTTTTTCAGTTTATTTAATATTTTCATATAAACCTGTTAACATTGTTATTAGTAGCATCATCAATTAAAATTGGGTATTTTTCCTCACATTCATCCAGTAACATTTGTTTATCTTTATAGAAGGATATAGACTCAAAATGCATTGCCCAGATTTATTAATAAATAATATATTTCACATATTATAGAAGTAGATCATGTGAGTAAGTCTCACGTGTATTGTAACATTTTCAATATTAATAAAACAGTCAGTGTTTCAGGGCAGGAATACACCATTCACCAAAGGGTAAATTGATCTTGAGAAACACTTAACTATAGAACTGAAGTGTTATCCACTATGTTATCCACTGGACCCACATTGCAACTTCACCATTTGTCACTCTATGTATGGATATGGGAGTGATAGTGGGCATGGGGGTTATGCATGAAAAGTTGGTCTAGTACAAAGTTTACAAAGTGGTCTTAGAACGCAACAGGATGATCCATTTAGGAGTAAAATTCAGCTGGTTGTTATGGTGATAAAACAAGTTTTTCAAAGCGAAAAAGGTAGAAATGTGGATGCCTTAACCCTTTCCGTCACCAAAAACTATTATTTTCCAGAAGAAAAATATATGAACTATAAAAAAGACTCAGAGTGGGTTCTTAAAAAAAACCTTAGTATTAAAAGTGGGTGAAAACTTTTAAGAAGTAAATAGAATCATTGAATCAGTTTCTGTTCTTCTCTTGAAGGCACAGATTAATGTTAAAGGTAAATCCTATGGAAAAATATTTCTCCTTGAGCATAAAATCCACTAGTGTGGGTTAGCATGAACAAAAATCTGTTTTTATTTCATTTTGTTCCAGTAAATGACCTTTATCTGCAGACCTAGGGGCACCATTGTTGTAATATGATATTTCGAGTAACTTTTCTACTCAAACACCACTCTGAGCTGAGATGATGGGTGATTAGAAGTGAGCCATTCTATTAGTCTAGTCATGCTGTTAGTCTCTTAGATTGGGCTAAGATAACAGATCTAGAACACATAACATTGGGTAATATGCAGATGTCTGAAAATTTGATATTACATAACAAGTAGAACTTTTAAAAAACTAAACAGTACAATATTTTTGAAAACATATTTGTAATCTGATTCTTACTATAAAAACATTGATGGGCGTTCCTTTTTAAAGCTATGCAAACTCTAATACCAGATTTTTTGTTAATATCTCCTTTGCTGTATAGGAGCCCAATTGTTCTACTTTTATTAGCTCATTAAATACTTTATGGGCTTAAAATGCACCCATGTTTCCCAAGACTTTGTAAAAATCAATTTGATAAAGTTCAAAATGTTACTATTATTATCTGAAGCCCAGTGCAATTATAATAACATGTGGTACCACTTTGAAAAGATACTACCGTACATTTCTACATGTATCGATGGTCCTAGGTTTACTTAGATTTATATGTGAAACACATAGCATGTTATCAGTTTTAGATTTGCAAGTATATCTATCAGTGCATGAGAGTTTTTCATATTCAGGTGAGATTTGTTTCAACCAGGCCCAGGCCCAGGCCCAGAACCAGGCTATAGGACACACCAGGTAAATGCCAAGAGGGCCAGATGCTAACCAACAGTGGTCACACACTGTGAGACGATAACAACATAACGGTGCAGGCAACGCGTATGTCAATGGTGGCTGCTATACCTAAAATGCCAGGGCCACTTAATCATCCTCAGTCCAGCCCTGATTTCAATTCACAAATTTAACCGCATTGTGTGGAACCATTTCAGGAAACTCATTGGGGGGATTCTTCAAAATGAACGTTGAAGTTGGGTAGTGCAGTACAGTAAATAAACCTCAATGTCATTTGCGTTCTTGTCCATTTTGTCAATGCTAGCGTATAACTGTCGGGGTCGGTATCTGTATTTCCGCTAACTGTCTCTCTTTTCTGGATAGCATAGCGCACTGCACAGGGAAGCTCATTGCTGTTTAAGGCAGGTGCAGATGAGACTGTGAATATACCTGGAACAATAATACTCTGAAATGCACCTACGTATATTACATTTATAATTTGTTTTCAATATGCAGCCAACATTTAATGTTATTTCCATGAAGTTGAGCTCTGTTAAACTAGATGGCTAGACAAATATTAATAAAAGCAGACATCTTGCATCATCTGAAATACTGTTCATAATCCTGGCAAAATGAACATGCTTAGAACATTGCAAGACAAATGAAAATATTTAACAAGCATAATTTTCTGTTTGATTTAATAGTGCCCAATAAATGGAATCTATAAAACCACAGTAATGAAATGAGCACATAATTTATCTTATTCTGTTGTCCTCTCCGTGTTCTTTTGTCCTTTGATTGCACTGGTGGATAATATTATTTTGTTCCCAAGGAAATATGTCCCTTTGATTAGGTTGCTGATATTCCCTCATTTGTCACTGTTCTATCAAGCTAAGCCATGTAACAGCAGGAATCCTTGATTATTTAATTGCTTGTAAGAACTCATTAAATTTTGCTATCAATCACAGGACATATGGTGAATATCACCCAATGGTGTGAGATGCTCTAACAATGTTCTTTAAAAAATACATAGTGTTTTTCAGCTTTGAGACATTTTTTGCTATGAGATATAATTATAAATAATATTTTTATGAATACATATTTTTTACAGTATGCAGTGAAAACACATATGCAGGTTGCTTTGTACATGCAAGCATGCACTACATATTGTCAACAAGCATGGATAAGATGACCTCTCATTCCAGTGAAACTCTAGATTGTTAATGTAAAATCACATTTATTTGGATAGTATAGGCGATTTGCAAGTGAAGTATGTAGTTTTCAGTGCATCTCAACATCCTTTAATACAGTGTTTCTGTTTCTTGGATATTTAGAGCATAACATTATGACCACCCCCTTTCGCTGCCAAAACAGGCCTGACCTGTGGAGGCATGGACTCCACTAGACCTCTGAAGGTGTGTTGTGGTATGTGGCACCAAGACCTTAGTAGCAGATCCTCTACTAAGTCCTGTAAGTTAGGAGGTGAGGCCTTCACAGATGCATTTTGGTGCCATGTTTTTTATTTCGCAAATTGATTGTTGCTAGATGTGTTCTTGGTTCATGGTTGCACATTAGTCTAGGTTATGATGGCAACATCTCCAAGTCACCAATTCACTAATGCCAACTTTCATTTGCAGTCATAAACGCTAACTCTCAGCTTGCATACATCCGAGTTAAAAAACAAATGAATCTGTGGATTCATTAACCTCCAACCCCTCCTCCAACCACCAGTAATAAAAGTGCGTGAAGATATTAAGAAAAACAACACTATAAGCTGGGAAAAAGCTTGTCTGGCACTTTAATTCCCATGCCATGGAGCTCTTCACTCCGCTACCTCATACAGTGTGGGGGAGTAATTGCTGACCCTTTGCACGTACTTATATTTTTTCTTATAAAAACATCCTTTAATCTGCCCTGATATTTTTATCCCACAAACAATGCACCATTTTGGTTGCACTCCTGTGAACTCTTTAAAAAAATCATCATCCTTCTTTCAATGATAACACCAGTTATATATTATTATTTTTGGTTTTATATAGCGCCAACATATTCTGTAGCACTGTACAATGGGTATACAGGACATAACAATTAGTGCATAGCATAACAAGTTGACTTACCAAACAACAGGTGAGAAGTCTGTAAAACATAAAATATGCTGTATTTTTTATTCAAATTTATAATTTGGTGCAGAACAAATTGAGTATGGGACAGGAGGTTCACTCAAATACTGTAAGCTTACAAGAGCAGTCCCTATTTTCCTGCTGCACCAATATGTTAATATTATTATTAATCTTGTATTCTCCCCTTTTGTAACATTGTTAAAAATAAAATGTAATCTGTTATTCATAGTTATTCATTGATGTATTGGATCCTTGAGAAATGATCTGTCTTTTGAATTGTTGCCCATTTCTTTCCGAAGATATACAATTCCATAAAAAAACATAGGATGGAAACTCTAGAGATCTCCTCGAAGATATATAAAAATTATATCCTACAGGCCACCAGATGGACAATAGATGGGAGATATACGGCTAAATATTTTTTAGGAGGAATCATCTAGTAGAGTTGTAAGGTCATGGTTTTCTATGTGGGTTACTGCACATAATAAAAAAAGAGCAGCTCATATATTTGGTAAAGCCAGCTTTTTATTTGCAGTTGCACATATGGCCACCAGGCAATGTTCCATCTAATTTTTCTTAGTTGGCGTGCGCAGAAAATTTCTCTTGTGCAAAAATTTTCACAGAGCAAAAGTTTTGTGCGCACAATATCCGCCCTGCATAAAGTTTAAAAAAATATATATATTTTTTCTTTTTTGGGGAAAAACTGTTGTGCGCGCAATTTTGGGACGTGTGCGCTCTCTTAAAAAGCTATGTGCGCGCGCACAAGCGCACAGCTTAGAGGGAACACTGCCACCAGGGTATATATTGGACAGGGTCACATTGTGCTCATTGGCACATCAATGTTAATCAATGTTTGGAACACTATACTATTGAGCCTCTATCACAGTCTTGCCCCCTGGGCTGCATGGGGCCAACTCTTCCCTGGTAAAATTGGCGTGCCCCGTCATGGGGTTTATTGAGCTTTCTTCGCTCAGCTGTGTTGCTGCAATGTCCTCGATATCGCTCTCTGCAGCAATCACATTTTGCCAAATAGAAAGGCTGTATGAAAGGTTTTCAAATAGGGTGGCACCCTGTTGCTGGAAAGAGCTTAGGAAGCTTTATTCACTCAGCCAATGTTGCTGAAATGCCTCGATATCAAAGTATTCAGCAATCCAGGAAAACAAACAAGGAGCCAATGAACTCTCTCCAGAGCGAGCACAAGCGCCATATTGGAAGGCAGGATGCCTTTACCAAGATGCTGGCCAGAACCAATGAATGTGAATAGGTTCCAAAAGGGGCCAAACACCTCATGTTTACAGTTTTTTCATTAGCTTTTGTAAATGAATTAAAGTCAGAAAAAAAATCACCAAATTTTATTATGTTTTATAATACATTATATAAAATGATCGAAATAATGGTATCTAAAGAAAGCTCTTCTTGTCCTAAAAATAATATATACTGTGTGTATAATACACCTAAACACAAGCACTGTGGAAATGTTAAGAAAAGCTAAAAAAAAACGACCCAAATTGTCACGAAGGGTAGAAAACTTGAAAAATGGTCTGGTCACAAATGGGGTTAAATAGGTCAAATAATTCTTAACATTTGTGTAAAGTTATTACCAGTGATTGTTTTTTCAATAAAACAATATGTTAAACAAATCTGGCTGACCTGTTCATGGCGTATCAAACACTGTTAAAGCTTTTCTATGAGGCCTTTAATAATAACTTGTGATATAAAAGCTTTAGGCCGTTAACGTTTAGAAAAGCAAAATGAGGAATTAGATTTGATGGAATGCATGTAAAAATATATCTCCTGTGACCCACATTTATTGCAAAGAACACCATTAGTATAGCTGCACTGTGACCTCGCAGTAATACTTGTCTAAATGAATACATACGGTTTTCATTATCAAAGACCATGAGAACGACACAGGACTGCAACCAAAGTAAACCAGTGACTCCAATCTATCTGTTGTAAAAATGTTCATATTATCCTTAACAGATTTTTTATAGATTTAACTGGCAGTCTTTAGATACTGTCATTTCCATTTATAACACTGACAACTAAGCTTTTTGGCACATTTTATTTGTGCAGTTTTATTTTTGCATAAACTATGAATTTATATTTATGCTTTTATAATGAGTATGATCACATAAGGTTCCCAGCCAATTAATATTTAGTATATTTATTCATTTGTATATTACAAAAAAATACCCACAATGTTGAGCAATATACAATAAAAGGTGTGGGATAAAAAGAAATTGAAAATAAGAGAATAGAAGACAATGCTATGCTTACAACTTGGTGGGAACAGTTTGGGGAAGGCTATTTTCTATTCAGCATAGCATGACTGTGCCCCAGTGCACAACACAAGGTCCATAAATACATGGTTGGATGAGCTTGGTGTGAAAGAGCTTGACTGGCCCACACAGAGCCCTGACCTAAACCCCATAGAATACCTTTTGAAAGAACTGGAACTGAGATTGCGAGCCAGGCCTTCTTATCCAACACCTGTGCCTTCCCTAACAAATGCTCTACTGGATGAATGGGCAAAAAATCCCACAGAAACCCTCCAAAATCTAGAAAACCTTCTCAGAAGAGTTGAAGCTGTTGTATCTGCAAAGGGGAGAACAACTTCATATTGTCTATGTATTTAGAATATGATGTCATAAAAGTTCCTGTTGGTCTAAAGGCCAGGTGTCCAGGAATGTATGTCCATATAGTGTAGATTATGCCACGTTTTTTTTATTAAACTGTTACATTTGGGTAAATGACAACACATGACATATTCCATGTGCCATGATTTATTTCACCAAAATAAAGGGAAATTTGAGAAATTAGTGAAAAACTAAGTACATCTTATGATTTAATAGCTTGTAGAACCCCCTTAAGCAGCTTGGAGTAACCATTTTCTGTATGAGTTTATCAGTCTCTGAAATCATTGTGGAAGAATTTTCGCACACTCTTCTTTACAATGTTATGCTTCGAATATGCTTAGAATATGCCTAGAATATCTAGAATGTCTCTGGACATTACATGGTCTGACCTTGGGTGAATTTGCTGGAATGTCCACTCCTGGAAAGACTTTCTTGAATGTTTTCCACTTTTGAATAATCTTTCTCACTGTAGAATGGTGGACTTTAAATTGATTGGAAATGTCCTTAAAACCCTTCCCAGATTGATAGGCAGCAACAATTGCTTCTCTAAGATCATTGCTGATGTCTTTCCACCTCGGCATTGTGTTGACACACACCTGAATGTTGCAGACCAGCAAACTGCTACAACTTCAGCTTTTATAGAGGCGGTCATGCATGTTGATCACCAAATGATTAAGGGCATTTTATTAGCAGCACCTGTCTACTACGTAACTGTACTCAGTTTTTCACGTCTTCTCCATTTTTGTTTTATTTATGTTGAATAAATCACGACACAGTGTCATATGTCACGTGTTGTTATTCTTCTGAGGTTCTACTTACCTAATTGTTAGACCTGGTATTGTTATTATGTACTGATATATATAGTGACTGGACACGGCTCTGGACAGAATTGTAATTTGAAAAAATTTCTTGCTCAAGCAAATAAATAATGTCTACACCTAAAATACAAAAAATATATAAATATTTATCCTAGTAGACAGAAAGGTAAATATTTTTTTCTTCAACATATTATAAATATTATTCATTGTGAATTTGTCCCAAAAACAGAACATAAATGTTATAAGGCTTTAAAAACAGATAATGAGGGAACTCTAAAAACACTATAGTATAATTATGTAGATCACCAGATTCTTTGTTGTTTAAATACTTTGCAAATTCAAATGGGTCAGCTAATGTTATATTTATTAGTAAATTAATATTTTAATTTGATCTCCTTTATAGTTGGTTTGCTTATGGCAATTTCAATTTTACTCTTCAAGAGTAACGATGTTAAGTAGTCTAATTACCATACTGTACCTCAGGGTTGTAAGATAACAGACTTCAGTGATAGCTATTCTTAGGAACGTGGCAGGTTTATGATGACACTAAAGCATTTTAAAATGTCACTTTGCTGTTCATTTGTAATGCAATTGTTTAATAGCTGAGTCACTGGATTCTCAACTTCATGGCTTCCGAGTTATGTTCTAGAATGCTTGTTCAGAAACATGTTCAAAGTATATCAAAATGCCTACATCTTATTTCTAGAGAAACGGATTACACTACAAGTTAACATTTACAAATGTAAAAGTTAATACACCAAGTTAAAAATAATTAGAAAGCAAATAGAGCGTCTATATGACAAATAATCATGGTAGGAACATCACTGTTAATAGAAAAAAAAATCATTATCATTTTTGTTATATTTGTCTAGATATATAAAAATAAATATTTACGTGCCTAGAATAGTCCAGTAAATAATCTTCATAGTAAAGCAAGTATGGAAGTATGGAGTATAGACTATTTACTATATGTCAAATATAAAACCTATTAACCACATTGATAGACACCCATTTCTCCTAGAACTCTCCTAATTTTTAGCCCTGATTTATTTATCTTCCTGACAATGTTATGTTGGTGGACTTAACATTTTATTATAATTCTGCTCTTTAAAAAAGTGATAACTGAAGGCTACCCTGGAGCCTTTGAATAAACCATAAGATCCAGGGCCTGCAGGGCATTCCACCATTTTGTTTGTTGGGTCTACATAAAAACAAAACATTTTCTTAAATATTATTAAATATATATGAATCACGTCAAAATAAAACAGGGATCATATAGGAAGCACTTCAAAACTTATAGATTGTAAGCATACAACAGGGCTGTCTCCTCTTGTATGTTTTCACATGTGTTAATATTACTGTCAGTTTGTATATTCTCAATTTTAAGATTTTTTTTTCCAGTTAATTATTTTTCGCTCTCCCCGGCTCTCTATATATAAAACGTAATCTAATAAAGTAATCATGTGTGTATTTGATACATCTATTACTTTTGAAATCAAAGTTATCAAATTATTACTTTTGAAATCAAAGTTATCAAAGGTAACTTTAGCAAATTTGTTTTTGCATGTAAGGAACGATGCATTCTAATCTTCCTGAGATGCTGTCATTCCTTTTCTATTTACTGTGAATACATCTAAAAAAAACACGATATTGAAACGAGACCCTTTGATCCTTGAACATATAGGGAATCTGCTAAGTGCCATCGCACCAAAAAAAAAGTATTATATATCGGTTGATTAAGCACATTCTAACTCATCATCCAAGTGAAGATATGACAACAGCCTTTTTATCAATAGGTAATAAGACAGATAATTTAACTGTAAAAGCTCTAATTGGTCTAATTCACTAACTGACCTCTCGCCACTTGATTCACTAGTACAATTGAGCTCTGATAAATCCTTTAATTGTAAATTGCACACAGCTGTGAGCTGTTTCTCACGCTGGCACAAAAACACTATCATCGACTGTTTCATCTCTGCGACCTGCTAATTTGGAGCATATGCAACTGTTTTTAATGCTGAAGGCTTGACATACCACAAACAGCAGATGTTGCAGCTGCCCCTGAGATTCTTTATTTAATTCAATTACGTCTTTTTGGAGATATGTTAAAAAGCTACAAGGGATGAGGGGAGGGCAGGAGAATGTTAAAAATGGAGCCCCTGGTTGAGGCCCAGGTGGCTCTGTAGGCAAATGATTGGGTGAATGTCTAAATGATCTTTTTAATTGAGTAGACTGGCGGCTAATCAGGGTCATGAAGTGTTATCGCACTGATGAGCTGAGTGGAGCCCTGGGCTGCTCTGCAATTAATGAGGCTTTTGTGAAAGGAGAAAAAGAAAGATAATGTATGCCATCTGGCAATTGTTTATGATAAAAGCAGCAGTTTTGTAAAAATTCAAGATAGATGTTATTCATATGTATGTGGATTATTTTTATCCAGGGCAAAAAACGCCAAATTCAGGCTTATTTAGCAGGTAAGTCATTTGTTTAGTGGTACAAAAGAGCAACAGTGGCTCAAAGTAATAAACGTCGACCCAGCAGCAGGAACATTGGTTGCTATAGTGATTGCACTATTTTTATCACTTTACAAATGAATGATTTTTTAAACATGACATTAATCATATGTGCCAACAGGTACTAAATGGCTAGGCTATCATATGTAAGTTCTGTTTTACCTGTGTGGAAAAAAGGAAAAATACATATTAAAGTATCATATGAATGATTATGATAACAGCATGAAGCACTCTATTGTTACCTTAGGATATCACAGTGTATGCTTACTTAAAACACAATGAGAACAGTTCAAATCAGAAAATACAGAATTGTCGTTCTATTCACAGCAGCAATTCAATCCCTCAGACTAAAAGCAAGTTAACAACCGTCCTCAGCCAAAATGCACATAAGCAGAAAGTGGCCTTATCACTTAATCAATCATAGCACCATGAGAACGGACAATCTCTTAACCACCGGCTAGATCAAAGGAGAAATACAAAATGATGTTGGAGGGAACCATTGACACAACAAATGCTGATTACAGACAATCCTTGGATGGAAAACTTGCAACAACCTTTCCAAACATCCTACAGGTATGATCAACGTAATTAGTACCCCTGAATATTTAGTACATCATATACGATACCTTTAAATATAATAGGAAATGCACTGATATGTAGTGATTTCACAGAAAAAAAACAACATAAAATTTGACTGGGACATTATTAAAGGAACCCTTCCCTAATATTTGGTTGCACAACTCATGATAACTAGACTTGTGCATTTGTCTTCGGGCGAACATGAAAATGAACACGAACAGTGTGTTTTCGTGTTCGTTCCGAAGACACGAAGAATAGAAGACAGCGGCGGTAAAACGTAGGCGAAAACACACACCATGAAGATCTTCGTGATCATCTTCGTCCACTAATCTCTCCGGTCCCTTCCCCATCTAGCCTACCTTATCTTCACGGCATTGCTGAAGTTGACGGAAGCGGAAATCCGCAGGTTCGCCGTCAGGGGTTACAGGGCAGTGCAAGAGAGCCTATTGGTCGCCTACAGGGACCTCCTCTGGCATCAACCAATTGGTTGATGTCATGACTTTTGAATGTTCAAGGGTTATTAAGACTGTTCTAATTTAATTATTGTTTAGCAAATGTTTACCACTCAAGAATGATTTACACTGTTTTGCAGACTGTTTAGCAAATCAGTTTGCACATTTTTAGTTCTATTTTTTTAGGAGAGCTACAAGTATATTTGTATGTTTATTATACACTGTAAAAATGATTTCTGTGCAGTAATTTATTTAAATTTAAAAATAAACTTGAAAATGATTAATTTCATACTTAAAATATTTTTTAACATTATTTGAACTATACCAGTGCTCTCCAAATTGGTCCCAACCCACTGCATGATGTCATAGGCCACAGTCATATTAAGAACTATGTGTTTTCAAATGCATCTTATTTATGTATCAAATATACTTTCAAAATGCATGGTTTGTCCCTATTCTAAACAAAAGAAATATTTGGGCTGGGACCCATACATATACTGGATGCCATCTGCACAATAATCAAAAATGTTAGAAAGATGGCAAAACTAAAAGTGTATCCCCTACAACAATTTGCAATGATTCTCTTATTGTGAATAATAATACATGCTTAAATAAATGAAAAATTGCTACACGTATCAATCAACATAAAATACTCTTAATTACTTAATTGTAACAGTTGTATCCAGTATATGTTTAGCATCCTGTTACAAAAAGTTTAAACTATATCAAAAAAGTAATTTTAAGACTGGGGCAATATTCACTTCCTGGTATACGCAGCAGTGTTTTTTGTGATTACTGCTATTATAAAGCTTTTGAAAATAGAGTCAATTATATTTATGATAATGTAAATTAAAATAAAACATGATTAAAGTTTTATAGCTCAATTTACCATACAAATAAGGTAGGAACATTTTCATTATCGTGATCCATTGTGCATTTTTTCCCTTTATTTATATTTATATTGTAAAATCTCTATAAAATCTGAACCAATCAAGAAGCTATTTCCAAGGTCTTACACTCATACCAGGGAACTCCTCGGTTCAAAGGGGAAACCCATTAAAAATAGGTTGTGCCCTGCGACATCGGCGGGACCACCCCCTGACATCAGCGTGACCACTATCAGTGCCTAGCTCCGTAGTAGTGATGAAAGTTATGCTGCGCCATCGTCTGCGTCTGTATCACTGCATAATGATAGAAGTTATGGTATACCACAATCTGTGCCCGGCTCAGTATATAGTCATGCGAGTTATGCTGTATGATTTTCTGTGTCTGGCTCATTATATAATAATAGGAGTCATGCTGTGTCACCCTTGGTGTCTAGATTGCTGTAAAATAATAAGAGTCATGCTGTACCACTATCTGTGTCTGGCTTGCTATGTAATGATTGGAGTAATTTTGCACCACCACCTGTGCCTGGCTCACTATGCAATGATAGTAGTAAAGCTCTATCACGTCTGGATCACTGTCTAATGATACACGTTGTATTGTACCCTTGTTAGTGCCGGGATCATTATATAATGGTAGGACTCATGCTGTACCACCATCTGTGTTTGGATTATTACATAATGATGGGTGTTGTACCACTGTCAGGCTCAGCATATATTCATAGGAGCTATACTGTAGCACCATCAGGCTCACTACATTATGATGGGAGCTATGATGTACCACCTTCAGTGTCGGGCTTACTATTTGATGATGGGAGTAATGCTGTACCATTGTCAGTGTCTGGCTTGCTGTATAATGATGAGAGTTATGTTGTACCACTGTCATTGTTTTGCCAAATATATAATGATGAAAGTAATGCACTGTAGTATAATCATCAGTGTCTAGCTCAGTATATAGTAATGGTATTTATGTTGTGCCACATATGCCAGGTCTACTATGAGCTGCAATGTATCATATCTATGCCTGTATACTGATGAGGTCTATGCTATTACTTCAGCACAGCATGAGCCAGTCCTCAACCAGCACAGAGTGTGAGTAAACCACTGTGTTTCAGGAAATTTGTTTTACTATAATTTTTTTTATTCTCTGCAATTCTAATATAATTAATTTCCTTGTTACTTATTCATATACTTTCCTCAAAACTTTCCTTTACCTCTACAGTGGACAATTTTCTGTTCTTGCGTCGCTTTGTGAGGGAGCACTTTTTATGAAGTGTGGCTGGGGTTTCATGCTGCATATATGTGTGTGTATGTACATATGTATGTATAACTATTGTGCAAATAGGCCAGAAACGGACAATTTTTTTTGTTCGTTTTTTGTCCCATTCGTTTTAAAACAACAAATTTAGTTCCCTGCCCATTGAGTTCAGATGAAAACGAGGGTCGCTTCTGTTGACGTCCTCTCCCCTGATCCTCCAATCAAGGGAGAGGATGTTAGTGGAAGAGCTGCAATTTGGGCAGATGTTAGCCATAACCTAAAGCACACAGTGCTTTCAGTGACATCCTCTCCCACGGTTGGATGATTAGGGGAGAGGACCTAAATAGAAGAGTTGCCATTTTGTCCTAAGATAAACTTTCACTTTTATATTGTGCACATTCACTGATGTAGCAGTTCACCTTAGGTCAAAATGGCGGTGCTTTCAGTGACCTTCTTTCCCCTGAGAGCAGCACCATTTTGACAGAAGTTCGGGCTTGGTTATGTCCACAGAGATTGCGACATTAATGGCTGTGTGTTGAGTTATTTTGAGGGGGCAGCAAACACTCTGCTACTACTTTACATTGTAGCAGATTGTTGTCACATGAAAAGATATAATAAAATATTTACAAAAATATGAGGGGTGTACGCACTTTTGTGAGATACTGTATATATATATATATATATATATATATATATATATACTGATATACAGATATATACACTCACTGGTCTCTTTATTAGGTACACCTGTTCAATTGCTTGTTAACACAAATAGCTAATCAGCCAATCACATGACAGCAACTCAATGCATTTAGACATGTAGAGGTGGTCAAGACACCTTGCTGAAGTTCAAACCAAGCATCAGCATGGGGAAGAAAGGGGATTTAAGTGACTTTGAATGTAGCATAGTTGTTGGTGCCAGATAGGCTAGTCTGAGTATTTGAGAATCTGCTGATTTACTGGGATTTTCCCGCACAACCATCTCTAGGGTTTACAGAGAATGGTCCGAAAAAGAGAAAATATAAAGTCTGTTGGTGGTGGTCTAATGGTGTGGTGGACATTTTCTTGGCACACTTTGGGCCCCTTAGTACCAATTGAGCATGATGCTGATGATGTCCATCTCTTTATGACCATAGTGTACCCATTTTGTGATGGCTACTTCCAGCAGGATAATGCACCATGTCACAAAGCTCACATTATCTCACATTAGTTTCTTGAACATGACAATGAGTTCCCTGTACTCCCATGGCCTACACAGTCACCAGATCTCAATCCAATAGAGCACCTTTGGGACGTGGTGGAACGGGAGATTAGCATCATGGATGTGCAGCCGACCGAAAGTATGCCACACAGAATGAAGGCAGTTGTGCTAGCAAAAAGGGGTCCAACCCAGTGCTGGACTTAAGCTTAGACTTAAATGAGTCATTTATGCTTATACTGGGCCAGACCTAGGGCAGTGCAAAACTTTAATTTATATCTGCTTAGAAATGCAGCAATATGCAAGCCGATTTGATTAGTTGCTATGGTGGTGGAACCAACAGTATCCCATAATTGATCTATATAATACTTGTTTGATGTGCTTGTTCCCTTGGTAAAGGAAGATGTATTTGTCACTAAATAATAGGCTAGCAATACAAGATTCAAAAGTTCTCAAAGTCATCTAAGAAAAATAAAGTGGGTTATTCCTCAATACTTACTATGATATTCTAAAGATTAAAAATGTGAAAAGAACAAAAAATAATAACTAAGAAAAAAAGATGGGTGAACTAATACTACAGCTAACATTTGATATTGTATTTAAAAAAAAAATATATATATATATAGGTCTTGAATGGATGTTAGACACAACTGTTGATGTACGGGCAAATATAATTACTCGTTAAAAACACATTTAATATAACTAATTAGAAATTATGTATGAAAGGAATAATGGAATTAATATGATTGCATTTTGTACAATAGCCCATTTTATGTTTAATGGTAATACCTTAGAGGCATTGTAAATTTTAACTAAGCATTTGTAAGAGAAATAAAATTATTGCTTAAGCTAGGAGAGCAAATATGTTCAATAATTTGTGTGGCCTTCGTGTGACAGTAACCGGAATATTCTTACTGTGACTTGCTTGCAGTTTTTGAAGTGGCTTAGAGGTTAAATCCTGCAAGCCTTTCAATTATAAGAGTGGGTCTGAGGATAGAATAATAAAGACATTCCAATTTCATATAATAGTTCTCAAAGTCATTAAAAAAGTAGAATAACACAAGGAACGCACATGATTTAATGTTATTGGATTTAATCAGGTGAATAAATGTACCTTATGTAATACCTATTCTTGAAGAGGATTGTTTCTAGAAGTGGTATGCAAAATGTGTATCAAGTTGAAATGCAACTATAAATTATTTTTAATAATATAAAAGGAGGGAGGTGCGCTGTAACTACATAAAATAAAATACAGGCACTTATCTTATAATTCCAAGATGATATATGGAGACGATGCATTCAGCATATGTAAAGGAAAAGAGCAAATGAAAACATAATATAGTGTAATATGCATTAAGAAACAGGGTTAAAACTACCCACTCCCAAGTGGTCACTCACCTTTACTCTACTCTACACTTTTAGTCGACTGCTCTGTATAATGTGCCTTCACCAGATGAACAGGTATCAAGCTTCTTTTTATTTTCTATTGATCAATTCCCCAGGGTTTATACAGCAAAGCAGAGAAAGCAGCAATACGGGTAAGATATATAAAATGTATTTAAACAAATATAAAAGTACATAGCTCACCATAAGTGACTATGATCACCACATAGTCCAGATCTCCCTATAACCGCCTCTGTTGAAGAGCTACCTGAGACTGGTGACTTTTACTTTTCATTTCAGATATCCACTGGACTAGACAAAAATTAAAGAGCATCCCTTCTACAAATCATTACAAAATAACCCTTGTAAGGGACTATAAAAATGTTTTATTTTTTTTGTTTATAAATATCCCACTATGGGTAGAAATAAGGACATTTTTAACTGAGTTTATATTTACATTTCGATGTGTCAATAAAAATGCATATTCATTTTTTTAATTGGCAAAAGGTAACAATATACTGTTTAGATATTTTCTTTATGTCTCACCAATATCTTATCCTGTCCGAACAAGAACTACAATCCCTGTACTTACATTTTTTTTTTTTTTTTACATATTTCTGGCATTTGTGATTATTACCGCTTTTACATTATACATTTATGTTAAATATGGCTGGGCTGTCAAATCACATCAAATTCTCCAGAACATAAAAAGTATATAAAACTGATGAGAATATAAGTTAATATTCCGTTTTCTACTTTCAATGTAGGTTCTAAAGTGAATTCATCACTTAATCACTTTGTTAGCCTGTGTGGACAAATCAATTGTTAGCAACTCAAGCAATGTAATGATTTACATTTAGTTGAATTATTCACAAGCTTCTATCAAAGCATAATCTAAGTTTGCTTTGGTGTTTAGTGCTTTCCTCTGATCTTCGGCAATCATGAATTATTTAAAACATTCATAACATTCTCAAATTTCTTAACAGAAAAGGTGCCATATATCTAGAGCCTCGGGGGGATAGAACTTTACAAAATACAAGGTACAGCTAACTGCACCTTATCTAAAATAAACACTTAAATAACAGTATAAGTGGAGCTGGGGTATGTTGACTACCAAATTAAGGCGGTTTTATCGCACAAGAAGTAAATCTCAAAGTTTGCCTTTTTTAATATAGGTTGAATAGACATTAAAAAAATATTATACTAAATCAGTAGATGCGGTAAAAATGTTTATAAAATAAACAGATTCCATTGTAATAAATATAACACATCTACAAATCACTATATGAATTATATAACTGATTTTTTGCTATAAACACCAACGTTTTTTAATTTAATTTTGTCATATGTTTTGATTTTGAAATCCAGGACGAAATAAGCAAGTGAAATTGAACATCTCAGCCTACAGCAATTCACCGTTCACAGCATCAAACCCCTACTAAAACTAACACTGCCCTAAGATTTTCTTCTTTAAAAGGCTATTACCTTAATGTGTTAATAATGACGTAATCTGTATTATATACAATTCTACTTTGTTAGGACGTCTTAAGAAAATCATTACAAAACAGCGTATGCTTTATACTGCTTCTTGCATGCAAGATCCTTACAAATTATTTTATGCATGGTGATTTCTATAATAAAATTGTAGACAACCTTATTTAACATAGTACAGCAGGAAAGCATATTTGAAAAGAGGTCATAGTCTCAGGGCCGGCCCTACAATGGAGCCGACCGGGGCAATTGTAATGCTGAGCGCCGGAAGTGACGTTGTGACGTCAATTTACGGCGCTCAGCATTACATGCCGGCATAGTAGAGCTCAGGGCTCTACTATGGCAGAGCAGGGAGACTCGCCGCAGGACTGTTTAAAGGTAAGTACCGGGGGAGTGTAGGGGCATTTTAAACTTCGCCCCAGGCGGCATTAAGTCTTGGGCCGGCCCTGCATAGTCTTTAAACTAGAGGGACCAAGGCTTGGTTTGTAATGTAATAATCTTTAACTTTAATGAGATGATGGTAGATAAGTAGAACAACCTCCCAGCACAAGTGGGTTAATACAGTGATAGAACTTGATCATGCGTAGGATAGACATCTAAGACAAGACCAAGGGCCGATTCAGGTTTAAGTCTTTAAATGGGTTCGTATATGCCATGAACGTCTACATTTTAAAGTTTCTATATGTAAGTTGCTTGCAAAGATTCTGTAACGTAGTTCAGGATGCAACATTAAACAAACGTGATTTCTCTTCTTGGGAATTACCTCTTAACTGCACGTCTGAAAACAAAGATCACATCTACATAACCTATAATGTATGTCTATAACTGTTTACATTGAATATTTAGAACATTTTCAGTTTCCAGGCAGTTGATTTATTTCCTGGTGTTAGTATGAGATAAAAAGACAGATGGCTTATGCTTGATGCTTGAATGAGCTCAGTTTGCAATGATTGTTTTTTACAGTTCTGAAAAATTTCGATATGTTATAAAATAGTAAAGCAATTCCAAAAGGGAATTCCTGCAAGCAAATATTTGGCTACATCTCATTGGCACATTTCAACGTGAAGAGGGACCCAGCAAAAATATTTGTAAATGCATACATATATGATATGTAAAATGTCATGGAAAAATCCAAAGATCGGCAGGTTCTACTAACCAGGGGAATTCTGGCATTCAATATGCCACCATGATATTGTAAATAACAGACTTAGATAGCATAAGCCAAAGAAGATAACCAGCAGAGCTCTACTATGCCTAGTAAAAAGAACAATTTTGTGTTAACTACAAATTTTAGAATGATATGGGAATAAAATTTTACTCAAATACAAGTGGTGTTTGTTCTGTAAACTAATATTGATCTGGAAAGTAAAATTAAACACTAAGGGCAAGTCTCTAATAATGGGAAATTCTACTCCTACAAAAACTAGTATCTACTTTAGTGCTTTCCTTCAGGGAAGTGTACTGGCCCTGATGGGCTCCCTCTGAAATGTTATTCGGAGCTTAGGGAGCTATTGGGTCCCCACTTTGTGGGTGCTTTCGACTCCATCTTGGAGGGTGGCCGAATCCATGATCATTCATTGATGCTTCGATTCCTAAAGAGGGTAAGGATTGTAGCAGCTATCGTCCTATTTCCTTGCTGAATGTTGACCTGAAACTGCCAAGATCAATAGCTCTCTCTCGGAACCCTTCAGGTTGAATACAGATATTAGTGGTCTTCAGGTTGAGAAGACTCAGTATAACACGTATGGGCTATGCTGATGACCTTCTGTTCGTTATTACCTGTCCGGGAATCTCACTTCATAACATCCTTTGGGAATTCTCGTTTTATGGTGCCCTTACAAATATTAAAATGAATGCCTCCAAATTCGAAATCCTTAATGTGAATTTGCCCCTTAGTGAGGTTGGCCATTCCTAGACATCCTTCCCTTTTGCCTGGTGTTGTCCTAAGCTTAAGTACCTGGGGATTTGGTTTTCTCCTGACTTTTCGCAATTGTTTCATTACAATTTTTCACCCTTGCTGACTACCCAGCAGACGGATCTATTGTCATGGTAGAAGCTGACAGTTTCCTGGGTGGGCAGGATTAACATAATTAAAATGAATATTATGCCCTGTGTTTTATATGTATTCCACACTCACCCTGTTTCCATCCCTCCTTCCTTTTTCGCCTCCCTTCGGACTACCTTCTTTTGTGGGGCCTTGGGACTCCGCGGATTCGTTTTACCACACTGATTCTCCCCAAGTCTAAGGGGGGGCTTAACCTTACGCAGTCCCCGCTTTTACTACAGAGCTTGCCATTTGCTTGGGGTTCTGGAATGGTCACATAGACCCGGCCTAAACAATGGGTGGACATTGAGTCTATTCTGCTGGGTCTTCCTGTGGAGGTGTTGCCCTGGTTGCTGATCCCAACAGCTAGGAACTTGTCCATGTCTAAACCCCTTCATTTGAGCGACTTTGGGCACATGGCTTTCGATTGTTCAGAAGACCCAATTACCCACCATTCCCTCCCCTTTGACTTCTATTATGGATAATCCTGATTTCCCTCCTGTGATGGGGTTAGCCCTTTTTCTACCTCTCCCACTGTAGAGAGCTTGGGTATTTGCTTGTATTTATCGGTGGAGGGCCTTAAGTCCTTGGATCAGCTCTCCTCCTGCTTGTCGTCTAATCTCTTGGACATGCTTCGATATGCCCAGTTGCGCAGCTTCTACCGGTCTCTGCCCCAGAAACATAATATGCTGCAAGGCCTTAAGGTGTTTGAGGTCCTTTGTGTGGCGGCTGCTCTTGCAGCTCATGGCATCATGTTCTGCTCCTTGACCACTTTAATCCTATGCCTGGAGCTACTGGGGGAGCTGAGAGATACCGGGCTACGTGACTATTGGTTGGATTTTGTGTCCGGTCCTCTTGTCTTCTTGGTCTACCGTGTTGCCCTTCCTGCATGTTTGGCTCTCTTTCTTCTTGTCTTTCTTTCTGTGCTCTTTTCCTTCTTTCCTCTCTTTTCCGTCCCCCCTTTTTTCCCTCTCCTTCCCTTCTCTCCCATCCTTCCTTTCCTGCCTTACTGTTCTTAGCCCTTAGTATGTATAGCAGCTGGCTTTGCTGATGTGCACGTGTGTTACTCTTCTAGATTCTAGGTGGTACACTGGCCTGGCAACGTTGCTGCTTATTAATATCTCTCTTCTGTTTTGATCTACCTGGACTCTATTAGGCCTTACCCTAACTTTGTTCTACCAAATTTGCTACGTTATAATTTTTGCTTTATCATAATTACCCCTTGTCCCTTCCCCTCCCTTCTTTTTTGTACCCTTCCCTGAATTTAAAATAAAGAAAATTTGATTCACTCAAACTAGTATCTATGCAAGTAAATTAACTAGTTTTGAATGTCAATGCTATTTATCTACAAATATTTAAATATTTTAAATTGGACCCAGGTTCAGTAATAAATTGTGATAAAAGAGAAAGAACAAGACATTAAAGTATACAAAAAAAAATTCTATGGAGATTAAAATGATGTGGTTTAATGGGTAGTAAAAGCAAAGCAAATTTAATGACAGTCACTACAAATCAATTAGAATTTTAATGAACACATTGGATTTTATTCACTTGAATCATTTTTGATAAATTTGGCCACTGGCAAGAAAACCCTTCAATCTCAGTAATTTTGTGACAAAAGAATGGTCTTTCAACCTCTACTATTGGCTGGACAGGGGTCGATGCCAAACTGAACATATAGCTCCATTGACGTAATACTATAAATAATACTATATTCTATATTAATTTCACCAATATACCTCTGAGAGTATCCACCTGATTTTTGTGATAATTTGTCCTCATTTATTTATTTCACGCCTTTGTTGGAAGATGATATGTCCTATTAGCTTCGGAAATAGGAGTAATGGCACATGGAAGTTCTCTACAGTATTTAAAAAAAGATCATCTGGATATTCTGTTACTGAGAAGAAATATCAAAACACAGTGACTTTTCAGGTGAGAGCTTATTTGATGAGAGGAACTGATAAAATTTGTTGATACGATTACTCAACAGATGTGTGTAGATGTGTGACCGATGAAGGCAGTGTGTCTATAGAAAGACACGTCATGACAGGGCTTGGAAAAGTCATTGGTTCCTATTAAGTGTTTGCCACAAGGTCAGTAGCCGTCTATACCGGTAACAGATCCCTTAGATCGGTTGAGTTGCACTGAATAAACCAGACACTTAAACCTTCAGACTTCACTAAGCATTATAAACGGCTGACCCCACTCAGCCTCTGATTCAAGAAGTGCCGTAATGGCTCTGCATATTGCTCAGTTAATATCACAAAAATCCCCTACAGTAGTTATGCATTTTGAAGGACAGTGCCATACCTACTATTTACTCCTCTTTTTTACCTTGTTTACCTTTTTTTTCCATATTATTGAAAGTTTTAGTAAGGTGCTATTTTTCAAAAAGGTTCAACAACATTTTCAACAAAACACATTCAATTCCCTTTAATTGTTCTGTTTAATGACACCTTGCATAAGGATATTTTACTAAAACATTTAAATATGCACATTAATTTGTTTTCTGATAACGTTAGATACAGCACCTTTTGTTCTGGTTTTTGTACTAACTTAAAGCTATTTTTCAAAACCATTTACATTTTTAGGATTACTGTGATAACACCGAGTCATAACAACGCTCACGAAATAACACAAATAACATCAGAATGGTTTTTCAGATCATAGATCATATGTTCTAAAATAATATGTATCGCAAGACATCGACAATTATTTAGTGATTGTATGTTTATTATCTTAGTGTGATGAAATAATCCCTTGAGTATAAGAAGAAAAAAAACACATGCGGTAATGTTTCCCAAATTTCCACCTTGGGACATATTGTCCCTTGTCACGAAACCTGAGGGACAGAAGGTTACACCAGAGGGTGCAACAGCGGGGAGCTGAGAACCTAATGAAACTGTGTTCGGCTAATGAAGGTATGGCCCATGGCCTCTGCTGGCATGCCATATGTTTGAAGAAATGTTAATCTCTTCAACTCAGATACTGTTTTCTCATCGTTTCAATCTAAAACTGATTTGTAATTTTTTCTTAGACTATGCTAACACTTGCAAAGAACAAACAAAGCTAGTGTTGTTTTCACATGGATTCTACATAATAATTAAAACTTAAGCAACTCTGTTTAATTATACCTTGTGGAAACTATAGACCACGTTTCAAGAAATCAGGGGAAAGAAACAAAGATCAACAACTAAAAAGGCCAATGTATAACAACTGAATAATTAATCACCCTGATAATTAGGATGCCAAAGAAAACAATTGTTAGAATATGACTGAGGGCCCATTTCTCAAATCCGATAAAGCTTTGCAAGTGTATGATTAAATATAGAACTATGAGCGCCGCTGATGGAGCTGCTGTAGCAGCTTATACTAATTGTGTCAATTATTACGGTGACATGAACACCAGTTAGTAAGTTACATGACATTTCTAAACCAAAAAGAACAACTTTAACATATATGCCTGTTAGCAACATAGGAGTACTAATTATTCTTAACAACACATTATCCCTAGAATGTATACTCGTTTTAACCTCTTAGAATCTTTTTGTGCACAGAATGTAATGCAATGTAAGGATGTTCGTGGTTACTGAGAGAGTGGTAGATAAATGGAACAGTCTCCCGGCAGAAGTGGTTGAGGCTAATACAGTGAGGGAGTTAGGGAATTTAAACATGCATGGGTTAGGCATAAAACTATGGGACCAGACCAAAGGACTAATTGGCGTTACATCAGGAAAAATGGGCAGACTAGATGGGCCAAATGGTTGTTACCTGCCGCCAAATTCTATGTTTCTATGTATGGCTATGCTGTTGAAACGTTCAGTATCATTATGTTTTAGGGCAACTTATTGCACTATATGGGCTGCTTGAATGCACAGTGAGGAATTTGCTGAAACACAATTGTGATTTTTCCGGTGTAACTTTGTTCAAGACAATAGCCCAGAATGTAGCCATTTATCTTCCTATTTCTTTATTTATTTGTTTAGCTGTTATACATATAAATATTATTATATCAATTATATAGATTGCATTAGGATGTTTTTGCCTCTTCTTCCTTTTTCCTACTTTCTACTTATATGATCATTGATACTGTATGAATAGTCTATTGTATTTTTGTGTTTTGGTGTAAGAAAAGAAGTCTAGATATACACACACAGAATGTTTGCAAATTGACAAAGACATGCAGGCACAACAAAAGTCTAACTCACAGATGCCTTAAAGCCAATTTTCATTCTTACATTAGCACTTGCACACACACCTCGTATACCCTCGCCTGCAGGAGAGTCAAAAGTATGCACAAAAAAAACCATCTTAGCCTGTTTTTAGTGGCTTTTATACCCAACTGAATATGGATAACACTTAATAATATCTTGTGATGTGTAATGATAACTAGTTAGGAATGTCTCCAATGTTTTACTGGTATATTGAATCTGTGCTGGCTATCTCATATTTTGTAATTGTAACCATGCATGAGCTCTCTGTGGAACTAAAACATAAAAGTTATTTACTGATTTATTTGGAATGCCGGTCTCTAAAATGCAATGTTTTTAAGTAGAACCTCTTGTCATTAACACAAACATTCAAACCATTTTTTGAAACCCCTTTAAGTTTCTTTAAAATAACTGCATAAACATAGCAAAGCATAACATATTTTGGGAGAAGCAAATAGATCAGAGATATATATCGCGCGATATAAATTGAAATTAGCTATGGATGCTCTTACAATCAGTATTTTAAAATGTATATAACTCCATTTTTTCTGAAAGGTACATTGTTCCTCTACTGCTTGTTTTAACACAGCATATTTATGTTTGCTGAGCCATAATTTATTTTACTAGGGGTATACTCAGTAAACTAATTATCTCCTCAGAACTTGCTATAATTTTAAGGGTTATGCACAAGATGTTAATTAGTCACACGGCTCCCAGATATTTGTAAGATGCAGTGTGATTGTGAAAATGCATATAAATGAGGACCAGGCATGACTACAGATGAGCTTTGTGATAATACTCTACTGAAAGCAGAATATTGTATTACTTAGTGGCGTTCTAAGGATACTATTCAAATCCAGTAGGTGGCTTAATATAAAAACGTGGAAGTTTAGAAGATAAACTGTAATTTACTCAATATTTCCTCAAAAATGGGAAAATGTTACCAACAAGCATATGTTAAGATTTCAACAAAAAGACAGCACATATTTAATTTATGTTTGGGTTTAACCACCTGAGCATCTGTCGTGTTCCACAGTTCAGTTTCTCCCGAATTGTGTTCCTCACATTCAGCCAACTGCATGGCTACAGGCGCTTCAATTTCTAATGATGATTTTACACTAAATCTGTTCAACTGCACAGTTCATTAAAATGTTACAATGAAAACTTTGCCGGCTACAATCACCGCAAAAAAAATCTGCAAGAAAAAAGTCTACCTTATGCCTATAATGAATGTTCTACGTTTAGGGGAATTTGAATGCTTTGTGTAAGTTTTCATTGTTTTTCCTGGCTATTTAGTAAAATAACTCTGTAAAAGGCACTATTCCATACTGAGGGTATTAGTTTTTTTTATTAATGAATCCATAGGATCCGGTGCAGAAAATTTCTTCACCTTGGTGTTAAAAAGTGTCGCAAGGCAGTTGTTCAGGGCAGGAGGAAGGGGTAGTTTTGATTTGGTGGTTAGGAAAATTAGCACTAGTAGATCAGTTACCATCTTTCATATTTTTAACTTTCAATAAGTTTTATGTGGTGTTTATTCTTAATCTGGTACATGGTAAATTACATGTGTGCTGGTACAAATTTACATCAGCCATGCAAATGGTTTTGTGGCTTTCGTCTATGGTATAAGGTGGTGAAGGATATCTTTGTGGTTGACTATGTTGTAATTCTGTGAGTCTTTCCAAACCAGTAGTTGTGTGCTACACTAACATACGACAGGATTGAAAATGGTTAAAATGGATATTAGTCCCATTTAGTGTACAAATTGGTTATTGTCAGTGTTATTGTCTAAGTGATTAAGACTGAGCCATTCTCTTGTTTACTAGAATGCAGTATGTTAACTAGTCAGCATTACTGTGTTGTATATAACAGAGATAGTTCATATACAACTGACTGATATGCAGCTGTCTGAAAGCACCATATATTATGAAAACACATTTTAATAAAATATTACTCATACAAAAGGGGAGTTCCCTTTAACTCACTTGGATTTACATAGCCATTCATTTTACATTACTTAGTATGTTAAATGTATAATCCTTGATGTATATAGTACCAACAGATTCTGTTGAGCTGTGCAACTAGTTATACAGACAAACACAATGCAGGCATACATATACGTGTTTATGTTCTGCCACATAGAAGTCTGGTTTAATTATAAATAAACTGTAGATGTGCTGGTTGAAATTCCTAATTTTTTAATTATTCAAGACATACCTGCATTAGGGCATATTTCAAGTTTCCAGTTCTGCCTTGCATAATCTATGAATGAGTTGTATGTAGTCTGGGTACATTCACTTTGTTATCAACCTTGACTTTGTTGTCACTATTATTTTTCCCATATTTTTCTTGCATGAACTTTGCCTGTCCTGATACCTGGCTATTCCTGACAATTAACTTGCATTCTCTAGGTGTACGTTGAACATCTATTCATCAGCGAAGCTCTGGTGTCCAAACCCTACAACTTAACCCTGAGGGACTTAGCAGTTGACATAGGTGTAAGTTTTGTTTTTTGTTACTTCCTCGCTGAGGGTCTTTAATAATACTGGCATTTTTTAAACACAAATGCTTTGCCTTTTCCTTTTTTAACAGTTCTACTTTTTACATAATATAAAGGCCAGGCCAACTACATAATGGGTAAAGACCTCCATGACCAGGTTTAGCAGAGAGTTTCCTGAGCAGGTAATGGGTTGGGAGTTCTTGTAATGGTTTAGAAGGTGGGATGTCCTTGGGTGGATTTAGGATGCCATATTATGACACCATCGACTGGATTCCCTCCTTTTTGTACAGCACACAAGCAATTACTTTCCTGCCACTCCATCACCCATCACTCTCTTATTTGTGTTTTGTTAAGGTGGCGAGTGTGGAGTTGGTTAAGAAGAGCACCTGGGGGCCACCCTAGTGTGAGGACTGGTTGTTTCAAGCATCAAGCTCATGTCACCAGTCTAGAGGTCTTGGTTTGTACTCACCCAGTTTGTGGTGTCCCTTGGGTGTCAGGCAGTGCTGTGCCTGGAGTACACCAGCATGTTATTTTAACCGGCAAGATCTCATGTACATCTAGGGTGGTTTCCCATGGGCATGTTGATTTTTATGCAGGTTCATATTAGTAATTTGTATGTGCTCTAGTTCTGACTAGATAGACACCCTGACATCTTCTCATACTGTCTTATAAACAACAGAATGGCTCAGTAGCAATCATCCAGATGTATACTCTGACTAATGGAAGTATATGACGTAAAATACTTAATTAGCATTGCTTTCAATCAGTTCAGTGTGGTGACTGAGCAGGAAAAGTCACCCAAAATATCACATGACTGACAACAATGGCGGCTTCCAGGTCTGCAGATAAAAGAGGTTTATAAGAACTAAATAAAATAAAGCTATTTTTGTCGATGCACTGTATTTAATACTCAAAATAATATACATTTTCCCATAAGATTTCCCCTTTAAACTTAAGTTGAAACATAACTGTCTTTTTAAACTAATTAACCGTGTTAAAATATCTGTCTTGCCAAAGTGATAGGAAATACAGTGATATAAATTATTAGCCTTTAAATATTTGTCGATCTAATCATTTAAATTTAGAATTGTTTTACATGTCTATTGGTTAATCACATCACTTGCTACCCTGTGGTATAGAAAAATCTAGTGAATAGTCATTTCCATGCGTTAACAATTCCAACTATATTTTAAAATTAATTAGCACCCTTTTATGCTGCTGAATTTATGTAGACACACCACAGCAGTGCCTTTCCATGCACTCTTCCATAATCCATCCTCTAAAGTCTTCATTTACACTGCACAAATTATCCTTATCAGCAGGTAGGCAACAATCAGCAAGGTGTAGCTGACAATAGCTCAATTTTTCCTATAATACAAAAAATAATCACTCAAGAAAATTGAAGGATTGCCAAAAATGTTATAAAATAGAGCCTAACAGAGAAAAATAAAGTGGGTGATTTGTAATGGGAAAGTATGATAGCTTTTTTGTTTAACTACAAAAGTGATAATAATGCACATCTTTAATCTATTGTTGTTTTTAGAATTAACTTAAAAAAAGAAACTTAAAAACAATATAATTAACAGTGGGATTCACGTATTTCTCTTGATAAATTTGACATGACTGTGTTTTGTTCATTTTTATTATTAAGTTAGTGTCTGGTGAAGTGAGGATGTGCTATAAAATATTTCTTAAAAAATGTCTAAAATTAATTTTTAAAAGTATGGATATAAAGCAACTTAAAGGATGTATTACTTAATTTTAACAAAGAAGTCCCCGCAAAATAAGAATTAAATGTACAAATACTATAAAATGTAAAAATAATACTCATTAAAAGAAGAACTCACACCATGGGTTTTTAAATGACTAGTAATTTTCTGTTTCAACACAACATCATTTACATGTGTATTTGGTGCCTACCTTGATGACTTTCTTGTTACTTGAACAATATGAAATAAAGCCCACTTTTTGGTGCTATATTAGCTCACTGTATGCAACACTACGTTATTGTTTTTAGAGGTGATTCATATACTAAATGTCATATCTGATACCCAACCATATACCTACACACCCTCTTTTAGATATTTGTTCTGCTTAAATATCTAAACCTCTCTGTGACCAAGGATCAGTTAAAACCACAGCTTCTAAGACTTTTTAAATAGGATAATTTATTAAACAAAGTATAGGTATACATACAGAACCATGAAGGCTCTTCTTCTTGAAATAATGGCGGAGAGAGAAGAAGTTGAGGATAGATGGTGGAGGTGGTCTCCATGCCCTCTAATGAGTTTTAATACCCTTTTGCCATAGAAACTTTTGCCACATGATTACAACACAAGTTCCTGTCACTCATGTTTCACTTATACCTAATGTAAATATATATTAAGAATAAATAAATCATGGATTGTTTACACCATCTATGACCCAAAGCGGTCATGTCTCTGTTCCTTTCGCACCTGCTGCTAAAAGCCTTCTTCTCCACTGCTCCATATCTCTGGAATTCCTTTATCACTGATCATTTCGGGACTCCAGTAAATGACATTTACCTTCCCCTGATTGCATTTGTATGTCTAACCATTATCAATTACTACTTTAACTGTAAGCTCTACATATTGTACCCAGATCAAAATGCCTGCAGACTTATTCTACATCTTTTTTCATACTGTAAAGTGCTAAGTATATCTATGAGCCCTTAATAAATATATCCATACATTTAAATATAAATACATAATGAGCCAGCTGATCAGGGCTAGTTGGGGAGATCACGATCTTGCACCTACCTCGGCACGGCCCTGAAGACCGGCCCAGGGGAGGCGGCTTCTCTGCTCGCCTCTCCGCTCGCCCTTCCCCTAGAGAGTCGTGATTCTCCAGTCCGGCTCGCTAAGTTTCAGTACCCGGCGTATAAGACGACCCCCGACTTTTGATTAGATTTTCACGGGTTAAAAAGTCGTCTTATACTCTGGAAAATACGGTAACTGGAATTTAACAAACCAGAAAATGTTTTTCAAATCCTTTATGAATGTTTAGTATAGTTTATATACTATAGACTAGACTACAGACTATGTGTGCCTAATGTTCTTACACTCGTATAGACCCTTTTAAATATTCTTATAAAATGTAGTTAGCATACGAAAATAAAATGAAATAAATATTTATAATTTACTGTATTGTTATTATAGCAAATTATACTAAATGCATTTGTAGAACTAGACCATATTGCTTAAGATTCCCATTATATCTTAACTTAAAGGTTTCTTTTATTTTTCTAACGTATTCCCTCATTTTCACCTTGATGTTTTACAATAGTGTCATTTTGTGGCTTGCAAAAGAATAACTATATTGGAACCTCACTTTGGACGATAAAATAAAGTTTCCATATACAGTTAACATGAATCTATTGAAAGCTGCAGACAGAATTCAATTAAATTAAGTTTATCTATTAAGTGTCTCATTTATTACTCTTGAAATGTCAGAATGAAATCTGTGGGGAGAAATATTTTAAGTGGCAGTTTTGTCCTGAAGTAGCAGGTCATCACTGTTAATTTACAGCTGCTAAAAGAAAACTATATGAGTTATACATTGTTAGGCACCAAACGTACTATCTACTCATGAAATACATTCACTAAAATATCTTAATTAATCCCAGAAAGGTAATGCCACCTAAGCTTTATTTCCAAGTAACAACATTTATTATAAAATAAGTTAACATTAAAATGTCCTATCGACACATAATCAATATAATGGATATTATATAAAACCGCTATATATGAGTTTGTCATTAAAATGACATGTACTCCTTTCTCTCTCTTTTTACTTCTTCTATTTTTGGGTTGTCTCTCCCCTCTTTCTTTCTCTCTTTTTTCACTCATCTATTGATTAGAAAAAATATATTGCTATTGCCATAACTCAAAATTCCCAAGGTTTTTAGGCTAACCAGAGCTCTCCCTTTCCTAAGGGAGCAAGCTTTACAAGGGTCAGGCTAGTTGTGTGAGTGCTACGAGTAGCTGCGGACAAGGAAGGGGTTAGCCCAAGACACCAATTAATAGGTTGGGAAGGGAAGTGAGCAGGGACGAGCATGGTAACTGCTGTCGACCTGCAGAACTGCTGTCGACCTGCAGACGAGCATGGTAACTGCTGTCGACCCGCAGAGGAACAGCTCTTCTCCTAGAAAGTTTCCAAGTATAGGGCTGGCCCAAGACATTGTGCTGCCTGGGTCCAAGGATGAAATGCTGCCCCCATCTATTAATAAATTCGCTCTCTCATGCTCTATCACACTCTTACTCACACTCTCCCATGCTCTCTCACACACACTCATTCATGCTCTCAGTCTTCCTACCTTCTCTGCCGCTTCTGCTTCTGTCTAGTATCCTTTCCCGCAGATCCAGGAGCTATAAACACCTATCTTAAGCATACATGTTGTTTATTCTGTCACAATATACTGCTATTTATTGCTTAGTCTGCCAGTATGTGAAAGTGTGCCGATCTTGGACAGTCACAATTAATCCTAACATAGCTGTATTACTTATCTTGGAGTTGGATCAGTGGCACTGCACTTATTTTAAACCACTGTGTGTCTCTAAACTCACCAATTATAGGATCCTCAAAGCAACAGATCAGATCTATTTTCAGGAATTTAAACCACACAAAAAATGATGCATCATTCAGGAGTACAACCTAACTCTTTCTTTTTATCCTTGCATCATCTAAAAATATTTCTTCCACGAAGCAATCAACCCAATTATAGTATAATAGCCTAGCACCCTAGTGGAAAAGAGTTCCTTCTCCTGCTGACTGAAATTATAATAATCACAGATGTTTAATGAACAGAATTAATAATATATAACAAGTTTGAAGAACAAGATGAAGAAATAAGGTATCATTTGTTGAATTGCAGATCTATAATATAACAAACTATTGTGGAAGAAGGTCTGAATAGGATGACAAGTACACATGTCATAAAGATTTTCTCCTTGTGAGAAATCACTAATTTCTGCTTTCTCTGCCTGTTTCCATTCTATCAAGATACATTATACAATGTGCATGGAAGTATTTTAGACATGTGACGTGTATTTCATTCAATAGGTTATGAGCAATCTTTGAGTTTTAGCTTAGGACCTCTTAAAGACCTAGAGTCATCCCAAAAAAGTGCTTGTGTTGGTATTCCACACCAATTCACCTGGCCAAGATTTGGTAAGTTCTCTCACAGACATGTCTCTCAAATGATGTCCAGCCACCATACTTAACCCCTTAATGTCCATAATTTCATTAAACAAGCTTAGAAAGTGATCTACGCTTAAATGGTGTTGCTGTAATGCCTCGATGTCGAGACATTCAGGAACACCGAGATCGGCATCAGAGCCGGCCTTAGGTGTTCTGGCGCCCTGTGCGGACTACTCGTCTGGCGCCCCCCCCCATCCCAAAAAAAGAAAGGAATCAAAACTTGTAACAAAACCCCAATCACTATATACTACGCCAAACATTGATGTGGTGTAGGCCTACCACTTCATTGTCTGGCTTAGTAGTAGGGATGCACCGAAACGAATTCTGGACTGAAACCAAAAGTGCAGCATTTACCTGGCCGAAACCAAATATGACCCCCCCCCCCACACCATAACACATAACAAAACAATTAAATAACAATATATATATATATATATATATGATTAACAGCAATCACATTCTTATCATGCCCGCAGATTCCAGGATGTACTCGTAGACTACTTGGCATGATAGGAGTATGATTGCCCTATGTACCCCGTCTCACTCCATTCTCCCTATCTACCCCATCCTAACTATCTACCCTCTCCCTCTTTGAAGTTCACTTACCTTTCAGGAGTCCTGCGGTGGGGGTACAAGGCCTCTGCCTCCCAGCTCTGCCACTGTATGGAACAGTATAGAGTGATGGGAGTTATGATGTACTTTAGACCATAATTATATAATGAAAAATACATTGGAAATGGTACAGCATAACACCCATCACTCTCACAC
>VKOC01000006.1:15290299-15306296 GCA_009364415.1 Spea multiplicata | reverse complement strand
ATTTTGCACTAACCAGGGAAAAAAATTCCTTCTTGACCCCAAAATGTCAGATTTCTCCTTGGATTAATAAGCTGTTTCCCCATAATTAAAGATTATATCCCTGAATATTATGTTTTTCCAAGTATCCATCCAGTTGCAGTTTAAACGGCAGCAAGACCGCCTGCGCCCGCAAGTTTTTTGGTGGGTCCCAATGCAGTCCTCTAGTTTCTTTTACAACTATTGTTTGTACAACTATATAGCTGTTTATACATATTTATAGAGATATGTAATGGAATAAAATACAGTATAATAGATGTCATGCAGTTCTTTAAAACACAGGAATGGAATTCCTTAAAATATAAATTGGGGCACACATATATCAGTTCATTAATATATGCATTTAAGCTACAGCTTGTTTCATAAGTGAATCTTGCCAAACAAAAAAAGTGTACTACAAAAATAAGCTTTCTTAGTTATCTGAATCTTTGCCATTGTGTTAATATGAATATTCTGATGAAAATCATGTGGCTGTTTCGTTCTGTTACTCAGTGTTTCCCAATCCTGGTAACAGATGGTTCACCAACTGACTCTGAACAGTCTAATGTAAGATTCATTGTGCTTCACAGGATATCAAAGATCAAGCAACAATGTAGAAGGTGAAGCGCCATCTCATCAGCCAACAGCACAGTATGAGATAGTAGTACACTGAAGAATAAAGACTACTCATAAGAAAGAAAAACAGAATGGCAAATAAAGAGGGATGGAAATAGTCGGCTACACTATATCCATTCCACCATATAAGTTAAAGCAAGATATATTGATAAATGGAAGCTACAATCACTACGGGATTTAATTGATTAGCAACTTCATGAATTTTAATAGGCTTATAGGTTTATCTAAGAATCAGTGCTGAAACCACAATATTGATGTTGATGAACCCTCTAATAATCACTCTTGCAACAAGTCTACACAACAAATGTTCTGTTCATCTTATACACAATATTATTATTTATTGTTTTATATAGCACTGTCATTTTTCGTAGCGCTGTACAATGGGTAGACAGTGAGGACATAACAAGTGGTATATAACATAACAATTTGATTTACAGAACAGCAGGTGAGGAGGGCCCTGCTCAAACAAGCTGGACATCTATAATCTGTGTTAAGCAATAAAACTTTATCAAGTTTATCATTTTATTCTTTTCTCTTCAGGTTTAATCAGATGAAAAGAAAACAAGCTTTTTCACCACAACTTTTCAGTGTCTGAGTTTTGTATCACATGGCAATAAACTGTTCCTGTCAAAAATTACAAATGAGGCAAACGTTTACATGATCGAAAAACCCTTTCTAAGAGAGGATACTGAGAATTATGTTTTGTAAAATTGCAATTAGTTGCAAAGTTGTTAAATTTGACAGAGTAAGTGGAACAGCACCTTTAAATACCAATATACGCAATGCCGCTAATACCCACGCCTCTACCCTTTGATATTCACTTTCATCAATTTTAGCTCTGTCCTATTTAATTTCATCCTTTATCTATTCAGCATCCTCTTCCACTCATTTCCATTTCAACATTTTTTTGGTATCTCAAACATATATTTAATTATTGTTGAGAACTGTAGATATGTAAGCGCTCTATAGAGGAAGGGAGCAAAGAGTTTCATGCCAGTTGACACACCAGGCAGCCCCCTGCATCAGGGAACATTGCGTTTATGGCGGCCATTTTAGGTTGAAAGTTCGCTATTTTATGATGAAGGGCTGAAGGGGGTAGGGGCTATCAAACGCAAAAAAGAACAATGAAGTCAAACAATCAGGATGAAGAGAAAAAGAGCAATGACACAATAACCATGTGTATCTCCTTTTACATCAATACAATGTTTTTTTCCAACAAAATTTATTTATTTTAATATTTGATTAAATTCAGTTGTTTTAGAGATTGGCCTGATTTTCTCTTAGGCCGCCAACCTTCTGCATATATCACCTTCTCTATGTGGACTGAGAGAGAACCGCAGCCCTCTATCCTTATGCCTCTGACAGGAGTATACAATTCTGGGGGGCTGATATTTGGGGCTAATTATTAGAAGGGGGCTCCAATAGAATGATGAAGGCTGGCAGGCTTTCCACTGCATTGTTTATGTATTAATAAATAGATTTTCATTGAATACCTTGGAATTTACTTTACTTTTAATTAGCTTTAAAAATGATGATTGCTTAACAATAACATGTCCTTAAAATGTACTTGGGGTCCTATTGGCTTTATCACACATTACAAAATAAAATCCAATGAAACAAGACAGATACAGGAATATTTATTTTACGTCAATATATATAGCTGCAAAGATGTTTATCTTTCATCATAATCATTTTTTTCTTTTTAACTTGTTTATAATTCTGTCTAACTCTATGACTGCAACTGTTCTTTCCCAGTGCAGATATATGTATCATATCATACAAATATTATTATGATTTATGGATATCTCACAATCTTGACAAAAGGCATGGAACAACTTCTAGTTTGAAACAATATATTGTAAATTAAAGGACAGCTAAATATCAACAATAGAAAACAGACCCATAAGATTGCTTAATAGATAGGAATATGTCTTTGTTTATTAATTCAATATCACAGATGCATGTTACGTGAGCGTACCTGGAAGTGCATCTGCTTTTTTAAAAGTAACATTGTCAATATGAAATCATGGTTTTTAAAAACTGTGGGAAAATGCAAAGGCTCTCAACAAACGATAAATCACAGACACGTATTTAAGACAAGGATAAGTAATGCATCATGGTTATTGACCTAACACTTGGAACTACAGCTCATAAAGGTAACGGTATGTCTGTTTTGACATCATAGAAGAAAAAAAAAAATATATATATATATCTATATGCGTGTGTGTGTATGTTAGATTAAAATTGCCCACAATCCACAATGTTATACTACCCTTTCTATACCACCCTACTACTCACGCTTTAAATGTACACTCTAGCCATAATATGCATTCTGATAAAATGTTTACCCCAACTCCAAATCCATGGCTGGATTCATCAGAATTGCACTATTAACTTTAGGCTCACCCCTGACATAAATGCCCCTGCTAACAACATACACCCACATTCAAACCTCATATGCTGACACAGTATTGCAAATGCCCACCTACACACATGCTAACACCAAATAACACCTAACACACACACTCATTCTAATACACATGCACTAACCTACAAGCACACACCACCTTATGCTGACACACACACTCTCATGCTAACACCATTCACTAAAACGCATGCATTCTGACACAATACAGTAAGACACTCACACCATATACTAAGACACATGGTAACATCATACAATAACACATGCACACTCTACCGCCACATAGCAATGAACACTCATCCCAGCACCATATGTTCACACATAAATGCTAACACCATGTGGAGTGTCCCTTTAAAGTTACTGTTTCAGAAAACTGTAGTTTAACTATTAATACCTTAGTGGTGAAGGAGTTAAAGAGCCATGCAGAATTAATATCTATATTTAGTGTACAATGTTTAAATTAATTAATTTCTAGCACGTTGTCCAGAAAAATCCTCAAGAGACATTATTCTGACAGAGTTTTAAGATTTTGCTAATTAAAATTAAATTAACAAATTAATTTTGTGTACTACTAAACATTATGTCAATACATTAAGTGTTATTCTGAAAAATTGGTCTTTCTCTGCTCCACAAGTATGGGAATAATTACAATAATATTTCTGGTGTGTGTATAAACCTGATATATTATAAATAATAAACCAAAATTCTGCATGTACACTTGGGAAAAAATCCATATTCAAAAAGTACCCAAGGGAAAAAAGAAGTAGTCCATGATTTCCAAATGCTTTTGAGGTCTATAACTTCTCATGTTTTGAGCACCAGCTGTGTACCTATTCATTTTGTTTTTTTTGGGGGGGGGCGTGCTCCTTTCTAATTTTTAGATAAGAAAAAAACACCCAGAAAAAATGAGTTTTGTATGATTTTTCTAGGCTAGTTGTCACTAAATACCCCAAAATATATTGTTATATGTTGAGTTTGGAAATACCTTATATGTATAGAACTTCCATATCTTTTTGGCGATTATAGGGCAAATATTAGAAGGCGTACATTGCTGATTCAAAAAAAAAGCCAAGTGGCCCCATCAGCAGATACAAGAGGCTGAGGTAGCCACTTGGCTATTTCTGCTGTCATGTTGGTTATCATTTTTTGAGCAGGTTATGTGCGAGTGCACAGCAATTCACAAAAACGTATTCTGCTGCATCTCCATAAATATAAATGCAGTTCTTGCATTCGGAGAACTTGGTTCTCCAAAAAATAATCCACTTGTACATTTGCATTTTCACAATGTCAACTAAAAAAAAAGTTGAAAAAACTTTTGGAAGTTATTTTTTACCTGCAGCCCTTATTTATATCTCTCTGTATACTGATGACCTGTGAAACTAAACACTATACTTAATCCAAGCTATTCTGTTTTCCCTTTTGCCAAGAAATTAAATTGCGCACAAAAAAAATTCAGTATAGCAGTACCACTTTAAAAATTGTTATTCAAATTACACATGAAAAACTACTTTGCAAATCATAATTTGGGAACTTGCAAGATGCTGGTCAATCACACGCTACCTGCTGCTCTAGGAGAGAACCAAAAAAAGAAAATTGTTAAAAAGCATCTTAGCTAGCATGGTGCAAATTGTTAGCGAACGCAGGAACATTGTACAGCTTCAAAATGCAATGATTGTTTTTAAAGCTCCGTTCTCATATATGCTGATTAACGTCATGGGAGGACAAATTGTTCACATGATGAAAGGTATCTATTCATAAAGAGCACAAAAATAAGCATTTTAGTATTCTGAAAAGAAATTTTCTTCAGTTAAATGACTTTGCTAACTACTGCAAGGTTTGGAATAATGTATCCATTTAGTGCATTTTTTTAAAGATTTTGTTCTTTTTTTACCATTACTTAAATATGAACCATCAAGATCTGAGCAAGCAACATAATGAATTTCGTAACAACTGCCTTAGATGTTGAAACTTTGTGCTATTCTTTAATCCTTCAAACTTGTTTCATACCCTTGTGTTAAACCATATTCAGCTGATATAAAATTTATAGGAAGGAACACTCGTGAGTTAAAATAAACATTTCTATCAGCCAAATATGAAATGATCAACACTCTCAACATTGGTTGTGGTTTTAGTGACTTATTTTTTTGGTCTATTGCCGCTTTATTGTACAGATGCCCTACTAGGTGGTGATAGATATTTCTTAGCCCTGAACGGGATGACCGGGATATTTTTTTCTCATCAATAACATTAAAATGTTGAGGTCTTAGAGCATGGATTTTCACAATAAACATAACTTATAAAAAAAACATGTTTAAAAATATTTATTTTAGAATGCATTTATATACTTTATACTTAATCTTTTTGTTTTCTTCTTATTGTAATTACTGTTTAATCACCTTTGTGCATACCTAGGAAATCCCCAGGACAGGCTAGTTGGAGATTTCCCTCATCTGGGGTAGTGGCTTTGTGAAGAGGGCTAGTTAGTCATTTAAGCTGGGCTAGCCATGCACAGGGTAGGGCTAGTTCCAGAAAGTCTTACAGGGCTGGTCCCAGAAAGTCTTGAGTCCCAGATATGCCTATACGTTAAAAAAAAATGTCCATCATTCGACAATAGAAATGTATTACTCACAAAAGACCCTCAACTGTTTTTGTCACTTAATATAAATTTATCGTGGAAGCAGAATTTGTACTTCTTAATTTAAGATCTATAATAACCATAGAACATACGGTATATCTAAATAAGTGAACTACAAAGAATTAGAAAAAGTCGTTTTGGTATCTTATTGCTGATCGAAATTATGATGAACCAAATGTCACTTTTGTTACAACTTTATGTCTTCTGGCTACAAATTTGGACCTGAAACACATACAGTCTGTGTTATTAAATTAGATATTTTATTAGCAAGTAGAACATACAGTAGTTTAACCATTGTTCTTTGTCTTAAATAAGCGTAACCTTGAATTCACTGTGTTCACCGAGGAGCTAAGAGTATTTTTCATTATTAATGTTACTTGATAAAACCTTTCTTGATATTACTTACTTATTAGACAATACATTAAATATATTATTATTATTAATATTATTGAGCATTATAATTTTTTAAACAAAATTATTTTTAGCTACTTTTTGATAAACAACGGGAAGGCTGAGGCCATATCTACACGAAATTAACACATGCAACTGTGTCTGCAGATTAAAATAGAAAACACATTAGAAACACATGTTATACCGTGGTAAAGGATATCTTAACAATATCCTTTATCTCTCACCTATTCTTAAGCTCCTGATTGTTGCAGATGTTACCCCCGAAGCAGGTGCAATGCCAGTTCTTCACGTTAACTCCTGCAGGTGCATAATTATATTTTTCCCTTATCTATATGGAAGTGGCCTCAAAATGTACACGAGTGCCTACTTTGTGGATTTCCTGGTCTGTTATTATTACACCAGAAGGAACTGTGGAATGTAAGTTGCTTCCAACCCCCCTGCCCCCAAATCAGCTATTTTAATTTTTAAATGACTGAAATAATCAAATAATTAAAAATGAGGGAACCCAGACCTCATATTAACTAAAAGAGGCGGGTAGTGAATGCAGTGGAGTAAAGGGTCATAAATGAGTAACCTTGTTGGAGTCGGTAAGCATTGTCAAACAATGCCCTTCACTCAACAGCTCTGGTCCAAGGGAAGGGGCTGCTGCAAAAAAATAATAAATCAGTGGATTTTAAAATGGCCACTGGTTGTGTGAGTGTGTGTGCATATCCTCCATCTATGTATACATCTGTGATCCAAAGAATGAGGTCAGTCTTAAACTTTAAATTAGATGTGTTACCTACGGTACATTTGCAAACAAGTGCAGTACCAGAAAGTCCATTGGCAGAGTATAATCGGCAGGAATCACGCCTTCGCCTCCTCTATATTTTCTTATGTATATATGCTTTGTCTTGTATCAATATGAAAATGAAGTTGCATTACATAAGCCCATTTATGGGCTTGCATTTATATTTTTTTATAGAAAAAAGGTCACGTAGATAATACACGAGGGTGTGGTGCCCAATGCAATCCTGCCTGAGACATTTTATTTTAAGTTTTCCTGTTATGAGATGATTGTAGGGCATACACTTCACAGCAGTGTTTATAACTTTTTTTTTAGCTCTTACTAGGAAAGCCACTTCACAGTTTACATTCATAGTGTAACACATTACATGTTACCTTATATATAAATAGCTGCACCAGTTGACATTAGAGAAACGTACAACATTCAAATTAATTAATTTTAATGCAAATACAAAGGTAATTGATACATTTAATTCAGAAGCATCAGCATGCAAATGTTCTCCACATTAAGATAATTTAGCAATTTTGTATGGCTACTGTGGATAACAAAATGTTTCAGGAACCGTGCATGTGACACATAAGTGTTCTCACTCAAGCAGATGTTGTGTGGACTTACCTGCAGGATCTCAGATGATAACTGAGTATACACACTGGATGGTCCATAGCAAGGCCTTCCTCAGCGGTAATGGCACCCAGCACACACAAAAAGGATCGGCTCAAGATGATGAGTAACCCGGGTCAGGCTACCAGAAGTCAGCGTTGTCAGGAGCAAGCCAGATCATCAAGAAGATAATCAGCATACTTGGGAACTCTCCGGGTTTGACCCGAAGATCTCCGGGTGAAGAATTGCTTTTCTGGTTCTCCGGGTCAATACCTGACATCAACACTGAACGCCCACTGACGTCAGCGGCACTGCCCATCAACATCACGGGGCCACCCACCGACGTCAGCAGGACTGCCTGCTGACGTCAGTGGGCAGTCCTGGCCGCGTCCCACAAGGGAAGGCTCCGGGTAGCCGGAGTGAAGTTCCCAGGTATAATAATCAGGAATAGACTCAGAATAGTAACACCGCCAGAGGGCAGATTGGATATCTCCTTTTCACTGAGAGGCCAGAGTAATGCATAGTCTATTATAGCCGCAAAGGAGGGATCAACTACATATCAACGTCTATGTATTTAGAATGCAATGTCATAAAAGTCCCTTCTGGTGTAATGGTCAGGTGTCCCAATACCTTTGTCCATATAGTGTATATTGTCAGTAACAATTTTTAGCGTTAGTATTAAAGTCACATACTTACAGATTCATGCATACAGATTCAATGTGTACTTGTAACCATATTTTAAATCCGTTTCAAACACTAAACTGACCAAAAATGATTATTTTTAGGATATGAAAGCTTAAAAGCTGTGTTGAAAATATCCATTGGATCACACCCTTTCATTTAGTTTATATTTAAAACTTAAACATACTAAAATGTCTTAGAGGTTTAAAGATGTATTTAAAACTCAGAAGAAAAGTTCTTTGAAACAATATCTTTTCTTGTGAAACAATATAGGACTTGAACATTTTTGTCTGGACCAGTCCAGGCTGAACATTGAAATAAAAAACTAATTAATTTTTTTTTGAGATTATATTTGTTTGATGTCAAATTCAGTTTGCACATTTTGACTTTTGAGTGCAACGAGAGAGGCTTGGAGATATCGTATGCCTTAGAGGATTGGGTTTCCTTTATGTAAGTTACATTCTGGCTTTAAAAAATTTAGATCAGTGTAATTAAAAATTAATTAAAGTACTCTTGCAAACAAAATAATCACCCAAGTAAATAAGGTAGAAAATAGTACTTTTTAAATACTGTCTAACTAGGATTTCTAGTAAGACTGAATCAGTGGGCCATATTTGGATGTGTTATTAGTGTATGCTCGAAAAGAACACCTGCTTCTGGGGAGACAGAATTTTCCTCAAATTGTTCATTAATCTTACTATTGTAGAAATCATAATTTTATCAGAACTTTCTGAAATTCATCAGCAGAAATCAAATTTTGTTATATACAGAAGGTCGAATGGTGGTATCTGCACAAAACCACAGAACCAGCACCAAAGAAATCCAGCCACAATGTCAATGCTGTCTAAAACCCTTGTTAAACTAGTTATCTTAGTAGTGATACTAAAGCAAAGAGTATAACAGTAGGAAATAAATTTCAACTAGACATGTGGAAATAGGCAAAAATGATTCATACACATTTTCAATTTTGGCTCATAATTTTATGAAAATGCTCCTTGTCCATTCAGACAAAAATCAGGGGCATTTTTAATTTGTTGCCAGGTGCCCACATTCACTCTCATTCAATCACTCACTCTCTAACACTCTCATTCTCGTTCACTGTCTCTCTTTTGTTTTTCTACATTCTCTGCTGACCACTTCCACTGTTGCTGACCACTTTCGCTTCTGCCGACCATGTCCACTTTCACATCTTCTTGCTCTTTATCTTCTACCTTATATCTTCGATCTTTGTCTCCAGCTCTGCGGACATAACCTGGCACGAACTTCTGCCCAAATGGCAACGCTTCTGGTGAGGTCTTTTCGCCTGACCCTCCAATCCGAAAGTGCCGTAATTTTGTCAGACGTTCACTTTATGGCATAATTGAGGCGCTTTTGGTGACATTCTTTCACACAGCTGGAAGATCGGACATAACATTGCGCAAAATGGCGGTGCTTTCGGTGACCTCATCCTCTCTCAATTGGAGGATTGGGAGAAACGACATCATCGGCTAGCTTGCCGATTTGCCCCAGGTTATGTTCGCTGAGATAGAACATAGAAGATATAGAACAAGAAGAAGTGGCGGGCGGATAAGTGAGAGTGTAAATGAAAAATGATGAAAAATTCTGAGCTTTTTGCTTAGTTTTTTGTTCACTTTGTGGTTGGTCTGGCCTTGTTTTAGTGGCTATGAACAAAATTCAATAAAACAAAATTAGCCAAAATTCAGTATATTTACAATACGTATGAATCTGAATGCACAAGACCACTTTCAATAATGGCTCAAAGTCTTAAAATCTGGAGTAACTGCCCTCTTGGCCCCTCTGTATGCTGTTACGAATAAAAGATTCTGAATTTGCTAATAAGTATAATGCGTGCTAGTGCCCTGCAGTTGGTGTCAAACTGCAATATAGCGTCAATCAGAAAAGTGAGCGTTAGGTTTTTTAAGTATGTTGAGTGAGCCAATATTTAATCTATAATCAGCAACTTTTTAAAAGTTTTTTAAATGACTTTCTTTTACTCAAAACCATCAGAAATCAAGAACGTCAACAACCCCAAGCATCAGTTCTCTTCAATATCTAATTTCACAGTTTTCTTAACACATACCACACACTATTTATCATGGACTCTGTCACCGCAACACCTTTATCCATTTTGTGCTACTTTTTTAATAGTTTATTTCACTAACTATCAATCATAAATCAAGAAACATATTTATAACATCACTTGAGAGAAAAACCTATGCATGCATTGCCTAATTGGCTCTTTTACACACATCAATATCTTGTTATTGCCTTTTTTTAAATGAAAGCAATTCTCATTCTTTATGTTTGTTGTGTGACATGGAGAGAATTAATGTGGTTAGTTTTTATGCCATTACTCATATTATGCAAGGCTATGCCAAGCCACAGGATTGTTCTAATTGCTGAAATCTCTCAAAAATGAATCGGTTTAAAGCAGTCTAGATTGTTACGGTTGCCTTTTAAACACGCTTACAAATAACTACTGTATTTGCTCGACGACCCCCCAAAATGTAAATATTAATTTAGGAAAAAAGAAAAAGCCTGAATAAAAGACTACCCTATAAGAAAAAAAAGTTTTACTAGTAAATGTTAATTCACATGTAGAATTCTTCCATATTTAATAAAAACTATGATTGAGAAAAATGCATTTTTTGTTTTTATTTCCTTTTATGTGCCAACCTGCCCCCAGTTATGCACATTTGACCCTAGGCTTACCACTCTACCCCACAGATATGCCTTATACCCCCTTATATGCCACTCAGCCTCCCAGATATGTCTCTTGGCCCCCTATTTGCCACTTTGCCCCCCTGATATTCCTTAACCCCCTTTATGCCAGTCTGCCCTCCCTTGGGTTAGTTTCCTTTAACTCCTTATTAGGACCACTCTGCTCCCTGATATTATTTTTAACGTCACCCCTTTTATTGCCAGCCTGCCTGCCGCTGATATTCCTGATTAAAACTCCCTAATGCCACTGCTGTGGCTCCCTGATATTCTTTTTAACCCCCTATATGCCACTCTGCCTTCCTGATTTTCCTTTAAACCCCCCTATATGCCATCTGCCTCCAGAGAGCCCTTATACCTCCCCGTGCTTCAGATTCCTTGGTGTGTAGCGGGGGCAGCCGGTGGAGGACTTCGCGATGCTTCCACTTCTATGAATAAGCACCGGAAGGTCATATGATGCGTGAGCACAAGTGATTGCTGGAGGATGACTAGGGTACTGCCAGGGCTTAGGCCACCTAATAGAAAATTTCAAGGAGACAGACTAACCAACAAAAATGCAAAACCTATGTGAAACCGAGCAGGAAAGTCATTTTCTTTAACTAGAACACAAATGTATAATAATAATAATAATACATAGCAGGGTTTCAAGGTGTGCATGCTGGATGGTGCTGGAAGTGATTTCGGGGACAGATACATCTGGGTGATCTCTGGGAGTTACCACAGCTCTCGGTGAACCCGTAACAATATCTAATGTACAATTCTCCAAATTGTGTTATTTTTCACCACAACACACACCTTAGTAGGTTCGGCCTTAAGTAAAATCATTGGTTAGGATTATACTGTATAATAATGTAAAATGTAACAGATCAAAGATTCTATAAATTAAACAATTGATTATTCAGCAATAATTAACAAAATTAAAACCCAATTTCTAGCATTTTTTTTAATTAGATCCAATTTCAAATTCGAACGGTGGTTGGTACGTATACGTATATGAATTTATTCTAAGCTACAACAGGTAATAAAACATTTCCTAAATGTAATTATAATATAAGGAAAATTGGCATGCCATAATATCGTTTGATGTGAATTGTACTAGCAAATTGCAAGGCTATGTTCATTTCAATTTAAAGCTAATTTATTGTGTCTACAGCACAGCTTCAAAGACAGCCCATACAAACAATTCATCCTAAATAAACACCATTTGCTACTAATGACAGAGCAAAGCAAACTTCAGGAGCAGTTATGAAAAGCAACATCTCTTTTGCTCAGCACACGTTTACGATTTTCAGAATTGCTAACCAGACTTGGTTGTTTGCAGATGAATTAATTGTGGCATGAGAAATCATTGAAGCCATCTGTTAAACATTTTGAAAAAGAATAAATGCGTTCAAATAACAGACACAAAGGCCCATAATGGCTGCTTTTCCTCTAAGTCCTGTAATCATGGCTTTAATAATCATTTTAACCAAGGCACTTTATATTTTTTGAACTCTTGTTCGGGATATGGGCAGTCTCATTCTTGAGCTATGAGAAGTCCCAGAAATGGCAATATCCTATCACAGGCGTCACATGTGTATATTATTTAGTGTTTTATATCGTGTTTTCACCTGCCATAGCCCTGTACAATGGATATTATAGCAATTAAGGTTATCTTATCTGGACTCTCTTTGAGGGGGTTAATTTGAGGGTGTGGTCAGGGCGTGGCTATGGGTGTGGTTTTACAAGCAACATTTAACATGTTTGGTTTAGTAGAACAAAAAGAGAGGAGTGAGAGAAAAGAGAGGGGATATGAAAGATTAGGAAAGAGGTAAAGGAGTGGGAGGATAAAAAAGAGAAAAGACCAGAGAGAGAGAAGAGAGAAAACAAGGATAATCCAGTGAAGAGAAAGGGCAGGGGGCAAAGGAAAGAGAGAGAGGAGAAAGAGGGATATAAAATAGGGAAAGGAGAAGAGACAAAAGAAAGGAAAAATAGAGAAAGAAGAGAAAACAGAGAAAAGAGAGAGAAGAGACAGAAAATAGAAAAATAAAAGAGAAGAGTATAAGAAGGAACTGAAAAACAAAGCAGAAAGAAAAAATTTGAGAAAAGACAGAGGATAGAGGAGAGAGATGAGAAAAAAGAGAGAGGGAGCGAGAGGTAGGAGCCCCAGCTTGGTGCAGAAATCAGCAACTTTAATTTGTCCAAAGGTTGCTCAGGCCCCCACCCCTGCAGAATGAAGATTAATGTGGTCACCTCCCAGCCTTTCCCAGTAACATAAAGATATAAATCCAGGACTTTACTTTTAGTCATAGGGCTGTCCAGGCCGAATCTTGACAAGTGGTAACCATAGGAGCAACCAAAACAGGACTGTGACAACATAGCCGAGGGTGCATTAATGACAATGAATAACAGAATAAAAAGACTCACAACGTGCGCCGGACAGCTTATACATGACAACAAACAATGGAGCTATTCTGGGTGGAATAAGACATCTAGCTAGACTGACATTCAGTAATTAATAATTAAACAAAAAATCTAACACTATTACTGTGACAAATGCTTAATTTTGTCTAGTCACCCCAGTGCATGCCATGTCAAAATTGTGGGAAGGTTGAAAAAAATTTTAACCCCTAATTCTGGCAGACCTTGTGGTGTTTAAAATAGAATCTCTATTTACGCTTTGTGCGGCACACAAACCCCCCTGTACTGATCTGCTAGCATATCTGTTGTGCCAGATCTCGGTAACTAGGTTTACTCAGCACTTTACTGGTGTCAAAGTTAAATTATAATTATATTTATTTTGTATAACAACCAACCTCCAATATCTAGCTTTTATATGTTAATGTTTGCTGATAGGAGGACATTTCCCTTAGAGTCTGGCAAATAACCTTGTAGGTCGTGTCAAAGTGTCATCTTCGTTTTGTTGACCCTTAGAATGAACTGTAAGATAACCATTTATTGCAGCCACAGTTCTTGGCAGAGTAGCGCGCCCTTTGATATTGTTCCTAATCTCCTGTTAATGATGTTTGAATATTTTTTATTACTAAGCATGCTTAAGCTATACCCAAGGAAAACTGTGTCTTTGCCAGTCTTTGGCAAGTCCTGGATGGTAGATGGGGAGTAAGTAGTGACTGGGCAAATATTCAGTCTTATCTCTTATACTCTCTCGTTATCTATTACACATGCGCAGTATTGCATGAGGGCTGTCATTTGTCTACAGACAGTAACATTATCAAGTTATCCTCTCTTGGTGAGTGTGCTAGTGAGAACATATTGTCAGCCTTTTATATATAAAGATAACTGCCATCTAGTGGTGAAAACGTGTGCAAGCACTTGACATACGTCATATGCCAGATATATACATTTATGCATATACATATGTAAATTACATTGTTTTTCGCTCAACTTCTGGCATACTTAGAGCAAGGGTGTACCCTCCAAGTTAACGCTGTTAATTATTGAAAAGCTTATTTATAAAAGATAAGTCATCAGGATTGTTCCTCATCCTGATACTATTTTTGGGGGTTAGACAGAAATATGTGTGCGAGGTATTGTTGACACAAGAGACTAAAACTAACAGTTTGGCTATTGTAGGAATAAAAGTAGTAAATGAAGTGTTGTAGACGTACAGGGATGGTCATGATACTTCAAGAAGCCAACAACGTTATGTTAATCAATGGAACATGAAAAGTGTGTTTGAATTCTTTTAAACCTGGTTCAGTAGTTTGGTGTGATAATACAACAGGAATTATAAGAAACTAAAATTATTACAACAAAAATAAGGTAAATCTTAAGTCTTTAGGTATATAAAAAGATTTAACAAATGAATACTGGTCCACTAGACTTTAAAAGGGACATAATGGTTCCAGCAGAAAACTGAAACATTTATTTTTATGTTATAAATCCATGGAGGAATTAGACCTTAGACCTTAGCCAGGACTTCACAACGCCCTTGGGTATATGAAGATTCTGTCCCTTTTTTCCATTGTTTAAAGGCTCTTCAAGAATGCACAAGATGATCATCTAAGTTACTCTGCAGAAGGATTTGGACTGGGAAGTTGAGTGGAAGAAGTTAAATGTAAAATACGTAAAGTTAAGCATTCCGAGAAGAAAATATGTATGAAGTGACACATCGCATAGTTGTTTATCAGAAAAGTTATCTATGGAGAAAAGTCTTTGCAGCTGTGGACATCCTCTAGTAGAGGCTGCAAAGACACATTGTAATAGGGTGCCCTATAACAGTAACAGACCAAGTGCTCAGCAGAATGCATTGGGGCAAATGTGTCAACTCAATTGATTTTATTTATCAAACAGAGTTGTCAGAAGAGTTTGCAGGAAGTGGTTTTAACTCCCACGCTTAACTATTCATTATGATGGGCTGCCATTGCTGTCAAATTTGTAGATTAAATGGGTGAGGAAATGTCACTGATTTAACTAAACATTATACAGGACCAGACAAACTTAGCCTTGGTCTGAAAGTTACAAGCCCTTCCATGGAGAAGGGTTAAATGTGTGCCCAAATGCTCCACATCAGCTCCACAACAGCTTGGTACTAAACACATCATGTAGAGCATTTCTACCCTTCATCAATTAACTTTTTACATTTTTTTTTCAATTTTGCAGTGGATCTACTTTAAGAAGGCACATAACAGATCATTTCTTCAAATAGTGATCAAGAAGATCTTTGAGTGTATTTGCTGGCTGCCTTGGCCAACATTAACACTATTGTGTATATCTTTGTTAAACCCACCAATGTGTTGCCTGTATAGTTAACTTGTAACTGGTGTGGATTGTCTCATAATTTTAATAAACATTTTAGCCGTGTGAGGGATAAATATCATACATACCATACATATTATGAATGGCCTCGTCTTCAGGTGCTAAAATCGAACTCGCTGTTAATAATGTGGGTAGATGTTACCTATTAGAGGCAACTGGTGAGTGTCAAATGTCTACCCCAAAAAGTAGAAAAAAAACTTAATACCAAACACTTAATACCAAACTTAATGGGAAGCCAGCAGAGGGAAGCAAAGACTGATTTAGGAAATAGTCATATTGTTTCAGCTTTAACATTATGAATACAATGTAAGACAGCAAGCGGCAACGTTGC
>VKOC01000006.1:15278104-15290199 GCA_009364415.1 Spea multiplicata | reverse complement strand
TTCTATTGCATAAGATGCACACAATTATTCAACTGCCAGAAAGTTATGACGCTGATTAATAAAGTGCGTAATCAAGATTTCTTTCACAACACTAGGAAAACTGATTAAAAAGTAGCAGAAAATGGATATATACGAAAACAAACACAAGATCTCTAAGAACAAACAACTCTTGTGTTTACAAACACAACGTTCTAGATGGAAGACTCACATTGGGGACCATGTAAGGCACTTGCTGGTCATAAAATCCATCCATCCTGCAGCTCTTAAGCAAATCTTAAGTCAGAAATTGGTGTTGTGGGCATTTATCTGGTGGTTTCCTCGGGATCTGGGCTGCAAGCAACCTACAGAGAACAAGATGGCTTTAGAAAAAAAAAATCATGAATGAGAGGCTTGAATTTGCATAGCTAATTAACCTTCAACAGTCCCCATTCATAAAAAGCTCTGCGAAGCACTAAAGCGAATTTGCATGAAAGGATGGCTGGGGAAAAAAAAAAATTAAAAAGAAAAAACTTGCAAATAACCACTTTAAACGGAAGTAACGACCTTCTATTTGGATATTTACACCCCGGTTACATGAGATCGGTGCAAGTGAAGTCTCTGATTTGCAAACGTGTGCAAAACTAGTAATGGCGATCGGGATGATTTGCTTTGCACCTAACGGGAGTTAGAGGCGGAGATACCTTCCCGAGGATCTCTTTAACCATAGCAGTGCTGGGATTCGGAAAGGTGTGTGGCGGGGGGGGGTGCTGGGGGGGGAGGGGGTGTAAGTCCCGAACACTAGAACCCGCAGAACCCAAACGCGCGTGGACAGAACGCATCCCTCCCCTCTGGGGTTCTATCAAACCGAATTACACGCACACACAAAAAAAAGTTGTTCGACCCACCTGGTTGCGATCGGCAGCACCAAAATCCCTCCAAATTTAATACAAAATCTCTATGTGTTTGTTAATTATTCCCCTGCACTTCCCCCCGTGGAAGCAGAAAGCGCCACTGACAGAGCTGGCTTGTGTGGGTTTTTTTTTTCCTCCGCTTCTCCTCCAGGGGCCTCCTATCCAAACTGATAGATCTCTGCCTCCCATTGGCTCTCTGTCTCTTTCACAGGATCAGATTTCTGGCTGTCAATCAGGCTTCTCCCTCTCCCTCTGATAAGAAAAACAATGGCTCCTGATCCCCCCCCGGGGGAGCTGTCATTGTGACCTTTCTATTGCCCTTTCCTCACCCTCTCACTGAAATTCGGAAATGCTTTGTTCACCTCCAGCTCCATTAACTTCCCCAAACAACACGGTCGAGATAGACATTTCCTATTTAGCCACATCGCACCCCACCCCCTCCCGAACCAGCACCTTCCACGCTAATAACGTTTCACAGACCCCATTCTGCATTTATGACTGCGTGGAAAAAAAAACTTTCCAACAACCCACTCCCGTGTATTTCGATTTAAATGTACATATATATATATATATATAGACACATGAGTGACTTGGGAGCTGGGAGAGGAAACGGCTTGTACATAACAGCGCTGAAGGAAGCAAATGACCAGCATCGGCCCTCGAAGGGTTAAATACATATATTTATTTACACGCTCATTGAACGGACATTCGACTTAAGGTTCCGGTAGGACGCGTGAGAGCCGGGAGGAGCATGTAAACAAACGCGCTCGGTTTGCACCGCTCGGCTAAGCGTTGGCCCGGTTGTTCCTTTTCAGATGGATATCGAGTATCCCGGTTCCCTCCTCTTGTAATGCGAGCAACAGTTTGCAGAGACCGTCTGGAGCGGCCTGAGCAGGATTGGTTGCCCGGGTAACCCAGGCGGGGTTTGGCTTCTGTCCATTCAGCCTCCGTCGGCCAACCAATCAGAGCGCTTGTTTTTCTAATCTGATTGATGTGTTTATTCATAGACTCGCGGCCCAGATTTGCCTCCAGGCCCTTTGAGCTATAGAGCTTCATTCACAAAAATTCCAGAAAGGGTCACATGGAACTAAGGGGTGGAAAACAAAGTTACCAGAGCTAGAAAAAAAAAAAAATAACTACTGTGAAGAAAATGAAGGCAAAAGAAATTTCAAAAGCACAGCAAATGTTTGCAAAAAGCAGTATTTATGCTGCGACAAAAACATGAAATCTAAGAAATCCTGAGTTAAAAAACATGAAAAAAATGTAATAGCTGCCTTAGTACTTTAAAACTCGACAGATTAAGTGACAATAGGGGCTCGCAGAGAAGGGTAACAGTAGTTACATAGAGACAAAGAATTTGATGGTGGTTAAGACCCATTGGGTTTGCCTGTTTTTCTCCTTTAAAGACTCAAACCTTAGATCCAGAAGCCACTACCACTTCTGCTGGGAAGCTGTTCCACATATCTACCACCCTCTTAGTACAGAAAAACTCCCTTTCAGCCTCTGACCCTCTAGCATTAGACTATGACCTCCTGTTGGAACATTTCTCCTCCTTTGAAATAAACTTCCCTTCTGTACTTTGTTAAATCCCTTTATGTATTTTAGCTTGCACATTAATCTTGAGTATGGGTGTGCCTTGCAGCGCATTGCATAACCCTTCTGTTCTCCAGGGGTTAAAAAAAAAGGAAACGAAGGTGAAACATAAACAATAAAGATAAGACTGTAACAGTATTGTGCAAGAAAAAGAAAGATTTCACCTCCAGTTCACCAGGAGTAACTAAATAAACGCGCTGTCTGTGAATACACAGACCAAAACCACATGCTTTAATTATAAATGTGTTTCCAACATGACTGTTATTAGAACGGATGGGATTTCCGAGTCCTGCTTGGAAATCTGACAAAAATATTAAATAATGTTAAGGCTTAAAGTATAAAAATGTGTGTGTGTTGGGGGGGGGGTTACGCGTAGAAACTTTTAAAAACTCCCGAAGTTATGATAACCTAAATGATATAATCATAAAATATTACAAATTACATTAATCTGCTTAATTAATACTATTTTATTTATTATTTATTTTTATTATTATATTTTTTAAGTCTCATAAAATCTAATGCACACGATATGTATGCGCATACCCATGTAAATATATTATGAATATATTATATTTTATATTATTAATATTTTATTAATATCGTCCTGGATTTTATCACAGGATATAATGATCAGGTTTAGTACATACAGCTTATTATAGATCAGACAAGCTGATGTTGGCTTTATAGAAATAGAACCGTAAAAGGTTTAGGATCAGAAGAATAATAAAATAAAAAAATTAAATGCACGCGTCCATGTATTCGATACCCATGTAAATATATTTATTGTCCTGACATTTGTGGATTTTATTTATTTTAGTGCACGCAATTTATTATAGATCAGACAAGCTGACGTTTGCTTTATAGAAACAGAACCATGGGAGACTATAAGGATCTGAAGAATATTAAAATAAGAGATAAAATAAGAGAGGGAAAGGGTGTCTTTTTGATGCTGCAATCACATGGCGAAGGAACTTGTTTTGTCTGTGTAGTAGCTGTATGTATCTGCATGTGCAAGTCTCAGTGACGTATGGAATAAAACACTAATTGACAGAATCTCACTGGGGACTGTCTAGTTGTTCTTGCAAAACACAGTCTTGAGACTAAACAGGAAGAAAAAATAGGGGATGAAACAAAATAAGCAAATCCCTATTATAGTATAGAAAAAAAATAATAATGTATAACATAATACAGAAGGGAAACGTATGGGATGGAAAAATAATCAAAAAGTAAAGAACAAAGAGTCATATTGACTTTGCTACATGCAAATGATTATTATTCCTATTTTGTTTAGTGTTTTAATGGATTAGGTTATTTCTTTTAGATTTATTTTATTTTCTGAGCTTTTTATTATTTTTAGATTGAGAGCAAAGTGGAACTATCTTGTTCCACATGTCCCCTATCCTGATTCATTTATATATATGAGTGATTTGTGTTGCATATGTGTGTGACATCTGCCATCTTGCTGCCACATCACAGTTTCAGTTCTTAGTTTTTCGGGCTTGACGTGGGAAGAAAAGCCGCCCTGGTACTTTGAGACCAGCAGCTCAGTATCTGTGGGTGGCACGGAGCATGAGGGAGATGCCAATAATGGTTTAAGGCACAGACTTTTCCCTGATGCCCCTTTGTTATAGCCTGATTAGATTCCAACCAGCTATGCCATGGCCCATGCTATCTAGTGGCACATGGCACACCCTTGACTTTGGCTGCAGACTTCTGACCCCAGGCTCCCATCTCCCTAAGCCTACTTTGCCTTGACCAAAATACGCCATTGCATAGATGTATCCACGAAAGGTTAGACATTAATGTGTGCTCTGTTTAATATTTACCTCTTGGCACATTCATAAATTGTCTCATGGAAATTATTTGCACGCGATGGTGTATTTTGATCACGAGGAGTTGAAAATAGATTTTTGCTGATTATTTACTATTTTATTTTATCCGATACATGCAATGTAAACGTTTCTTAGAGTTGTGAACTAGGTGAGCAGCATTAAGGTGTATATTTTGGATAATTATTTCATCATACATGTTGACACGTTCTTGTATATCTTCAGCAGTTCAGACAATTTGACGAAATTGTGTATATGGTTACAGAAATCAAAGCCAAGGTAAACATTTGGAACATTTTCGCCGTGTGACGTCTTAGGAAGCTTAAATATAATAGCTTCCATTGATAATTCATTCTCAGGGTAAATTGAGCAATTATATTTAACCTCTTACAGTGTTTTATATGATGTGCTCCAGGGGTATTCAATATCTGCCTTTTTGCGCAAAAACTAGACTTTTCTCTCAAGGTATTTGTACCCCATTCTCTTATTGTCAAGGATCAAATGAGAGCCACTTTTTGATGGCTGATTTCTGATATTGGAGATTCACTAATCTGAGTTGACCGTTAATAGTGCCCCCCCCCCTTAGTGGTAGGGTTTAACAGTACCAGACCAAGCACAGGAAGATCCTGTTTTAAAATAAAACACATTTTATAAATGACAATAACTGTTTCTGTAAGTCCAGAGAAAGCAATTGTTTGAATGGTCCTTATGTTGTTCACACTAAAAATAATGTGTCTAGGCTTTGTAACAGAGCTTGTAATATCTTCCCCAACAAGCGCAAACGCATAAAGAGTAATATCAGGTTTCTTTCCGCTTTAACAATCAGTCATCCATCATAAACCATTAAATACCTGTGCAGATAGGGACACGCCACTGTCATAGTGCATGAATCACACACACTACCTGTGTCACATAGGGGTCTGTAACACAACGCTGGTGCTGACATTGGAGGAAAAAAATTCTCTATTATATTAATTTTAAAATTACAATCACAGATTTCTTCTGATTTGGATGTCTACCCATGTTTTCTGATCTATTCTTCTGTAAAATGCATAATATAAAAACTAGTATTTGTGTGAGTATAGGTGTGTTTATGTCCATGGCCACTCATCCGGTTTTTAATTTTAAGTAAAGAACTAACAAGAAAACTGAACATTAGGTGCAAATATAGAAAACCTTTGCTTTTACTTGTATAATGATTTCACCACCACATGTTTGCCTAACCCCCTTCATGACCAGGAGAAACGGTTATCTTGCACCAGACCAGAACTTTTTGACCGTTTCATTAGGTATTTGTTCAACCATAAGATCCATACCTGGGAACTCTCTGGGTTTGACCAGGAGATCTCCGGGCGAAGCACTGCTTCTCCAGGTAGCTGGAGTGAAGAAGTTCACAGGTTTGCCAGTATGCAGTACATGGCTGAGGCCTTGTCCCCTCTGGCCACCTCCAAGTCAATCTTATTTTTCATCTGGGGCCCCAAAATGGCTAAGGTCAAACATATAGTGATGGACAAGGATTATTCATGTCAGAGGCCTGTGCGGATATAGACACTGCCCGCAGTACATAGTGGAGACATCTCTTCACTTGTTCTGGCAGTGCCCATTTGCCCAGGCTTTGTTGGAAGCCCTGGAGCTTGAACTCATGTACTTTATCGAGAGAAAGTACCTGTCCTAATGTTTTGTACTGACACAGTACATTTCTTTTTTTCTCACACTGTTTAGATGTTGATTTAAATAAATAGTCAATAAAAAATGTTTTGCCTCTTTCCAATTTACGTACCCATAATTTACGTACCCATACATATTATGTATGTATTCATTTCCACATTATGAGGCAAAACATTTATGTTTTTTCACGCACAATTAGCAATGTTGCTGTGGATTACTTGCGCAGGGTATGTGCAACAAACAATTTGGATTTCGAGAGGGAGAAAAAAGAAATCGGAGTAAGAGAAAAGGGAAGGAGGGGCAGAAGAAAGATGGTGAGAGAGAAGAAAGAAAGGGGAGAGATAAGAAAGGAAGAGGCAAAGAGACAGAGACTGAGGATAGAAATTGAAGGGAGGTGTCTTATTTCTACATGCAGACTGTTAGAGAAGACATTGCCTCTCTTCATCACCATCAGCAAGGCAGGGATAAAACCAGATTGATAGACAAAGCTTATAAGGCATTAGTTGTAACGGTGACCGCATGACATAAATGATTTGCCCAAAGCGGTTACATTTTGAGAACTTTGTTTTGCCATGCACCTCACTGACATACTCAGTCGCATGTTTGTTAAATTGTATACCTTTGCATGGTGGCCTTTTAATTATCATTGTATGCAGAATAACCCTTAAAAAAAATCCTTTTGTGCCCACATTTTTAGATTTTAAAAACCGTCACTTGAATTCCATAGTATATTTCTGGTATTTTTCTCTTTCATCATATAAACATTTTCTTTCTAGAAAAGTACATTTGAAATTCTTTACATTTCATACCACACACAATCATACCCACACAGCCAGAAGTTCTTGCTTTCTCCCTTGTTCTTCTATAACTAAATCAAGCGATCAAAAGGACAGATGCCCCAGCATGCCGTGAAAGAGAAATAGTTACGTGAGCACTTAATTATATTTATTTCATCCCATCTGTGGGCAGGCAACTACATTTTCTTCTTCATGATTGCTTGTTAAAAGCCACAGAAGGGAAACCAGGGAAGCTTCGTTGTAATTAATATGCATATTAACAGTGTTAATGCAGTAAATAGGACTGACTGTTAACCATTTCATAGATCAAGAAAAGAATGGATACGTTTTTTAGATATATGAGATTGGATTTTTTTTTTTTTAACTCAGATGTGGAAAAAAAATGACAGGTAGAAATAATAGAAAACCAGCTTCAGTAGCTAATAGGTCATCTTGATCTGGGTTTGATTTTTATTTTTTTTTAGAATTCAGATTGTATTCTGCTTTTCTAGAACAATTAAGCCCCCAGTCTTTGAAGACATAATAAATGTATTAATTTTTCATATTGTTTAGGATGCCACAGGGGATCTAAACGAGTTCATGCAGTTCTTTGCTGAAGTTCTCAAAATGTTGCCTAATGATTAAGTGTTTCGCATTTACCCTCTTCTGACATGTTCTTAATACAATCTGTTAATTCTTTGTCTCTGTATTTTACCCCTCAGAGCCAGATATTAATATTCTGGTTTTGCTTAGACAGAGTAGCAAATTAGGCCTTCCCATGCTTGTATCCTTAGCGTTAACTAACAATATTATTATTATTATTATACTTTATTTATAAAGCGCCGACAGATTCCGCAGCGCTGTACAAAGCAAATGATACAGATAACGACAAGTACAATACAGCAATTGACATACAGATAGAAGAGGAATGAAGGGTATGGGGAATATGATCAGAATACGTAACCCTTTAATACTTGCTGTTACCCCCCCCGGAAGCACTTCTACTGTGTTTGTTCTGTCCCTCTCTTATGTCCTAGGCATCAGCCAGATTATCCAGAGTGCAGGCTGATCTGTATATTCAGTGCTTAGGGTTTACTTTTTCACACCATCAAACACATATTAATATGCTATTTAATTATTTTAATAAGGTGGTAATTTAGAGATTTTGCAAGAGGTGTGTAATTCTTCTTTAGTATCTCATATCTAATAGCAACATAGCAACAAAACAAAATACATACATGGTTTTTTGAAACATAAAGAGTTAATAACAATACATCAGAAGTGACCCTCTTAACCACCAATTAGGTAGCACACGAAGTAACAAATGTATTTCTTCTCTGCCTTTTGGCTAAGATCAAATGAGTAGCTGTGAAAGAGGGAAAGCTTGGTTCTCCGACCTTACGGCCGGGATAGCTTGTGGACCCAAGGTTCATTGGTGGTCCCGTCACCATGGTCCATTCCAGGGCGTGTGTCACAATAAGGCAGACATGGGGTGAGCACGTCACTTTTTTGTTGATCACTACTGGTAAGTGCATCGAGCACCTCAAGACCCCTCCAGGCAGTTTTTTTAGTTTATCATTAGCCCCAGCCTTTTAGGCTAGACGTACATAAATTGCGGACTTCTATTTGAGGTCGGATATAAGACGAAGGGCATTTTTCAGAGCATTTTCACAAAAAAAAACCTTGTCTTATATTCGAGCAAAATAAAAGTGACTTTATTTTTATTACTAAATGTCTAAAATCTATCATAGGCAGAAGGCTCCTATTAAGCTATTTTTAAGCTAAAATAATTTTAAGGCTTAGCAAAATAACACAAAAATGTCTACATAGAGGGTCCCCCATAAGATGAAAATAATTTATGGCATTTTGAGTCACTGGAGTTGTTTAGATGTCTAGTATTCCAGTCTGCTACTGTGTTGGAAAGAACAGTAATACATTCTGCTGGAGAATATTAATAATAATATTAATGAAAATAAAATAATACTGCAGTCTACAAAAAAGGCAAAGAATCTTTCTCTAAGTCAGCCTGAGCTTTTGATCTTAAATGCTGTATATCCTTTAAACAATTTCCAGGCATCTTGAACTTCAATACGAATGGGCTGAGGTCCCCTACCTGCTGTCTCTTCAACCGCCACTGCATAGACCTGTGACGGCATAACGTCCTGAACTAGGCCACAGCACTGGCTTGTAGCATGCCTGTCATCCTGCGATCGTGATCTGCGTATGGCGGAGATGGCAGTTGATGATGTGAAGATTGATAGGGACAAATTGCCCCAGTAGTAAATGACAGAAATGGGATTGCCAGTCAGAAAGGTCAATGTCTGATTCTGTTAGCAAATTCACAACTGTGTCAAAGATTACTTACAGTTTCATGTTTGGGCATAATTCAACTACTGTAAAAAGATGGAACGGGGTCCTTATCTTTATACTCTGTTCCCTGTGCAGCTCTTTTAGTTGGGAAGAAAAGAACTGACTGTTCATTAAAATGTTTCTCTCTGAGAATTTTTAAAGTAGTCCCTGGAGATCCAAGAGATCATAGAGTTTTGACCAAAAAACATCTTTGTCCTTTTGCTGTCTCAGAAAAAAAGCTAAAACTAAGACACATTAGTTTTACAAATATTTCCCCAAAAAAGGCTCCTCGAGCTTAGGGGCCTGGCACATAACAAACAAACTTAGTAAATTATAGTTCCAAGTGGAGTTATATAGTACATATTTTTCAATAGAAAAGGCTTTGTTGGCATTCCACAAAATCCAAAGTGCAAGGATGGATTCATCAATAGTAGTTGCTCTAGCTCAGTAACATCAAATAATTTGGCCAGTGGATCAAATGCATCTAATAACATGACAGGTTTCAAGTCATATATTGATCCCTAATTTGGGATCTTTACTTGTTTTGCTGAACCACTGAAGGATCAATACAGTTGCGCTTACTTAAGAGGGACCATAACATTTGACCTTCAGCTATTGCTAGCTGTCCTATCCCTGTGTTTCCTAATACAGACTACTATGTATGTGGATACATGTGGAATTGGTACCCATTTGGAGAAATGAGGATGCTTAATACCATCGGCATCAAGGAGGGATTCCAAAGTCATATTGACGGCTCTGATTTTGATTTAACAAAATCTAAATCACCGTCAGAATCTGATTTCAGAATCTGAAGAAGAATGATTTTAGAATCTGAAAAATAGAAATATTTTTAGTCACTTACAAGAAACTAGATGGATAGTATTATCTTCCTCCCTGCGTGAAGGTCTTTTGTGTCTCCTAGAAGCACTCTGGCAGTCGGCTCCTGGTCATGAACCATCTTTAAATTTTTAACTCTGCCTGCATAAAGATCAATTTCAGCACAACAGTAGGTATGCTTCATTTTTGGGACACCTCCTTGAATTTCAATCTGTCCCCTAAAAGAGGAGCAATAGGTATGACAAGGAAATTGCCTCATTCCAAAGTTTTAGGGATATTAGAAGTAGCTGTTGTGCCACAGTACTGAAAGGTTTACTTAAATATCCAAATACCAAATAATTTGAGAACAACTCAACCATAAAACATACAGCTATTTAATATCCTGCCCTATAGTGTGTCCTCACTCATGCCAAGTGCCTTGAGTTTTAGCTCACTTGTGCTTTTAGAAGAAAAAGCTTAATCAACATCTTGCACACAAGTGGACACAATTTTTACACTTTTGGTAGATCCAAATGGATGAAATCATATGTTAAAATGTTTGAGAACAACTCAACTAATAATTGCCCTATGGTGCATTCCCGCTCAGGAGCATCTAAAGTTTGAGCTCACTTATGCCGTTATAGAGTAAAAAATTTCATTGACGTGTGAGTCTGATCCTGCTCGCAAGGGGAGTCCAGAACTGAAATCCGAGGCAAATTCCCTCTGCACAAGGGAATTAACAACCCAAGACATTTTGGCCTTCATGGGCCTCATCAATAAGGTGCAGTGAGGTGAAACTTGGGACACACCTTAGGCCAGGCTATTAATCATCCTCAGTTGAGTTGTTCTCAAACTTTCTTGTATGTGATCTTACCCTTTGGGAATCTCTTGGGGTTCATCCCAAGTGTAAAAGTGGGTCCAGATGTGGATCTCCTTGCTCACATCTGATTGGATACTATCTGCACCCTACCGATAGAGCCTATGAACGCTCAAATGCATGTCCAGGGTTGCTAGTTCACTTATGCCAAGAAAGCTTGCTTTGCATTTTGGTTCCAGACTGCCCATGTGGCCAGACTAACATGTTGAGGGAGTTTTTCCCCTCTATAATGTAAGTGAGCTAAGACTCAAGATGGGGATCCACTGAAGGGCAGGCTATTAAGTCACTGAAGTGACTATTAAGTCACTGTTTTGAAACTTTTTTTGTATGAGATTCATTAATTGTGTTAAACTGAATTGATAAATAAAGTAAAATAAATTAATAAAATGCACACAGTAAATGCAGTCAGGCGAGACAAAGGGTGCATTGGTTGTAAAGCTGTTACATGTGAAAGAAGCAAAAAAAGCAGACTGTTACTGGGGAACATGTAACATATTACACAGTCTGCTACCTGATTGGTACATTAAGCTAGATCACTTGCTGTATTAAATATAAAATCAGGTAATGTAAAGCTATAATTTATAGGTCTACGAAGACTTGACTTACAAATTAAGGTAAAGTTAAATGACCAAAGTTTTACGTTAATTTTTATTCCAATAAATAATAAATCTAGTGATTGGCAGATAAAGTGAACAATCAGTTAGTTTCAGACCAACTTTAATTCACAATGCATTCTTTAAATTTGAGAATACAGTAATTTCTGTAATAGAAGTACGATGAGACATTGCATTGATAATATCTTCTTGAAATAATGAAACACTGCAGCTATATTGGCCAGGTAATTAAGTTTATGTAACATTTCAATATAGTGCAGTATATTTTAGCTCTATATACGTGTAATTGAAAAAGCTCACAGACTTCAACAAGAACTGCAATTCATGAAAGTGCATCAATAATATTTTTTTACAAGTGGAAAGATGAATCCAGAGGTGGACCTCCTTGCTTTCTTGTGGGTAGAGGGATACCAAATGGATCCTGCTGAGGAGGCCCATGAAGGCTGAAATGTATGTTTGGGGTTGTTTGTCTGCTACCCTTGCACAGTAATGACACATAGCTGAAACATGAGGTGCTCCTATAGGATAGGCTATTAAGCAACTGTGCATCCTCGGTAAGTTCTATGTACTCTTAACAGTTAGATTCTTTTAAATGCTAGGATATCCATAAATGTTGGCTTGTATTGGAGCTCTCAGGGACACTGTTTCTTGTTTAGTTGATCTTCACATACTAACCAGTACAA
>VKOC01000006.1:15169251-15275192 GCA_009364415.1 Spea multiplicata | reverse complement strand
TGAAAAAAAAGTTAATGCATTTTATAGCATATTTTCTATAACCGAAAACACTTTTGGCACAAATAATTTAATTGGTGATTAAAAGTGTTACATGCCTAGTCCATAATGTATATTCTTTTGTGACGTTCCTGATGACTACAGTCAGGTACACAATGGCCACTGTGGGCATGTTATGTTTCTTCTGCATGTCAGTTAAATAAATACATGTTTTATAGTTCTACCCAATCTCAGTGGGTAACATTGTTATTGCCTTATTTTGTTATTAATGCTAATATTGTTTAAAATTGCGAATGCCCTGCAAATGAGTCACCGTGTTAGAAATGTGAATGCGTAGTTCATGCCGTTGTCGTTGCAACAGATTGATATAATTTTTATTTATTTTTTATTTTTATGTGTAGAGTATGATTTCTTCCATTGTGAACAGCACTTACTATGCAAATGTCTCAGCAGCAAAATGTCAAGAATTTGGAAGGTGGTATAAACATTTCAAGAAGACAAAAGATATGATGGGTAAGCACTCAAAAACTTACAGAACGCAATACTTTGTTGGTGTCAATCCATCACAAAGCAGCTTAGTTTTCCTCTCCAAATTAGAAATAGGATTAGGTGTTTATGGAAAATAATTGTAGCAGTAAATATAAAGCTTTGAATGTATAATAAAGTACCAGATCCTCATACATTCTTGAAAAGGGAAAAAGCAGCAGTAAGTTAAAACATTTTTGTTTACATCCTGGAATTGTCACCACTGTATGGTGTGTGTATGTATGAATGTACATATATATATACACAATAATACACACAATGTAGATGAAAGCCCCTGCTTCACCTAATATTGGAATATGAAAAAAAGTCGGAATCCGCAAAGTATATTGCTAAGTAATTTTGTCAGTCATGGCTTTTGTTCCATATACACAAATTTCAATAGATGCCCTTTTCTTTGGCATGTAAGTTAAAGTGCTCTTTGTCGGGTCATTTCCGAATGAATGTAGACTTGCAGTAGGGTTCTGGGACAGACTAAACTATAACAGTCTTCCTTTAAATTTCAGTTTGTAGCGTTCAGAGCCACAAACACGTCTTCATGTCCAGATAGATATGTCACCTTTCTATTGATAGACCTAGATTACTATATTGGATCATATTAGCACGGACTGATTTCTGTTTCACATGAGTTGCTTGTACACTAATCCGAAATGTGTTTTTCATTCAGTTGCAGTATTACGTATTAGTTTCAATCTAAGGAGGTTGAAAATGAGAATTTTGTTGAATCAGTATTCATTAATGTACACATAATTCTTTATTGTTTTGAGGTCTTGCGTCTTTTGGTTAATTGTTGTAATGAATTGCCTTCATAACTTGTATAGCAAAGCTGGCCTTGCATCACTAATGCACGTTCTTCTATAGCAAAAAGTAGACTTTCCCCATGGCTCTCTTTTCATTAAAAGATATTGTGAATATTAGGAAATCCATTTATTGTTCCAATAAATCCATTTTTCAATTAGGTTGGAGTTTTTAATTGATGATTGTGTTACTTGAATCTTCTCAAAAAATGCTTCTGGTTCATTAAGGGGTTAAGGATACTGTGTATTCCTTTGCTACTTTAAAATTCCATTAGCTGAATGAATATTTACATTCATGTGTAAATCTAAACATACAAAAGCAGTGACAGTAATAAAGTAGTTATTTTAAAGAAAAAAAAATGTATGTAGACAAAATTGGCTTTTGTTTTAGTTTGAGCTGCTGAGCATATTGATGAAGGTACATTGTGTGTCATCTAATTCCCTGCCATTTTATTTATTCTAAATTATTAAAGCAAGATCCTGGCAGGTTTTACAATTCACATCCTTGGAACATTGTTATAAAAGGCAACGCTTACTCCTGGGCATTACCCTGTTGACTATGAGGTCACTCATACTCAGCCGCTATCCATATTTAAAAGCCGATCAACTGAGTGTTCTCCTGGCCGATATTCTTTGATGGCAAATCCTAGAGTTTTGGGAGGCTTTCTGATTAGCGCACCAAAATTCTCAAGTGCTTCTTGTTGTTATGCATCATTAACCTCATTCATAGTAATCATCTGATATGTGAAACAAGGATTCACTGTGTTTTGCTGTGCCCGTAGTGCTCAGGGTATACATAGTAATATACGCATTGCATAATGATAAATCTACAATATGTATATAATAATCTATATAATATATGCTGCTTTCATAAATATCCCAAAGCCAGAAAATGTAGCTCGATGCCAAATTTATTTTCAAACTGGCTCATCCGTTATTTGAACTTTTCAGATACAAGGTCACTGCTGTATTAATGCGATGACCCTACAGCCATTTATGAAAATTATTCCTCTTAACGAGCCAGATGCCAAAATTAAGTCAAATTCTGTGGTCAATAAAATCCGACATATAATATGTTTGTCATGTCTGATGTCGTATGTCACCAATGTAGCTGTGATGTTATAAAGTCACCATAATGAACTAGTAACTCTCATGCGATTCTATAATTCTTTTCATTTCTGTTTTATTTTTTTTCTCATTTTGTATGTAATAAAAACTCCAATTATTTTAATTCTTTCAGTTGATATCGAAGACCTATCTGAATTATCTCAACAAAGTACCAATCACGTGAATTTTGGTCAGCAGGCTGTCCCTGGTAACACTTCCGAAAAGCCTTCCTCTCCAGTACAGCATTCTCATGGTGGCCAACCTTCAGTGCGAACCCCTCTTCCTAACCTGCATCCCGGACTTGTATCTACTCCCATCAGCCCTCAGTTAGTTAATCAGCAGCTGGTAATGGCACAGTTACTGAACCAGCAATATGCTGTGAACAGACTATTAGCCCAGCAATCCTTAAACCAACAGTACTTGAACCATCCTCCTCCTGTCAGTAGATCGATCACCAAGCCTTTGGAGCAGCAGGTTTCACCCAACACAGAGGTGTCTTCTGATATCTACCAGTGGGTGCGTGATGAGCTCAAAAGGGCGGGAATCTCACAGGCTGTATTTGCACGCGTGGCTTTCAACAGAACTCAGGTAAATATTTGCAAATTAATATTGCCAAAGACTGTGTGCTTTTTATGATTGGACTTATGATGGTCATGCATAATGGGAGAGGTTAGGCATGCTGGTGGTAATGTTTTCAGCTAATAAAGAGATGCATGCAGTACATGGTAAAACATATCAGCGGAAAACATTCCATTGGCTGCTGTGATAAAGACCACTTTCAAAAAGTCGTCTTTTTGTATAACATTCGCTGCTTGTTGTAAAACCTCCATATGTAGAGATGTAACCTTTTCTGCTAATATTAAGATGTTTTCAGGCATCTTACCTTTTCTGTTTATTGCAAGGAAACGGTGATTTCCCCTAATCTAGACTAGATTAGTAAACAGCTAAACTGGGGCCAATACAACCTTAACCAAACCTTGAGTAGTGAGTGAAGCCATTGGTTTCAAGTTGGTGAGAGGCAGGGGTGGCTGTAGTGTTTATGGCCTTTTAGGAAAAGGATGAAACATCTCTGAGATACAAAATAAAATTTCCAAATAAAGGTAACACATTTTAAGGTAACACATGATATAATAAATGTTTTTTAAACTGGGTAGGGGGTTCCAGGCACTGCTGTTGGCTATTTGCTCTGTGTGATCTATTTGATTTAAATTTAAATATTCACGATGGGACATATTTGAAGCAGACACACTTCACACGTCTTGTATTAAAGAAAAAAAATGTGGCCTTACAGACCTAAAAAAAATAAACAGTGCCAGGATTCTCTGTAAAAATATATACCCCTCAGAAGAATTAGTTTCCTCATAAAATTCCTCTAGGGTGTGAGATGGCAGACGTTTTGTGGCACAGCGGTAAAGTTTTGGAATTGAATAAAGAGTGAACTGATTTTCAATTGGTGGGAATTTTGCTGGTGAGGACTACTATGTTCAAAGCCGCCGATATACTATTGACCTTAGCACATGTTACCAAAAATCACCGCCAGAAATTTCATTTAAGATACATTTGTCATGACATTTGAAGTACATCAAGCTCGCTCCTTGCATTGTGCCGGGGAGTGAAGACAAGACATATTTTAGATGTGACTTTACCGATTTAAAGTATAACTCTCACTAGTTATTAATTCTATCCTATTAAAAGGGGTTTATATTTATTTTTCACACAGTGTTTTGTTTTTAATCGGCTGCTTATCTCTCGTGCGTATGTTCGACCTCTGTTACCCAACCCAGTATGATGGACAAACAACACTGAGCTCTTACCATACAGCCTTGGGGTAAACAATGGTATGGCTTGGTCCTAACCACCTAAAAGGGACCCTGTGATGCAAAAAAGCCTCCAGGGGAGGGGATTTCATTAGAATTGCCATAAAGTATTGGTTCAAAATAGAGCAGAGAAAATCACCAAAGTATCACATGACTTCCTATTATCGTATCTTAAAAATATGCTAATAGAGGATGTTTGAAACAAAATTAAGTTAGACCCACCTTTCTTTAATGCTAAACTGCATTTCTATATACGGCAGTGTATACCCCTTCCCTGCAAGTGCTCATCTTACCATGATAGTTATACTGCGGTTCATGTGTGTCTACAAAACCTATGTGAACTGCCTTTAGAATACTTGAATCTATAGAAATATAAAAAACAATCTTAACAAAATATTTTCCTCTAATTCTGTTTTATTATTTCCTTGTATTATGTCCCCACTAACACTGGGAGATGTTTGAATTTTTAATTTAGAATAATCGGTAAGTACATTATTCATCAATGTAAATGTTGTATAGCCCCAAAAACCATAATATTATTTAAAAAAAATTATAATGTGAACCATCCTTTACCCTCCTGAGCAAAAATAAATAAAAAAGTTCCTGCTCATTTTATTTTTGTTCTTACTATTGGATCAGAAGGAGTTAATAAAATAGATTTATACTATACAGAGCTACTAATTAATGCAACTTGGTCACTCAACATGGCTTTTGCTTGGTTTGTCCCATTGAACCTTAATTTAAACTTTCCAAGATGTTTTCATTTTGTGTAATGGTTCCTAATAAATGGGCAAATTAATCGGTAGATATAATAGGCTAGTAAGTAATGCGAAGCAGAACGAGATCACTTCTTTACACAGTTATTTTAATCATTAGCACTGGTAGCACGCATTAAATACCACTAATAGTTAAAATGTGGCTTCTAATTACATTAGCGAACATGTTTGAGACTGTGCGAATCACTCCATTATGGAAAGGACTCAGACAGTAAATGTATTAGAATCAGCCCAGCGAAATGTCTTGTTCACAGATAAATTTATGTTGTACAGAGTGGATTCATTCTGCCTTTAAGGATACAAGTAACCAGAAATTGCTAAAAAAATAAAAAAATATATATATTTTGAATTAAAAGTATATTATATCACTGCGTTTTAGGTCAACTAGTAAGATGCTTTTTTTCTTAATGACCTATTTGCTTTATATTAACCCAGCGAGGTTGCAGCAAGCTAGTTCCAAAGATGTTTGGCACGTTCCAGTTCATGAACTTGAGCTGTACCTTCTAGGGAAAATAAGTGGCCAGGGCAAATTTTATATTTAAAGACGCTCTTTATTAAAGTGTATTCTTTGATTCTCTGAATGCAAGTTAAAACATTTTCTATCTAATAGTCTCACTTTTAGTCCTGACTCAATTCTCCGTTTATTTAAAATAATATTATACATTACAGTGGAATAATAGGCATTGCAAGATAACAGTATACATCAGGCATGAGACATCAAAAGGAAACATCCCAATGAAAGGCATAAGACATATACATTCTGCAGTGTACAGAGATCAGAACAAATAGTTCATAGAATGTAAATACAGTCTAAGGGGAAGACCTAGTGCAATACCATAGTACATAGCGATATAAAGATTATCCTGCAGGCACCTTAGCAGCATTGGCAAGAACGTCTGCCACCGTGACCATGTGCTGAGAGATGGCGGTATTCAATTCAGTAAACTGTTAGTTGCTGCGATCTGTAGAATTTAATTTCATCATGACCCACAGCAAGTTTTCTTGCAAGATGGACTGTCCTGGCCTGGTGCAATACATGGTTAAATTGAGGAGTTCTTGAGCGTTCTCGGCCAATTTTAAGATATACCCTATGTCCATCACCCTTCTTAGTCACTGCCTTACGTTACTTCTTACTTTAAACTCCATGCTTTAGTCTATAACATCTTTAGCATGTCTCCCTCTCTCTCATTTCCCCATTGTAGTCCGTTTTGTGTAGTCTGCAGAACATTTTGTCGCAGGCGGATAAGCATAGGCAATCGTTAGTTATTGAGCGCCTTCTACAAATTCTACTGAAAATGTTTTGCCAAGGTATGCTTCCTGAAAGCCAAAAGTATGCCTTGGCAAAACCTGTTGAGTAGAACTTCCATTGGTATCGATGAGTGTAGCAGCAGCCAATCCCACACATGCTATCTAAACACTGATGTTTTGCTAGCATACATGTGATTGGTTGCTGCCTTAACAGAAGTACTGCTGAGCAAGGGCAAGACGTTCATGTACTAATGCCTAAGGCAACCAGGGAAGGGGGAGAAGAGACCAAAGTTACATTTTATTAAAACGTCCAGTAACTAAAGATTGCACACTCCTATTTCCAAGCAGTAAAATCCGAAAAGAACTCTAACATGCATTAAAAATACTATTTTGGAGACAAGATTATTCCTGCAACTGAACTGTTTAGTATTTCGCATGACTTTTAAATAAAAGATTAATTACAGTGTAACTGACCCAATGAAATACCCTTGAATTCAGGAGTTTTTAAAAGCAATGGTGTCGTTCATTTGCACTTTTCGTGCTATGTATGTGATATCGAAAGGTGAGCGTCATTCCGCAGAAGTAGCAGATTGATGTGCTTTTAGGTCGCGCTCAAACCGCACACTCCGTAAATCCAGTTGCTTTCACAGATCCCTGGAAAAAAAGCAATGTGGACATCATTGTCCCCTTAGGAACAATCTACTTCTATTTGTTTTTGCTTTCTCAGTTGCGCATCAGCCACACCAGGGAAAAAAGAAACGATATCCTGAAGATCAGCTTGCCAGTTGTACTACTGGGATTATTCGCATTCTGGGGACTTGATTGCTCTTTATAATTTTAACTAAGGGATTTAGGTTAAGGCTGTTTTAAGGAGCTGTTTACTTGCCAGCTCTGCAGGGGCAGCAATAGCCTAACTTTGTAACCGTGTTATAGTCATAGTTCACACAGCAGCTGCTAACAAAGTAAAAATATAAGCGTAGAAGAGAAGTCAGAATTAATGGCTCTGATGGCAGTCTGTTTAGTGAAGCTCCTTGTAGCGCAAGACAATGGTCTGTCGAGCAAACAGCTTGACACATCTGTGCCATGAAAATGTTCCCCCCCAAAAAAGTGACCATTGGGACATTTGTGTAGATGGCCTGCAACGTCTCATACCTGTGTCTGATTTCTATTTACAGACATGAGTCCTTCCCTTAATAATGGAGGCCTGTTAGTCTTCCAGAAGAGGAATTTTACTGCATGTTTGCGGTGTAGAACTTTAACCCTTCTGACGTTTTGACATGTTCTTTCAAGTTAGATTGGGTCAACAATATTATAGAATACATGGATGCATTTAGAAGACTTTCTACTTTTTTTTTAAAAAAACTGTTATTGAGTTAAAGATTTTTTCTTCTATTATTTATTATTCCTCCATCCAAGGGATGAATATGAACAATATTAACTGATAATGATCACATGCATTTAACGCTGTTGGTGTAAAATCATATTTTTAATGAAATTTTTATCGAATAAGAAAAATAAAAAAAAAAAAAAACAATCCCTGAATTTAAAGTTGAACTACCCGATTTCATTTGAGGGCCCAACAACCTACTACATCTAGAAAATAACATACAGCCAGAGCATTAATTGACTAATAACACAATAATTGTAAAAATCTTGTGCTCTGGCCACCACGTAGCCCAACCATAGGTGTTGAGGAGGAATTCCAAAACTTTTGGATGCCCAGTATACGTTCTTCTGCACATAGAGACACACGGCAAAAGTCAACAAGAAGGAAACACACAGGAACAGCAACACAGAGGTCTCTTTTCTCTATTGGGACATTGTGTTGTTGACTGTAGGCATATTGTAGGCGGTTAACACCAGGTGGGTCTGAAAAATGTATTACATTACCGTAGAGCAAAAAAGATGAACCATATTTAAACCTATACTTTTTTTTTATATCTATAACCAGAGTTTACATGTCCTTTTGCAGGATTTTTCCTGCTTTTTTTTTATTGTGGTTTTTCTTTTAAAGAAAGTTTGCATGTAACCCACAATCTTGAGTCTTGAATTTAAGATAGTTTTTAAATTATGTGATGAAATAAGATCCCCCTACTTAAGTGTAACTACTTAATTACTACTGTGCTCCATGCGACTCTTTGTAGTTGTGGAATAAGCAGACCATCTATATCATTACTGAATAAAAGGTAGGGGGGGTGCTATTACACTGTCATCACAGATCTACTTTTGTTCACGGGAGACAGAGATAAATGTGGGTACTTAAGGGTTTTGTTGCGGTCGTCCTAATAGGTGGGGTCCTTCAATAAGCTGGTTAAAGGTGCTGTTCCACTGGGGCAAAACCATGATTGTGCTCTCTGGCATGCTAAGCAAATAAATAATAATTACAGATTTGTAATTTTATTCTTTTCTCATAAATCCACTTCTGAAAAGTCTTGATACTTTATTTGGCAATGACCCACCAGTGCTTGCCTTTATATCACATGATATTTAATTGCTCTGCCACAAATTATGAATGAGGCAAAGCTTTACTTGATTAAAGAATTCTTTCCAGGAAGGGTTTGGGGGGGGAGAATTGAATCACGTTTCAATGCTGCATTTAATTACAAAATTGTTACATTGGGCAGAGTATGTGGGGACCGCACCTTTTAATTGCAAGTTAGTCTTCAACATACATAATTATATTGTTTTAGTAACAGGCATTTCTGTATAATATTGTTTATTGTATTTATATTTTTTGAAGAACTTTGATGGTATTAGAGGGATGATCAATTCTTCTCCAATCAATGATTATGTATAAAGGCGAGACAGTCTGGTAGCCAGACAGGAGACGTCTTCATACCGTCTCTTATCCGTCTTCCACTTCTAAGAGACTGAAATTCGCTCAGCAAGGTGTTGATTGTATACTGTGCTGTTTACTGGGGAAGTCTGTATTCCAAGATGCAGTCCTAGAAGGCTTTTACCAAAGAAGAGGTGAACAAGCGTTCGTATAATTAATCATCCAGCTTTTATAACGCAGGCTAGAGGCTGGAACCTGATTTCCCTACTGTGGGGGTAGTGGATATGAATACTCATCCATCTGCTTGTGAATTGACAGTATTACAGAAATGATTTCTGTTTTTTTGTTATTCATTGAATCTCTGATCAAAATGTTAAATAAGTTTTCCTTTATTCATTGGCAGTTTACCGTCTAACGATCTGTGATAAAGAGCGGGGTGCCGCTTGAAACGCGTCAGATTTGGGGTTTCCTATGCACTTAGGTGTGAATTATGCTTTTTAATCATTTAGTAATTTAAATAAAGCTGGAAGTTTTTTTCAAGTGCTGGATCGATCCTTTTGGTTTTTTTTTTGTGTTCATTCCACGCATCAAGTCCGTGCGGATCCGTGCAGATGAATATATAGGGAGGTGAGCTGGCTTTTGCATTTATTCAATAATTCTATCACCATCCTTTGTTAAAGTTTGCGGTAGTCATTTTTGTGTGTTTTTTTATGAAATACATCCTTTGGTATATGTAACTGTCAAACAACACCCCAAAATGTGTTCATCAACATACCCTGAGTACAGTGATATCACCCATGCATGAGTTTGTTGGGTTGCTTGGGGGCTAAAAGGGCACATTTGGGAGGTGGGCATTTTGTTTTCTCATTTTGACATCTGTTCGGTCTTTGTGGGACATCTTTAACCCTGGGCTATTCAATTTACACAATCAAGTAATAAATTTTTTTAAAGTAGACATCCCTTGGGTATTTGGAATACTAGTATTTTAACTATTTCCATGCCAGGATTTTTATTTTTTATCTTTATTTATTTTTTACTGGATGGTTCACCTGATGGTGACATTACTGAATAATTATTTTTAAATGTTACCAACATTTTTTTCTACTATTTTAATTGTTTCCCATTTTTTTATATTTTACTAATCACATTGTGATTAGAAAACTGAGCTGCATTGACTTGCATGGTTGAATGCAGTACCATCACCAGTCCGCCACCAAAACCTTAAGACCAATGGCCACTGATGACATGCGTGGATATGTGCACTCACATGTTATGCTCGATTCACCACTGGAGAGGCAGATTAGGTGAGTTTGGGATGTTGATGGCTAGAAGCACTCTGGGCATTTGTCTTGTGTGTCAGATGGCTGTTCTGGGCCTGCCAAGCCCTGTTAATTCAGCTGTGTGTTTGAAACTAAGAAAACTGGTGCTTATTTTAAAGAAGAATAAGAAATTCTTATTATGTTCAATTCACGTATGGTAGATATTCACGATTTAGATTGTTCAGCTCATTTTGTTTATTAGTGTTTTGAATAGTTAAATTAATAAATAAATATTTAAAATAATTTAAGTTATACTTTGTTCTTCTTTTTTTTATTTTTTTGATAATATATACTCTTACAAAAATATTGTCTCAGCCAATTTTGTTTATTATCGTTCTGAATAGTTAAAGTAATAAATTAATATTTAAAATAATTTAAGATATACTTCGTTCTTCAATTTTTTGTATTTCTTTGAAATATATACTCTCACAAAAATATTGTCTGGGCTCATTGCTAATGACTGATGAAAACTGACAACAGCTTCTTTAAAATTATGATTAATCTTTCCCAAGTCTGCAAATAAAATAAAGACAAATTGATTCAATGAGCTCATTACTATTGACCCAACAAACCGTGAGATTTATATATGCTGATCATATTCAAGTTAATTTAGAAAAATAACATATCAAATGGGAAAATACATTTTACTCTTAAATGTGTAAAATAAACTTTGGTGCTGTATTTTGAGGATGTTCATGTTACAGAAAAGCCCCAGTGTGAAAAATTGAAGCAAGATTCTGGTGTCAGTGGAAATTTGGGGGAAAGCCTGGCAAACGTCTTCCTCTGTCGGTCCTTAGCTTGTTGCACTTTTTTTCTCAGGTGCCTACAGCTTAACATAAAGCTTTAGAAAGGTGCATGACCTGGGGTCGATAACTGCATTGATGATTCTCTGTCTTGATCACAGTGGGAGCGTTTTTCCGGTAGACTCCTAAGGCAGACGAGGTAAGGGTCCCGTTTCCCACATGGATTCGGCGGCTTAGGAGAGCTGAAGCAGCTTTTGGATACCTGTTTAGTTCAGGTCTTTCTTTTCCAGGCTCGGACCATAGGATGGTGGCGTTGGTGAGCAGGATCACTCCTGGTGCGGCAGGCACTGCAGGGCTTTAGGAGAGGGCCCTGGGTTCAGGATTCTCTTATATACATCTTGTGGATTTGCTTTGGTTTGCGGGAGCATTTGGTGGAATTCTACTTCTTCTGTTTCTCCTTCATTTTTGTCTTCTTTGGGGCTTTCTGAGTAGGGGAATTGGTTATTCCTAACACAAGGGTTCAAGGCAGTCTCCAGTTTTCAGATCTGGTTTTGGAGGGGAACATGATTTGTGCCAACAATAGGCAATCTAAAACAGACCAGGCCAGAAAGGGCCGTTTTTTGGTCCTGCAGGCTCTGGCTGATAGCCCAGTCTACCTCGTTGCGTCAGTCCAGAAGTTTCTGAGGGCCAGGCCTATGTTAGGGGGCTCGCTTCTGGTGCATGCAGGTCCCAATTGTCCCGGTACCCATTCTTTTAATATTGGGACAGCAACAGAACAGGTGTGTTGGGGTCTCTACCAGGACCTTAATTATGCAGATAGGGCAGTGGGAATCCTCTAGGTCACGGTCTAATATTCCTCCGCATTTTATGTGAATTTTGCATTGGTGTGGTTTTGGCCAGTTTGCTGTTCTTATGTTTTCCGTCTTTTCTTGTAGGTTCAGACAGAGTTCTTGTATGGATTCTGGGGCACTCCTTTGTCGATTAGGCAGCGTGATGGGTGACTGTTCGGGCTGTTTTTGATCCTTCTAAGGTGATATTGAGATGGCCTGGTTTTCAAGGTATGAGCTGTGATGGATACATGGGGTGTGCCAGATTGTACTTCATGTTATGGGAATGATTTGGGCAGGTTCCCATCAGGGTACTGCTGAGTGCTAAAAGACTGCTTGGACATACAACACATGTATTTTGGTCTGCCCCAAAATAAACTAATAATAATTTAATGGCACAACTTACTTTTGTGCTGTCCAAAAAGCTTTTGCTCGTGACATAAAAGTGCAACTCTCTTAAACCCAACTCAGAAACAGTATTTCAAGAACTAAAACACAATGTGCACATGCACAGTACAATGCCTAATTTTATAACCTACATGAATGATTTATTGTTTCGTATAAAAACTAGAGGTTTTGCTTCTAGCATAAAGGTGCAACTGTCTTAAACCCAAATCAGAAACACTATTTCAAGAAGTCAAATATACTGTGGCCATGCATTGTAACAATGTCTAATTTTGTCATCAATGTTAATGATTTATAGTTTTGTGTTGTCCAAATACTCAAGGCCTTGCTGGTAGTATATTACGAAAGCACAACTTAATAGGACATAGAAACAATTTCTGAAAAATTGGTTTAGAAATGAATTTTTACATTGAAAAACAGCCTCTCGCACTTCAATTCTCAGTTCAGTCTGTAACTGCTATTGACAGGTTAAAATGGTGTCAGCACATTTATATATAGACACTTGCTTCTTCCCCTTGTAAATACTGATGGCCAGGGTAATAAAAAGTAAGGAAAAAACAAACAGGCTGTGGAACCCATCAGTCACAGCCATAATTATCAATGAGCCTTCCCACTTCTCCTTCTGAAAGAGCACCAAAACATGGCAAACAAATGAAAAAAATAGATTTTATGTGTTCCCATGGGGACCCTCCTTGTTATCGGAGATTTGTAGGAACTGACAAAATTGCCAAATTTTAATAAAAATAAAGTATGTATGATATGGAGAAAGATAGAAGATTAAAGGACAAAGATAGAAGGTTAAAGATAGCAGATTGAATATGGAAGATAAGGTAGAAGATAAAAGATAGAAGATTAAGAAGTAGAACTGGTAGGCAGAAGAGGAAGTGGTCGGCAGAGAAGGTAGGAAAACATTTAGAGAGTGTGAATGAACAAGAAAGAGAGTGTGATACAGTGAGTGAGAGGGTGAGTGAATGTGGGCCGCATTTTGGAAGAAAATTCAGGGCTTTTTTGTTTCTTATTCGTTCGATTCATGGGGAGCGTGCTGCGTTTGAGTGGCTTTGTATGAATCGCCAGATTTTCCAAAATTCTGTAAATTTTAAATTTCTATGAATCCTAATGGACAAGTCTACATATATATATATATATATATATATATATATATACACACCGATCAGCCATACCATTATAACCACCTGCCTAATATTGTGTAGGTCTGCCTTTTGTTGCCAAAACAGCCCTGACCAGCTGAGGTGTGGACTCCATTAGACCTCTTTCGTAACTGGCACTAAGACGTTGGCAGCAGATCCTTTAAGTCCTGTAAGTTGCAAGGTGGGCCTCCATGGATACATTCTGGTGCCATGTGTTCTATAGGTAAGCGATGCACCAGCCCATCCATGTGATGTAAAAGAAAGCGTGATTCATCAGACCAGGCCGCCTTCTTCCATTGTACCGTGGTCCAGTTCTCAATGCTCACACGCTCAATGCTCAGACCCTCTTGGGAACTTGTTTATTTTTTAATGGCCGCCACCATCAAAAGGGAAGGAATTAAAATTTGCTGTACATGGCTATTTTATGTTGATAACATAACTGTTGCCATACATTATCTCCATTCTTTAAAGTACTGGACACATTGAATGTTAAATGTTACATCTTAAAATATGTAGTATTTCTTGTTTTTTTCTTTTTTCCTCTATATTCTTTTTTACATTTCAGACACAGAACATTTTATCAAAGGAAATTTTAATTGGTTAGAAGTAAAGACTTTGCTCTTAAAGGGTAATTTATACCATGAGATGATTAAAGGAATGTTATAACCTTTTACCCTCGCCTACAGCTGTATAAAAAGTTTTCATTGGTACTAAAAAGGAAAAAAGAGAACTTTGGATCCAATGAAAGAAAATGTAAATTAAGTTTTAATAAGTAATTCTTTGACAAAGGAAGTCAAATATAGCTTGAGGCAAACAGTTGTTTTGTTATTTTTCCATTTCCATTGTTTAATGCATTTTTCATATTTTTTAATATTAATGTAAAAAATTGAAAGTGTGATAGGCTTATGTTGTTTCACATTGATTCTAACATACTTGTTTGAATGAAATTGTGTTTCACATGTTATGTTTACAAATATATAAATTATTTGCTGTCTCTAGCATATTAGTTAAGTAAAAAATGCATTTTATTGCCTGGACAGATTTAGAAGGGGCATCAGTCATAGTAATAATGGTATACGTTAAGTTATCATTATATGTAACGGTTTATGTTGTCACTTGTTACTTCAAAATGTAGAGCTGCTGGTGTTTGCTTTATTCTGAAGTTGGAAAATTAAACACCCAGCTATACCATGGCAACTACAGAGAAATATGACATCTGCAGGAAGGATAAATAATTAAGAACCAACGTCTGCTAATTGTCAGGATATGTGAAGGGCGGAAGGAAAATAAGAAAAACACCCACAAAGTGTTTGGCATTAAAGGGACTGCTACGAATGGAGTTAATTTTGACGGGCAACAATGCATGAGTTGCAGCATGTGTCCTTCAAGCCTTGCGATCATCATAACAATTTACATTGCACGTGTCTGGTTCCTAATTAACACAATCTCACATATTTATTTTCTACACCACCATTGCTACAATGCAAATGCCTTTTATTGTAATAATCACATTGCTCTATAACCAAATGTGAATTTCATAACAAAAACCACAGGCCATTTCAAATATTTGTCTTTGTTTAATTTAATTTAATTTATTTTTTATTTTTTTTGGACCAGCGATAAAGCTAAAAAGATAAACAGTAAAGTTGAAAATATGCTCCCCCGTGAGTTATTATGGAAACTTTATCTTCAATCAACATGTACATAAACAGTGGTAGAAACCAAACTATGATTTTTTTTCCTTGGTTCTACTATCTTTACCAGTGACTTCACCATGCATTGGTCATCTATGACCCAGTCCATATTCCATTACCCAATCATGTCATGGCTTCCTGAAATCACATTCCTCTTTAAATGGCTTTGCAGCCAATTATCCATTGGTGACCATGATCTTTTAAAAACGACAGATCTATTTCTGTAGTGATAAGTATTGCAATATGTATGCATATGTATCAGGAAAAAACCCAATAAGCTGCATACTGCACAATCAACCAATGGTGCCTACCAAAAAAATCTTCTGATAACCTTCCAGGTTTAATAAAATTGAAAAAAAAAACATAATCGTCCTTTCATTTTGAAATACGATTAGAGTTATTCTCAGTAATTTCTTAAATAAGCCTCCTTTTACCTGCATCCTTTTTATATATATATATATACTGAAAGCATTTTTAAATGAAAAATACATATATAGTCCGACAGCATGGCTTTTTAAAGTTTTCTCTTTCTTAAAATCTAATAATGAATAACATTAGGTTTATAGTTATAATCACAAAAGCTACGCCTGAACAAATTCTCCTTCAGATGTCCATTACTTCTCACTAAATACTTTCAATTTTCTTTTGAATTATTATATTCATAGAAATACATATGCACATCCATCAAGATAATTTTTTCAGTACCTTCCCTACCATGAAAGGCAGGAGGTTAAAATCATCATGATTCTTGCTATTATTGCAAACCCTTAGATGCCTAAAAGCTATTGTTGATGACTGTTTTTACTCACATTTAAATGCAAACAATTGCTCTGTTACATGATTGAGCAGGTAACTCTGTAAATATGTATCTTCTGTCTCCACAAGCTTACACACTGAGCACAACAGGGATTCCAGTTGCAGAGCAGCAAGGACTAAATGATGTTTGAAAATACTTTCATCTAATTCTACCACTTTCATCCACTTAAAAATGTAGCATCATGGTTTGTGCTCAGCAGTCTAACATCTTATGATCCCTAAGGGAAAAATTCTGATGAAGTTATCGGTTACTGGCTGGTAAATTACCCTAACCACCAGGGTCCTTTTCATTTGAAATGGCCTCTAAAGAAAAATGATGGTGTCCTAGACTAGGACATTCCTCATTTCCCCAAAGAGACTGCTTGTCTTATAACAGTAAATGATTCTTTCAAAGTTTCAAAGCAATATATGCTGTCATATACCTTGTAAAATTAGTAGGTGGGCGGTAAGCAGTCACTCATTCAAATAACAAAATTATTACTGATGTCAAGATTTAAATAACATACCCCTTAACATGTCACTTTATACATATATGCTTTATATTATAGTGAATACTTTACATCAACATGCGATACCAGTTATTTTTTACAGCTTACAGCTGCTATACAATTTTTGAAAAGTGTCTTCGATTCAGATAACCAAATTAATTAAGAGAAATATTTTTTGAAATGTTTTGAACTTACAAGTACACATTAGGCAATGTACTAAAATATATTGAACTCCTTCAAGTTTTTTTAACCTACCCTTTAATCCCATCTTGCATCAGTCCCTTCGAACTGATGCAACTCTTCGAAAAATCTAATTGACTCTTAGTGGATAGACCCCAATGTGAGTACGGTATGTTTTATACTGAAAATAAAAGCAATACATAGCTTTCTGTGTTATTTATGTAAATAACTCTTCAACCTGTTTAAAATGGAAAAAGAAAGCAAAGAAAAAAATCATTATGTATAATAAAATTAACTCCTAGATCTAATCTATTACTTGCCGTCTTCTTTTTATTAATAGTTTACCTGGAATAGAACTTCTCTAAGAGATGCATTTTCCTTCCAGCGATGCTAAGCTTCGCCTTATATCATTTGTTTCTTTATATATTGTTTCTTGAGTATCCAATTGTCCCAATTAAATTAAAATCCTTAGAGGACAATTAATTTCAATATCTGCATTGAGCATTTACTTTACTGAGTATGACATTATATTATTTAAATGCAATTATGCATATATTTATATACGTTTTAACAACCTATATATTCTTAGGTACAAATATACACATTGTTTGATGTTATTAAACTTGTAGAGCAATGTGTTTCTTTTTCTGTTATATTTAATTGTAAATATTAATTTATTGATCTTTAATTACCACTATTTCTATGTTAATGTGATCCATAGAGATAATGTCATTTTACAATACAAAAACTCGGTAATAATTATTCATTTCTCATCCAAAAATAGCTAAATAAAACCATCACAACTGTGAAATGTGATGCGGGAAATTGCTATGGCCTTTAGAATGCCAGAGCATTCAATTATGAAGCATCTGGTTAATAATATTTTATACAACCAGCAAAACAATTTATTTTGTTTTGCTTTCACTACACCACAAAACAGTGGCATTTTTAAAGATCAAATGGAATGGTTTAACTGCATATAATTTTCTTAAATTGATGCTCATGATGATTTCCTAGAAAAATCATTCAACAAATAGTGCTGTTGAGGAACTTGTGAAAGTTCCTTGACATTTTAGCCTTGGAACTAGACCTTTATTTTCCATTTGGGTTGAATGGATATAATAGTATTATGCAAATCACTGGGATGTTTCACATTAATAGATTTGCTCTTTGTATTGGTGGAGAGGGGTAGTAGCTACAAGTGAATCTTTAAAAGTAAACTGTCTTATCTAAAATTACCATAATTGAATCTACCTCTAAATGGACCTGTTACTTGTGTAGCTTTAATTTTATATATTCCAGTCAGATTGAGATTTTCCATGATTGACATCACAGTGTCCACCACATACGGAATATGCTTTTAAGAATTTTAAGTGTTTTCCACTGATATCTCAGATTATATTAGAATCCTGCTAAAAAGCCTCCTGGCGTCTTGAAATGAAACTTGCTAGAGACTGTTTATAGCCACGCGGTTCCTCTATGATAAGAGCCTCTTACCACAAAGACAAGGATGATGCAACTATATAAAACATCTGATGCATGTATCATATACATTACACACATACAAGGGCAGGCATGATGTTTATGTTATAATATAATTGAAAAGGAAACCTCAATTAATGTTTTACATACAAGTATAAGAATTAAGGTTGAGGATTGCATAGAATATGATAGTTCCTCTTTAAGAGGAATTTCAATTATGATCAACATATTTTCAGTGCTCAAACTGGAGAGACCAATTTAGAATACCAAATAAGTGACCCGCTAAATTAAATGAATGAGACGAACGCAGTTTCATACTACATAATTCCCACATTTTACAGGCTTATCATGTGAGCTCTCTGATGGCCATCCAAACATCAACTCAGATCGCTTTCAACACAATAAAGCACTTCATGACTGCCCATATTGCTTACTTTTCTTTAATTGCACACATCAATTGTATATGTCAGATTAGGGCTTACATTTTATTTTTGTAACAGAGTGATTGTATGCGGATGACTCACTGTAGCTAATTAGACACTTCATCCTTACATATTATATTATCTATTATTTAGTAATAATGACTATTTCCAACACAACATTGCATACATATATAGTATTATATAGTATAGTCTCAATTCTGCAATTTTTTTACAAGTCTACTTTTATGGGAAATGTGGTCAGATTTCTGGACTTGTGATGGGGATGTATGTAATCTATCCAGGCTTTTGAGTTATGCACATGAGAGTGATGTTTGTAGTCCCTAGAGTTACCATTTAATAATCATCATGGGTCAAGAACCTGTAGGTTAGATCATGACATGAGATTCTTAGGCGTTAACTGTAGTGTCAAGGTAGTTGTGAGCTACAGGATTGTAGTCTCCCCTATCATAAATATCAATCATTAGAAAGTTGTTCAAAAGCTTGGAGTTTGGAGCGTATATCATCTTAAGTTGATGATTGAGGCATCAATTATAAGATAACCTCCTTTGGTGTCTTTTGTCGTGAAATGGATTTGACCATCAATGTTTGTACTGAAGAGTGAATACACCTTGATATTCTCTAAGCTTTGTGATACAAGTCTGTGACATTATTTTTTCAGTTGATGGACAATACTTTTCCGCTTGATGGGCCAGTTTTTTGTCTGTCAGTTGTACTCGACTGTTACCAGTGAGGTAGAGGGATAGAGGGAGAACAGGCCATAACAAAAAAACATTGACTTGAAGTAAAGGGAGGGAACCCATCCGCTTCCAATGTGTTGAAGATCTGTTTCATTCTTTTTTTTTTAACCAGGTCATTTATATGCAATGAGTTGGAATTAATCAACTTAGTTGCCACATAAATAGCATTCTGTGGAACGAGCATCCATCAGGGACATTAAAGATTTGTAACTTCTAAAGTTGTTTCTCTGGCTTGTGAACTTTTTGGTTGTGAAGACTGGCTTTGTTTGTGGAAAAAACATTCAGTTCTACAGATGCCCCCTTTAGAGGTTTTGAAGTGTCTTTGCCCATTTTTTTTCTTCGTTATTTATTTAGTGTGGGCAGCAGTGAAAGGCTGATTGCAGGCTGTAAATAGCTTGGTTGGACTAGGGTGGCAGTGAATGTTCTCCTCGTCTGTTGTAAGAGGTACCTGATTTTATGCTGCATTAACCTGGTAGTACATCAAGACATAATATTACATAAAAAGAAAAAACATTGTTGCCCCAACCCAAAAGTTTTAAAACAAATACAAGCTAGTGTAGTATGTAAAAGAGAATTTTAGTTCTTCAAAATACAAACAAAAAACATTTTTGCCCAGTTTTTCATGCTTAAACACAAATAAATATTGTTATATGAATATGGTTGTAATAAACCCCCTTTTTGTCCTTACAAATCAACAAATAATTTGTGTGGGTACACTATACAGGAAAAAGGAAAATTTAAATTGCAGAAAAGATCCAGTTTTTAGGGTTTGAAATAACTTTGGTTAGGGGTTGTTTTTATGGTTACTCAGAAGAACTTTCATACCATAGATTAAAGTTAAAGAGAAAAGGAAAATGCCAGATTTTTTTTTAGATTGGCAAGGTAAAAAATTCTTATTTTGCTTTATTCTTGTTATTTTAATTGTCCACGTGGCTTTTTACAATATTTGTATTAAGTATTACTGAACGGATTTTCTGTTTTGCTTCTACGTTGGAAGCACATGCAGTATATCAAAGGGAGGGCTGGTAATTTTCTCCCTAGTATGCATACCCACCCAAGTGCCCTAGTAATATTGTGGCAAAAACACATTTGGCAGGCAAAATGCTACATTTATACTGTAGGCTTGTCCAATACAGAACTACCAAACAGTATTACATAGAAGGATGACAAAAAGAAACCAGTCAAAGATTGACTAAAGTGTTTTTTTTTACACTAAAATCCACATCCACGTCTTTGTGGCACTGCAGATGGAACTCATGTGGAGGTTATGTAATAGAATTTACAAATAAAAGATTACAATGTGTTCTTACATTTTAAAAATAAGAAGATTACAATGTGTTCTTACATTTGAAAAACGCACCTTATGTATACTATGGAAAAATGTTAATTCTCCATCAACTTATGTCTGCCCCGTTGGTTGATAAATGTCTCCTCAACCATTGGGTTATGCATTATACAAGATGGTTCAGCCCTTTACACTGGAGAAACTTGCCAGTATCGACCCTTCATAATAAATGATGAGATGAAAGAATTGAAAATACAACTCTCCTCAATGGGGTCTATTTACTAAAGGGAAGATTAACAAGAGGGTTATATTCAGCTAATATAGACTATGAAGGTCCATCTCCAGTATTTTTTTGCTACAGGAAGAGCTTGACTGGCCCAATATAATGGATAGTTAAATCAGTAAGATTTCTCCTTACCCCTTTAGTTATGCCTTATATGGAATTAGCTCAGTAATTATATTTGGAGAAACCTGCTGGTGTTGGTTCTCAATATTGATTAGGGAAGTGAGGGGGTTAAAACTACAACACTCCTGCAAACTCTCCTGTCAACTCTCCCTATATTGAATAAACCCAATACTTTTAAAATACATATATATGTATGAAGGCCGATTTATTGGCCTGTATTTGTGAGAGGGGCGTTAGTAGCACTTATATACCAGACAGGGGCCTCCCTTGGGTGTGACAATGGTGCTATGTGTCTGGAGTATCCCGAGTCAGCTGACACGTCAAAAGAGTTCCGGGTCAGCAGGTTCCCTTTCGAGTCGGCGGTTAGGAACTGAAACTAAGGCCGTTCCGGTCCCGGGTAAGTGTACGCTGCAAGCTCGAGCAGCACAGTCTATTTTGCTGTCCGGTCGGAGGTGTGCCAGTTTCCTTAGGTCAGAGGGAAGCTGGGCACCGCACTGGAACGATCTGCCTGGCAGCCCACGTCATGGCCCCCGCGCGGCAGTACGGCTAGGGCGCAGGAGTCAGCACGGGCCGCCGTGCTTTACGGGGGGGGGGGGGGTGGTAGGTAGTGCACTGGCCACATCACTGTTTCCACTTCACGCAAACAGATTTCTCAGCCTGTCATTACAGCCAATGCCGGCTGCTTTACGTTTGCGCCAATTGTTTCAGAGCCCATCCTAAAGTAGCGTGTCCATTAAAATGAGATGTGTCTCGCATTTGAGAAATTGGTCATGTAAGTGTTGTTTGTAATAAACGGTTATGTATCATTTAGCTGTGTTGTTTTGCCCTCTTTAGGCATTCCTCCTACGCAACGGTTATGGCACAATTCAAGCCGCTTAGTTTAGTTAGTTAGGCAGGTAGATGGTAGTTTGTCATGTAGCTATACACATCACAGGTAAGCCCTGACTATATATATATATAGTGACAGGGAACAGGGCATGGTGGTGGATAACATGTATATTTCTCACAAAATACTGCAGTGCAATGTATTCGATAACCCAAGGGAGAATGTTTTGTTACTGACAAAATAATGGTAATACTGTAGTTACGTTTGGGTCCCTGGTGTGGAGCATTTGGAGAGAAGGGAGGGCCAGTGCTCCACTCCACAGTTTACTTGCAGCAGGTGATGAAGCCAGTCCAGGAGTTCTGGTTATCCCAGATAGTTACTCACCTGTTACCAATGAGCAGCAGGGGGCTGCTACAAAAAAGATCCCTGTGAGTTATTCAAGAGAGAAAGACACAAGCAGTGAGTGAGACGACTGCATTTCTCTCCAAAAAGAATCTACTAAACGGTTCCTAAAGCAAAAAAAACTTTTAATAAAATGACTACAAATTTTAAACCTTAAGACTGTGTGGTTACATGATCCCCAGCTCACAATATATATATATATATTATAATATATATATATATATATATATATATATATTCATTTTCCATTCCATGCATATACATATCTGCCACCAACAGATATCAATTTTAGTGGTTTCAATGCAGTCTCTTATCAAATCATATCACGTGCACACTGGTCAATTGTTCACAGTTGGATTTCATTGTAGCACTATGTAGCAATTCCCTCATTTGTAGTGATAACTTTAATATAAGTCTAAAATGTGAAAATAATAGGACGCAGAAATGAAAGCTTCCCTTTGAAAAAGCACAGATTGAATACTATGCTATTGTTTATTTAAATTGATATGTATCTGAATCACTTTTTTGGCAAATAAGTTCAATTTCTTTAAACATGCTTTAGACTATTCACATGTTGTGGAGTGCATTATATTCATACATGCCTCTATTGCTGAAATACTTGGGAATGATGGAAATTGCTAACACAGATATAGACAGCAGGATTCATAGATGCAAATAAAAATGTTCTTGTTTATTGGTTTTAACATTAGTTTAGGTTTTAGAGGGTCCTGTCCAATTTTATTTGTTGATTTCCTTATTGTTTATGTTCCTTTAACATATATTTTAAAGCAATCATTTTCTGGAATAAACCATATTAACAATACATTGTTTTAAAACATCAAAAAGTTACAAACAATGCCAATTTTAACATTTTTCAACACACAGTATATGAGATACGATTAAGACTTTTTTTCACAGAGATATGCTTTGTGGCATTTAAACATAAAAGATGACATATGAGACAGTTCTAATTTCCAACAATGTGACTTAATTAGACACAAATAATTTAAGAAATTAAACCTGACATTTTGAATACCATGATTACAAGTTTTATTTTTTTCTGAAGCTCAACTTAATTTACATATCTCCTTATAGTGTAATAAATATTTTAAATAGAGCAGAAAGACATAAACATAATTAAATGAACCGTTACATCACCGCTTTATAAATATTTAATACATTTGTACATTAAAATAATATGAGCATCAATTTGATATGTGTTAAGAGCATCTGTTGAATACTTCATAAAGGGTAACTTTAATTTTTTTGAACTGCAACACGAAGTTTTGCTAATTTTATGTGTATATTGCTATATATCTGAGTATAAAGTATCACTTGTGTTAAATGTCTCTTCATAACTATGTTTATACAGTGAGGAAGAAAATGGTATTTTTTTTAAAAAATTGAATCCTAGAATGAATATCATATCACTTAAAATACACCTTGCATTATTTTATACAATTTGATACACCTTCTTGCAAAAATTTATGAAAGGGCAAAAAACATAGGAGATGTGCTATTGCAATGAAATGACTTGGTGTCTAGATGATGGTTCAGTGTACGGTAGTTGCATCTCCTGTTACACAAAATGTCTAATGAAGGAGAACAGAGCTATGGGGCCTAGTAATTACCTGGACATGATTGGGGCTGGTAGAGTGTCAGGTTAAACCTCTAGGGGTAGTATGCTATCTGTCAAGCAATAGTGATTTTTTGCTTGAATAAACTCTTCTCTCTTCTCAATTATTGCCTGACAGTTACAGTTAGTTACATTGAATATGTGTTTAGGATTCCGGGACATCAAGGTTATCCCACTATGCTTTGGGGCCCTTTACTGGTTTTCTTTAAAATGCTTTTTACATTGTACTTGGTTCAGTTGGGTTCTAAAACAGCAATATCATTGAAGCTGTTGATTGAGAGACTAGGTACTGTATGACTATGTAATGGTCAGGGCTTTACTGAAGTAAAGAATATCCAAGTAGAAGTCAAGAAGTCAAAGAAGTCAAAGAATCAAATCAGAGTAATGTTGTCCCCCAGAATTCATCCCATTGCTTGCACCAAACATGTCAGGAAGCATTCCAACTTATCCTGCCCTCACTGTCCCTCTTTATGGGCCCTATGTATTCATAAATGCTTAAAAACAGCCTTGCGAAAATCGTACGTGTGATTTATTGCCACCAATTTTGGAAGATATTGTTAGCAATATGACACTTGTGAAATTCTGGATTATTTAATTTTAAGAAACATATACTTTTATCTATCTAAGTTGCCCCAAATTGGCCATTGACCCATCACTGAAAAAATTTGAAATGTGCATGTTCTACTTTTGAAAGAGATGTGTGATATATTTTTTTAAGAAACATGCAATTGTGGGTCCGATTTGGTTTCTGTGAATAATAGAGGTTACAGTACCATCATAACCAATTTGGCAAAACTATTGTTAGTTTACTGTAGAAATATTATTTGCAAAATTGGAAAAAATGTTTTTATTTTTTTCAAATTTCTTCTACTTTTTATAGTGTTGATTGAGAGACTAGGTACTGTATGACTATGTAATGGTCAGGGCTTTACGGAAGTAAAGAATATCCAAGAAGAAGTCAAGAAGTCAAAGAATCAAATCAGAGTAATGTTGTCGCCCAGAATTCATCCCATTGCTTGCACCAAACATTATGTCAGGAAGCATTCCAACTTATCCTGCCCTCACTGTCCCTCTTTCTGTGAATAATAGAGGTTACGGTACCATCATAACCAATTTGGCAAAACTATTAGTTTACTGTAGAAATATTATTTGCAAAATTGGAAAAAATGTTTTTATTTTTTCAAATTTCTTCTACTTTTTATAGTTTTCTTAGAAAATGACATATATCACAAGGTTACCCTAACCCTACACATACATACATACATACATAATTTTCACCTGAAACTCTCTCGCACTCTCATTTTGGTTCACTCTATCTCTCTGTTTCCCTACCTTTTCTGATGACCACTTTGGCATCTTGTTTTTCATCTTTTATCTTTCGCCTTCTTTCTTCTCTTTCATCTTTCATCTGCTCACTTTTATCTTCTATGTTCTAAATGACGGTGCATCCGTTGACGTCCTCCCCCGATCCTCTAATCAGGGAGGGGACGTCACCGAAAGGACAGACATTTTGCTCTATGATGAACTTCTGCCCAAATCACTATGCTTTTTTGGATATTAGTCTCATAGTCAGACCTACTTGAGGTCTGATTATAAGACGACCGCAATTATAAGACAAGGGGTCTTTTTCAGAGCACTTGCTCTGAAAAAACCTCGTCTTATAATCAAGCAAATACGGTATTTACAAACCACCTTCCCCTCAACACCACAACCACCTTACAGTTATCCGTGATAAGTCCTTCTTTCCTGTGGCTCCCTTGTGAACTGCTGCAGGCACTGTTTGGGGTGTCCTACATACCCTTACTGCACTGCCTTCATGTAGCTTCATATTACTTCTTTTACAGTAGATTTGAATTATCATTATATCATGCATAATGTCATTATTTATATGCATGATGATATAATAATAGTAGCTTGAAAAAACATTCATAAATATCTGCTGCAAAACAATAAATTAATTTTCTGGAGAGAATTAAGAAACCGTGTCTTAGCTTTGACCACTGAACAGCATTGGCACAACACCTCAATAAAATAAAAATAAGGGTGTGAATCTAAGAATGATAAATTGTTTCTTCTTTGTTCTTATGACCTCGCAGTCAAAAATAAATGAATCGCACTGTGTTTTTACTAACCTGTATGCAAACAATGGCTGGATCAATTAATTAATGATGTCACATCTACATTTGCTTATTACAAAGGATCAGAATAACAAAATCGGTTCCGGAAAAGACCACCTTGCCATTTTGACAGGGTCACAGAACACTACAAGAGCCATTTATTATTGCTATTCATTACAAAAAGGTTACAGTCATCTTTCCAATTACTTTTTTTTTTACTTAGTTCTTCCCAGTAACTTTTTTCACAGATTGCTTGTCACTTTTAGTGACCTCTGCATAAATCGATATGTATTTGCATTTTTGGTGCTCATTATGGTGAAAGATGATACAGCCTTGGAATAAAATAGTTTTCCCGATAATACTAACTAAGGAATTGTAATGAAAGAACAAGATATGATCTGTTTCATGTATACATTTGACTAATAGGCAGTTTTAGTGAAGATATAAAGTGAGGATTTGCATGGTCCTGTATTTCATCATTCTTCCTTTGGTATCTTCAATGACACTTTCACAGTTTTTCACTGTCACAGTTTTAATTTCTTTGGATTTGTTTTAAACAGTTAACTCAAATTGTAGAACTCCAATGGAAAAGTTTCATTTTATTTTCACTATTCAATAAATATTTACGTACCATTAAGTGGGTAGCTATATGTAGATACTTATCTAATGTCTAATAGCACCCAGTGATTTTACATGTCTGGAATATGACCAATAAGTAGTGAAAAAAATAGGAAGGTTCTTATTCTTTATGTGTCATTATCTATCTGCTATTTATGTATCTGCTAAAATAACTTGTGAAACCAAGTCACTTTTTCCCACTATTAATTCAGATTTGTCATTTTTGCATGGTAAATATTGACATTTTCGTAGCATTTACTGTAACAAAGCTAAACATAATTGGCATGAAAAAATGACAAAAAAATCAGACGTAATTTATAGTCTCTACAATATGACGTAATTTATAGGAATAATAAATAATATATATATCTTATAATGGTACAAAATTAAATTGCAATTGAAATTAAAAAATAGATCCAAATGTACAGTAAATGTACCAACAATAGATTTGTTTCAGAGGCCCACCTCTGCACCAAGAAGTCTTGGGGCCCCCCTATGATCTGGGGAGCCTGCATTACAGGGGATAATAGCCTATTTTTATATTGTTGTAGCTTTTCTGGAATACTATATTTTCTTTATTAACCCCTTCAGTCCCCTTTGGGCGTACCGGTAAGTCCAAAAACCACATCTCAAGAATCCCCTATGGACATATGGATGCTACACGGGAGATCACGGGAGATCACGGGAGCTGTTGTTTGACAGCCTGGACTCCCCCCTGCCTGATCTCATGTAACAGCTTCCGGCACGAACACTGGAAAACTGTTACATTTTTAAATGCCCAATCGCGCGATCAGGCATTCCCTTCTCGGTCCCGTCACTGCTGACATCACCTGGAAGGTCATCAGAGATATCCCCTGCAGGTTCTGTCCAGACCCTGCTGGGATATCCGATCGCTCCGATGAGGCACAGACACTGTGATCTCTATGCAAGTCTGTGGGGACTTGCATAGAGATCACAGTGTGATCAGCGCAGGGGATCGCAGGGAGGAGAGTGAGATTTTTAAAAAATCACTAAAATAATACAATAAATAACAATTAAAAAAAAAACAACAAAATGAGCTATGTGATGCCATTGTGACATCACTGGCATTAATAAGATGTTCAAAAGGTCCCTAAGAGGATCTCTAACCATACTGCACTGATAACAGTACATTTAAAAAAAATAAAAAAATATTAAAAAGATAATAATAATAAAAAAAGAACAAAACCCTTACATCCCATTGCCCTAACACAACATCTAAAAAGTGTAACCCTCCTACCCCCGTTCACAACGCCCAAACCTGTTAAGCCATAGGCATATGAATTTTACGAATAATGTACACCTAGTATGTGCCCTATAAGTGCTGGGAAATCTATACAAATTAGGTATTTCTGAAATCAGGACACCTGAATTGATAAACTTGGAGGGAGTGTTTCATCACTTTACCTAATTTTGTGAGGATTCAGAGGGAAAATATATTAAAAAATTGGGTTTTTTGCTAGTTTTTACTAAATTTCTACTAAAATTAGTCACTCACTAATTCACACTTTCATTCACATAATCATTTACACATATTCATTAACACATTCTGATAAGTTCATTAAGTCTCTCCCTCATTCAGACAATTCATCCACACATTAATTCATACTCTACCCCCATTTCCCTCTCTTATACATTTTCTACCCTCTGTCCCTCTTTCTATCTACCCCCTCTCCCTCCCTTATCACTTTCTACCGCCCCTACCCACTATCTACCCTACCCACTATCTATCCTGCGCTCAGCGTGAAATGCCGGCACCGCGACGGAGGTAGAGGCCTCGTGGAGGAGACTGAGGGGTGCCGAGCAGTTGCTAGGCACCCCTCCGCCTTAAAAAAAAAAAAGCATTTATACTCACGCTGCCCGGGACATGTGGTCACCCTACGGCGGGGGGGAACAGGGGGGGTATAACCCACGGCTGCGGCGAAGGGGGTGGCGCAGAGGGAAACAAACAATTGTGGCGCCGGGGTGGGCGCTGCAGTGCAGAGGCAGACGATTGTGGGGAGGCAGGAACTCCTTCCTGCAGGGCCGGCCCTACAATGGGTGTGGGGCAATTGCCCCAGGCGGCACTTTTGAAGGGGCGGCACTTTGCCGCCCCAAGCGCTTTTTTTTTTTAAAGTGGAGGAGAGAGAGGGGGCGCCGAGTGGTTTTCGCTTACCCGCGCGGCGCCCCTCTCTCTCTCCTCTGTGGCGAGTCTCCCTGTTCGGTCTCGGTGCCAGCATGTAATGCTGAGCGCCGGAAGTGACGTTAATTTCCAGCGCTCAGCATTACAAGCCGGCACCATGGCAGAGCAGGGAGACTCGCAGCAGGACTGTTTAAAGGTAAGTACAAAGGAGGGGGCGGCATTTTAAACTTCGCCCCAGGCAGCATTAAGTCTTGGGCCGGCCCTGCCTTCCTGCTTCCCCAGCCGGGCAAAATCTTAATCCTGACAGTGACAGCGTCAAACACTGTAGCTCAGTCAGCTGTCACTGTCTGGAACGAACGAACAAGATCACTGGCGCCCCCTTTCAAATGGCGCCTATGGCACGAGCCATAGGTGCCATACCTTACATACGCCTCTGCATGCAGCCCTTTGGTGCAGGGCCTAACTTCCCCAATATTACAGAAATTAAAACTGATCCCTCAGAGTAAGCAAGGTGAGAGAGGAGCAACAGCAGTAGTAGGGCACTGGCAGATGATAGGTACGTGCAAGCCCTTTAACATTTTTAACATTGCTTGCATGTGACCTGTCAGCCTACTGATCAGCTTCTCAACCTCAAAGTGTAATCTATTGCCCAGATTTTCTTTGTTTAAGGTAGGTTAAAGGGGATGACCTGGAGCAAAGTGGCAGTGCTCTGGCTCAAATTCTCAGAGACATCATCCCTGAATGGCTTCAGGGCTGCCACCACCTGCCACATTAATTATCTACCCAATGGGCTGGACACCCCAATGTTCTCTTTAGAGAGTCAGGAGCTGTCCCATCATGCTACAAGGTGAAGTAAGGTCCACTAATGCTGCAAGACTAGTTTTTCTTACTTCTTTCTTACTACTTTCTGGACCAAAAATAGATCTGCTGCTATCATCTGACAGTGCCCGCCCACTTTGTTCTGGGGAGTGTTGACAATGTTTGCAGTAGTGGTATCACCAGAGGCAGTTGTGGCGGCACTGGTAGTGGAGGTTTTATTTTGTCTCACCATAGAATAGCTTACAAGTAATCTTCACCCTGGATCTCACCAACACCTCCCTCAGGAAGTCAGTGGTGTCTCCAGCTTTAATATTTGGGGGGCACATGAGGGGACAGGGACCAAAGTAGGGGGCAATTATAAAATGCTACATCTACATATGTATGTGTGTATATGCATATATATATATATATATATATATACATTAAACATGCATTTTTAACTACATAATATGTACTTATCTCTTTGAAGTTAAGACCGTGATTAAAATATGATTTCAAAATAACAGCAGTTAGTTTTCATTCTTTAATATTAGCCCCTGCTGACAATATATATAAATATTAGCCCCTGCTGCCAATATATATAATTGTTAGACCCTGCTATCAGTATATATTGATATTAGACCCTACTGACAATATATATAGTAATATTAGGCCCTGCTGGCAATATATATAAATATTAGACCCTGCTGTTAATACATTTTATATTGAAAAAATTGGACCATACGCAAGCATTTCCTTGGCCCACGTTCCCTAGCATGCAATCACTCCCTCCGTTCCCGCACCAAAAAAAATATTTGCCACACTAACTGCAGATTAGGGGAAGAGCAGGGCCGGCTCTACAATGGAGCCGAGTGGGGCAATTACCCCAGGCGGCACTTTTGAAGGGGCGGCACTTTGCCACCCCAAGCGCTTTGGCGGGGGGGTGTCGTTTTAAACTTCACCCCAGGCGGCATTAAGTCTTGGGCCGGCCCTGGGGAAGAGTCACTGCAGTCTTCCCTCCCTCTGACCCTACCGTGACATTGAGAGCTCCTCTCCCCCGTTATCATCAGTCCTTTGTCCCCTCATTCACTAAGCCATACCTCTCTTTTACTTACTCCCTGTAGTTCAGGTATTGATCAAATAAACAACACATGAAACAGCACTTGCATGTATAGATCAACTGAATAAGACATACAAACCCTATATTTGCAGCTATACATAAATAATGTATTGAAACATAGCATAGCAGGTATACATCAACACATTAACACAAAACCAGCGTTGTATGTATAGATCAATTGAAATTCACATGTGAACTCAGCACTGGAGGTATAGATCAAATAAACAGAATTAGACATACAATCTAATCTAATCTTGTCACAAATATTTAGATTTATTCGGTTCAGGTGAAAAAGACCTAAAATACATAAGGGTCTATTGCAGTCCCTGTATAAATGTATATGACTGATATACACTACAGTACACAACAGCTTCTCCACTCTGCACCAATCTATTAAATTAACTTGCAATATGGTAGGTGAGCAAAGAGCATCAATCTCAGCCTCTGCTAAACTAACTGTCACTGACTGCCTCACTTCAACTCTTATCAGTCGCTAAATGCTGATTGGGCAGAACAAAATAAGTAATAAACCCCCCACAAGTTGTTGGACCCATCAATCACAGCCATAACCATCAATTAGATACCCCCATTTTCTTGGCTATGTGTACCTATCAGTCATTGATGTGTACCCTCCTACACACAGTTCCTTCTCAGTTTACCTCACCAAAAGCCTTGTTACGGCGATGGGTAAATGTGGCTAAATAAATGGCCAATACTTAATGACATTTTGGCGCTTTTACCATTCATTTTCACTTGTTTCATCTGGGACCTGCTTCATTATCAGTGTTTCGTATGAATGCATGAGACGAATCCGAATGCACAAATCTGTTGATTACTAATTCTGAGAGTGGTAAATAAGATGTCTTAATCACCCAGCCTGACACCCTGGCTAATGAAAGGAGGGAAGGATTTCATTGTAGAAGCAAGACATCATAATCATTAGAATGAACTGTGTGGTTCTTTAACAGGGAAAGTCACCCAATATATCAGATGAGTGATAACAATGGCAGTTTTCAGGTTTGCAGATAAATGAAGCATATTGGAACAACATGAGATAAAACTGTTTGGGGTTTTTTGTACAAGCAATCACAGAGGAAACATATCGGTAGGGGAGGCTGCTGGTCTGCTCATCTTATCGGATCCCAGAGGAAGTCTCACATGTTTAACAGTTCACACAAGACTACTGTTAACGAGGAAAACCACATGTAGACTGTTAAACACTTTTGCTTTCTCAGAGTTTAGATAAGAATGCTACCGATGGGTCATTGACAGCCATTGGCAGCTGCTTTAAACATGTGAAAAAAAGTTCCCATGGAGTAGCCTGCTTGCTACTGTGGAAACAAAGGTTAAAAAACTAAAAGTGTTAACATGCTGGCCCATTAGGGGCATAAGCTGGCTGTAGTGATGGTAAAAAAAGCCTGCTTTTGCTATTTTTTGCAATAAAATAAATGTAGGATGAGCTTCTGTGGAGATCATTCTGGCCGAGGGTAATCGGTGTAGCCCTCAGAAGCTGGTTCACCAGCAGTGTGTGTGGATCTGTTGCATAAACATATAGTTTTAGTCCTATGTATTCAACAAGGCAGTTGAAGTCTATTTTACAAAAAAGTGTTGTTACTTTTACTATTTGATTTAGAAATAACGAGGGGATAATAATGTTTTCTTGTTTATCTGTATGTTATTTACCACTGTATCATGTGATTTTATGTGTGCCGAAAACTACTGTAGATATCAATGAATAGCTTAAATTATCCTGAATAACAAATATATAGGTTTCCATAGGTAAAGTGTAAACTGTTCATATGGTTGTCACCTAAATCTGGCAATGGAAAAAAACTATGTAAATGGTCTTGTCTCACAAAAGAACAAATGTGGCTCATGTCCTAACACTCAAAGGATTAAATGCTTTAAGGTTCTTCTGTGTTCTATTCTGTGTATGTAAGGAACTTGCAACAAGTTAGACACAAAAAGGTAAAATGCAAAACACCTTTATTTTTTTACCATAATTACCACGCAGAATAACAGAATTGTGAACCAAAGGCGAAGTCCAAATAACAAGCCAGAGTCAATAACCAGAGCGGGTAATAAGAGGAACCGCGCCAGGAATGCAGAAGTCAACAAAGTCAGGGTACAGAAACCAGGAGTCAAGAGAATAGTCATATGAAGCCAGGTAATACACGGGAACACAGTAACAATGGAGTGCACTTGGTAACAGGAAACAAACACATGGACAAGGAGGAAATGGGCCTAGCTGCTAAAATAGCGTGAAAGGGGTTGGCTGATAAAAGTCAGGTGAAGAAGGCAGCTCGTTAAGCAACAGCTGAGTCAGCCTGACACAAATACGAAAAAGGCTGCTTGTTAGTCCTCAGCTTAGGAACCATGACAGTGTAATAAATATGAGTATCCAAAATACTTCTTATTTCAGAGGCCAATTATCAAAACAAATGCTAAATTCACTATAAAGAAGAATGCATTTGAGTGTAAGAAAACATATTAAAATTTGACATTTGGATATGGAAACATGTCTTTTTATGTGTATTTTTTATATGAAATGATACACAGGACAACTAGCTTAGCACATAGAAGGAATTATCAGCCTCAAATTAATTGATTTTATAAGTGTAACAACTTAATTATCCATCTAAAATTATCTTCCGCTTGTCTTTCTCCTATCACTTTCATCCGATTAGGTTGCATTAAGACTTAATAGATGTCAATACTAATTAAAGACCTGCAGAGGATATTGGATGGATCTGTCCAGTTTATTCTACCATTTTAATATTACGTGTGTATGAGCATTTCAACATTTCTAGAAAATGGTAGATACAAAACACAACTTTGCGTTCAAGATTTTATTTAATGGGGAAAGGGTCAAGAAATCTAAATGATATGTTTTCTCATTAAATTAAACAAAGATAGTTCGCTAATAATAGCATGTAAAGAGACATTCATTTGGTGAGGCAAAAATTATGAATTTAGCTATGCTTTTTTTAAGAACACTTGTTGGGCATTGGCTAAGGTTTCAGGTTTCAGATGATTAATTGACAACATGGAGTATGACAGAGTGAGAGTATTTTGGTGTAGGTGAGTGTGTTACAGTGTGTGTGTGTGTTATAGTTAGTGTGTGTGCTAGTGTGTGTAAGTTAATGGAGGAGGGCATGGGACTGGAGGGTGCACATAGCTGTATGGAGCCACTTCCTCCCTGTATAAAATTTTATGTTTAATTGCAGGGTCTACGTCTCCATTTCTCCTCTCATTGATTTAACCTCCTGTTAGAACCATGAACCATTTGCTGTTCTCTCCCATGTATTTATGTATTTGTATATGACATTAAAAATGTTATTTTATTTAAGCATGAATTAATCTATTACTAAAGCCTATAAGAAAGTATTTACAATTCTAGTTGTTTTTAGGTTTGGTGGTTATGAAGTTAAATACTAAACTCCAAAATAAAGAATACTCATATATTTTACAATATTTTTGTAATGTTAATAGACTCACTTGCTAATATGTTTACCTTTCTTACAATGGAGTCACAAAAACATGATTCTTAGGACACCAGCTTCTATAGCAGCCACTACATTTGCTTAAATCCTTACACATGAAAAAGCTTATAGTATTGGTTTGTGCTAACAACAACTCTGAAAGTGATATTTGTAAGATAATTTTGGCAATACATGTTATGTGGCAAAGTTTAAAGGGATGTCTATATCTAGGTTATGACATGCATTCAGTAGTAGAAACAGTATTTTATACAGTATTTGAATTTCAGTTTAAATAAAATTTGTTTGTTAAATATAAACCACTAAATAGGTAAAAACAATTGTTTTCTGTTAAATCAACACATAATGTTATCTCCATTGTCTATAAAATACCCTAGTATGCTGGTTTTGGCCACCGAGTGCTCCTTGGGATTTTAAAATGTTAAAATGCCAAGAAGCATGCTTAATAAAATACTTAATAAAAGAAGTATATATGGTTCTAAGGAAGCAGACATAGTTACTTTTACATTGCTTACTACAGGAAATCACTAATTTTAGGCAATAACTAGGCCTTATTTCCTCCCATAAAAAGATAGTACAGTTAGTGATGTCCGGATCATGAACGAATCGTTCATTTGACCCGGTTCTTTTTAGTGATCCGGATGAATCGGTTCAGTAGACTAAACGATTCATTTGTAGCGGTTCAGTCTGGGAATCATGCAGCTGTAACCTGATCCTAGAGCTGTGAGTCATCTGCAGAGCACTCAGACACAGACTCTGGGGTCAGGTTACAGCTCATTAATTCACAGAGGAACGATGACTCATAGAGTCAGAGACTCGTTCAATGATTCGAATGATCCGAAGACTCGAATGATCCGAAGATTCGAATGATCCGAAGACTCGAATGATTCAATGATTCAAATGATTCAATGATTCAAATGATTCGAATCTTACAGGGATCCGGATCTTACAAGGATCCGAATCTTACATAATAAAAAATAAATACATTAATAATGTTCACACTGCCCCCAGGATTTAGATTCCACTAAGTTTGTCCCCCTTTACCTATAAGTGCACCTACAGTTAACTTTCTTAAATTAATTAAATTAACCCTCAGTCATCAGCATAAAATTAACCCTTATACCCAGGGCCGGCCGAAGACTTAACGCCGCCTGGGGTGAAGTTTAAATGCCGCCCCCCGCCGGCGTCGGCGGGGGGGGGGGCGGGCATTTTAAACTTCGCCGACGCCCCCCGGTACTTACCTTTGAAGAGTCCTGCGGCGAGTCTCCCTGCTCTGCCACGGTGCCGGCTTGTAATGCTGAGCGCCGGAAACTGATGCCACTTCCGGCGCTCAGCATTACAAGCCGGCACCAAGACCGAACAGGGAGACTCGCCGCAGAGGAGAGAGAGGGGCGCCGAGCGGGTAAGCGAAAACCACTCGGCGCCCCTCTCTCTCTCTTCCGCTTCAAAAAAAAACCGCTTGGGGCGGCAAAGTGCCGCCCCTTCTAAAGTGCCGCCTGGGGCAATTGCCCCAGTTGGCCCCATTGTAGGGCCGGCCCTGGGAACTTGGCTTGGCTTGGATACTGGCCTAGCCAGATGTAATATGGGAGAGTAAGAACTATTTGGCTGGAAACATGCTCAGTATACTTGGTCAAGTTCTTTCTACTAGACATGCAGCAAAACGGACTGCATTAAAAAAAAGAGCAGAAAGGATCCCATTGTAGTATAAAGGCTGTTAAATATACTTGCTTCTCTAGACTCCCCATAGGCTATTAGGTAAACCTGTAAGTGAAAACACACACAAAATGGACAAAAAAAACCTCTGATGATGACCCAAAAGTTTGAAATGGCTCAGGGGCCATTGGTTTTAAATGGTATTATAAAACTTGCTTGATACCTTCCACAAACTGGTATGGTTAGTAAATGTATTTTGCCGCATGCAGTCAGTACATGCAGCTCTGCATTATTTCCATGTCCCAGGCGGTCAGTCTACTAAAGAGACAGAATAAACTTGACAGAAAATATATCTGCATTATTTTTTTGTGTCTGAGAAACAGAACAGATAATTAATGAAGTATAGAGCAATGTTTTTAATATTGTTATTCTATTATTAAAAATACAAATCCAATTATCACACCTGAAGGGATAAGAATTTTTTTTAATTCAAACTTAACCTTGTTATTTTGTTGTTGCCTATTTATAATGAAGCAAAAATATTAACTATATCTAATGCATGTATATGTAAATTGTGCATATTTTAATGTGTGTCCTGTGACCAATAAGTAATATTTTACAAGAATAATTTTGAGGCAACTGAAATCTGTTTTCTAGAGGTACATTGAAAAGTATACAATAATGCAATCAAGCCACTAACACATGAAGAACACCCATAGTTGGGAGTACTCCACAGGAAGAGCAACATAACTCTGGGCATATAAAGGATATTTTAGTCTGTGGGCTCAGATCGAATGCCTTAGTTGGATGGAACTTTTCCATCAATGGTTGCATGAAGTGAGGCTAACACTTCAACTGTGCGTTTGGCAGGATCCCCTTAACGAAAGTGCAATTGTGTGCAGTTTTTTTTTCTTTCCACTCTTACCTGCGTCATAGATTATGTGGTAACTGGGGTCAGGGTAACTGCTGCTTCTCTTGGTAAAGGGACTGGATTCAGCAGCTGATGGTTGATTATCGAGCACTGCAACAAGTTGAGGAACATGTCGGGATGGCAGAATTAAAATAGAACACAGAAGCATTGTGCTTGAGATCTGATAAGAAGATTTGGTTCCACTACCCTTCCTAGTTTTACTTCTGTAAAGACTCAAACCTCAGATTCAGGATAGCCATATGCCAATCCTATTAGCCATTACTTTTATTCATTTATTTATTTCTGTCCTACAAATATTCAAAATTTTAGAAGCCCTTCTCTGAACTCTATCTAGAATATCAGGATCCAAAAAGGTAGCACACATGCTTTCCATCATCTTAGTAGGCTCAGCCCAAAGCCATTTCCTATTCACTGTTCTAGCACTAGGGTGTCAACGGCGATGAGCTGGAATGGATCAAAGAGTACCAGCCATGGTAAGTAGGACACTGGGCTTGTGCAGGCTGTAGCGGGCATGAAGAGTAGCAGGAGGTGGACGTGTCATCCTTGTCACTGTGGTTTTGCAAGTGCTGATGTGTCCTTTCCTCCCTGAAGTGTTTCCAGCCCCAAGAGGAGCATGGAGGGTGAAGTCTCGCCTCTACAATCCTACTCCTCATCCCAGTCGTGAAGAGTCAGGGCTCTTGGTTGAGAGGCCTCATCAGGACTCTGATGCTCATGTGTTTGCATCAACGGGCAGCAAATGCTTATTTGTAAATTATAAAATTCTGCTAGAAGGGTACATTTAAAAAAAAATGTATTCTACTGTATGGTATAAAATGTACCAATAACGTTGGAATAAATAGGTTTATTTTAGTAAGAAATCACAAGAACTGAATCAGAGGAAACTTAAAAAGATTACTTATCAGCTGATGGCTTAATGTAACAGTGCCCAAATAAAGGTACTACAAATTGAAAAAACAGAGGCAATTAATTGATGTAAAATGCAAAAAGATTGAAATGTTAATGTATTTTCTTTATAGGATGCATCAATTGCCCACAGATTTCACATGATGAGAGAAAAACACCCAGAGAAGTTCAACAGCAGGTAAGAACATTTACGTGTCAACTTTAGACATTGAAATACCTTTAATTTGATCAAAGATTTTCTTTTGAAAGTCTACTTCATACATGTAAGATCAATACTCCTTTATAAGTGTATAGGTTTTCATCTTATTTAGCAGTTTGTATGAGCATGTAATTGTATACGGAAACAATAGTAAATGAGGTATTTGCCTCACAGTAATGTGAGAAGAGTCTTTCTGACATTATGACATCTCTTTTCTTAGTTTGTTATTGGTTGAAGCCATTGGTTTCACAAAAGTGAAAAAGTGTGCTCATTTCACATATGTAATTTCACCATGCACTGGAATCTCATAAGATCAGCTTCAAATATATTGCGTACCCAATGGGTACAATCAAATAATTGCACTTTTTTTCAAACTTCCAAATGTGTGAAAAGTTTGCTAAAATAATACTTGCTTTGTTTTGGGTATATCACATGACATAGCGACAGTACCTCCTTAGGCTTCAAATGCCCTCATCCCCATTTTCTCCTCTAATGCCCTTCTTTTCTCAAAATGTTTGCTGGGTATGAGGGAATCCCAGTTTTCTACAGCCCTAAAAGTTAGAACAATTTGTATGTAAATAGCAGAAATGTGTTGATAAAGTAAATTCTGTAAATAAACTAAATTAATCTTCCTCTAAATTCCTTACCCTGTGACATAAAAAAAAAAACCTGAAGGTTAAAGACAAGTGTCGATCTTTGGCCATTTGGTCAAAACCTGAAGGTCAAAAGTGTCGATCTTTGGCCATTTGGTCAAAACCTGAAGGTCAAAAGTGTCGATCTTTGGCCATTTGTAATGTTAGGAGGTATGATATCACATGCGTTAAAACAACTTAAGAACAACTAAATAAACACTCTTTCCTCATTTCACTTATGGTAACAGGCTGTTTGGTAAAACAATTTTAATTAAAACCGTATTTTGATACTTTCTTCTCCTTGTGAAATTTTGCAGTTTGTTTTATGAGAGCTGCATATTCTCGTGATGGTATTGGTTATTTTTTAGTAAACAATTGGTCACTGCAAGTTATTTGAAAAGCTATTTGAACATTTGAAAATAATGTGTATTTAAATTCATTTGTATAATATAATATATCATAAATAAGAGGTAAAGGATTGTCTTCAGTTATGGTACTATAGGTAGCTTGGTAGAAGGTAATTGTGATTCCTGAGTTACAGTCCAGAGATTAAGGTTTATTGTTCATAGCCTGTGATTTTTTTTTAGATAGATGCAAAATATACAGAAGCCATACATTAGGTATGTGAAAAAAATAGCAAGACTACCATTCATCTGTCTGATTTGTGTTTCTGGCATTTTACAAAATCCATTGTGTGAGTTTACATTTATTTAATGAAAAGGTCTGCAGTTTTTTAACAATGCAAATTACTCTCAAGTAAACCTAAGTAAATGATATTTGTATGTACACATCATTTACAAATAATGATCTAGGACATTCAAATGTTATAGTGATGGGTGATATGAAAAGCTATGTGTTTTATTCTTTATAGTAGCAGTATATGCAGTATTGTGCAAAAGTTGTAAAGTAAGAATGCTTTAAAAATAGACAGATATATTTCCATCACTTAAGAAAATGCAAAATGAGTCAACAGAAGAGAAATCTAAATCAAATCCATGGTGTGACTACCTATTCCCTTCAAAACAGCATCAATTATTTTTGCACAAAGTCAGAGATTGTGTAGGCATATAGTTAGATATTTGATTAAACAATTATACCAAACAAGTGCTAATTATCATCAGTTTAATATGTAGGTGAAACATAATCATCTACTGAAACAGAAACAGCTATTTAGGAGGAATAAAACTGGGTGAGGAATAGCCAAACTCACTAACAACGTGAAGTTGCTAAAGACAGTTTAAAGTCATAGACCATGGCAAGACTGAGCACAGCAACAAGACACAGGTATGTTATACTGCATCAGCGAGGTCTCATCCAGGTAGAAATTCCAAGGCAACCCGGGGTTAACAGATGTTCTGCCAAGCTCTTTTGAAGAAGTACAAAGAAACGAGCAATGTTGAGGATAGCAGATGCATTGTACGGTCAACAAACCTTAGTGAGGGGAGATAAAAAACATCAGTTCAGCATTGACAGAAAACAATGGGACTCTGGTACACTCCTCCCTGTCTGGTCAGAGAAGGCCTTCATCAAAGGCTTGCAGCCAAAATCCATACCGCCAATGTGGAAACAAGGCCAAGCGAATCAACTATTCACCAAAAAAACATGCCTACAGCATGTCATTGTGTTGGCTTGCTGTGCTAATGAAAATGCCTTAGCAAATTATTATATAAATAATAATAATTTCTGAGTACCCATATGAGAGGCACTTAATGAAAGGCACATGGTCACTGTATTGGCATGGGGGAGGGGACAGAGATAAAGGAACCGAATCCTTCAACCAATTTTCCCAATACAACACAGACAATAATCCACAGCTTTAATATAATATGATTTTCATTGACCTATATATACACAGATTAATGTCATGAGTCACCTAAAATTAGGGTTATGTGGTGCCCCATTTTCAAGAGAGTCTCCTAATGGAGACCTCTGTCCTCAGTTTCTATTTGTCCACAGGACTATCTCCTGAAGCTCTACTTGAGTCCAAAGGTAAGTGTCATTTCTGATATATTTTTTAAAATCTTTCTTTTAAATACCAACCAGCCGATTTATTTTATTGAATACCACCCTTAAAAATCATGTCAGTGGTATGAAATGCATTGGGGGCAGGGCTGGCATCCTCTGACTCAGTGGGGAAGCACAGCCAAGTGCCCCATCTTGGACCCTATCCCTCCCCATAACTAATGCACCCTCACACTAACACACACCCTAATACATGGTTACACACTTGCACACACATTTTAGCTTTCACTGACTCTAACATATACACCTACACATGTAACTTGTGTTAATAGCATGCTATTAATGCGGGGTGATGCAGCATCATGTTAAGTGGCCCCACTGAGCTCCTTCTTCCATGACAGCCCAACCCAATTTTGGGCAAGCCCTTTTTGAAGAATTAAAAAGCAGCCTAAGACATTTTCCTCTTTGCACCCTGTACAAGACACATAATAAAAGTTCTTTGTTAGGCTTACATTTAGGACAACATATGTCATTTGTTGTTTCTTTTTTTTTATTTTGTCTGCATAGATCTAATTTTCATTCCACCAGGTAAGTCAATAATTCTCCCCGCCTTGCCTGTAACCTAGAATCATATCAATAAAACATTAAAATTATCCCCGGATATCATTTTAAAATTAGGCCATTTTATACCAAATGTACCCTACCTCTTTTTTATTACTAACAAAAGTACATGCTGTATGAATTTATCAGATGCGTAGCTAATAGATAATCCCTTTCAGGCTAACTGAACGCAAACAGCAAGTCAAAAATCCAATGTGGCCTTTTCTTTTCCTGCAGGCTCCTGTAAAGTGTAGACAGGTTGTAAGTACTATAATAAAGACATGCCTGGCTCCACCAAATACGCATTCCAAGTTACCTGTCAAAGAAAAGATATTAATTATGGCTACCCTGTGGCAATGAAACTAATGACAGCTATGGCTCCTAAAGCAGCCTGCGATATAAGTTTCATAAATGTTATTGATTTGCTGGGCTTTTGAATGCTAATTGCAACTGTATAATAATATCACATCATTTAATGTTGTTTGGCTATGAGAGCTATTAGAAGAAGTGATAAAAATTAAACCTATGATTATTGTCAGGTTTTTCCACACTACATTCTTTGCATTCAGAAAATCTATCCATATACACATCATGTATTAATTTGCTGGGTGCCCTGAAGCACTTCTCATTGTAGTTTACAAGAGGGCATCTTGGTCCCACGCATAATTCAATGGGCTTTATTCACTAAGGGGATAAGAGGCACAGGGCCAGCACAACCCTTCTTGAATGGAGAATGCCAGAACCCTTTCCAACTTTTTGTTGGATGAATAGACATCATTACACAAACACACCTGGGATCGCTCCAGCTTTGGCAGTCAAGCTCCATGAATCACAACTGATTACCAGAGGTCCAGGGCTCTGTTTCTCTGACTGAACCACTGAGGTCTCCCATAAGGAGCAGAAGGAGAGGTCCTAAGTATTAGGTTCAGTAAATTCTGACCTATGTCCGCAAAATCACATGACCTAAATGTGAGAAAACGCATACCCAAAACGGTATGCCTGTTGCCAATCCCACCTGAACATAAGATTTAATTTTGAAATAAAAATACGAGTAAGCTCCCTGTGAGGCATGATATCGGTGTAATGTAATGCTTTTTTGACGTAAATATTTGACCATCAACCAACTTTGGTAAAGTTTCAAGGTTGAACGTGTAGGATGTAAATAACATTGTTTATCGAAACAAAGCAAATGCCTTTCATATTCATTATCAGTCTTTAATGTTCTTATATTTTGCATAGGTAAAGTGTGTTTGCTTTTTTTGGCCATGTATCACTTCCATGCAAATGATGGAGAATTTTTATCTTCAGATGCTTCATAATAGTATTTAGTCTTATGTTTTGATTAGTTTTTGCATAGCACATGGTACATGCAAAAATAAAAACATACTCTACCCAGTTCCCTTAGATACTTTTCCCTGTGGCATCTTTCAGGTTTATTCAGTTTGCCGGACAGCTGCAGGTTCAACTCGCTATGCATTATGTAGGCATAGCCCTCCATAATGAACTATTAAATGAATAGTGAAAGTCGTGACATTTTGTCATACTTAACTATGCATTATGTAGTACCAGCTCAGCCTTCCTCGAAGGAAAGATTGGTTTGTGTTCATTCTTTTGTAATGCATAAATAGTAAGATCTTCATAACAACCCAGGGGATTCTGAAACTCATAAATTAGTAAGTAACCCCCACTATATTGGTCATGTCTTCTGATCAGTGCTTTCATGTTAGACTAAATTCCCAGAAATATCATGAAGACCCACATTTTGGGAATAAAACTGTTGAGTCCTTAATGGCAGGTCAGCGAGCATTCACAAGCAACAAGAGTGCATGCTTTCATATTCAACTGGCCATCTTTGTTCATGCCCAAATATACAGTTTTATGTTGTCCGGTCTATTAACATTATTGTTTTAAGTATAAATGAAAAAAGGCATAGGGTTATTTTGTAGTTTTTAGTTTTAAACTTTAAAATCACTTTTTAATGTATCGAGATATGCAAAATACCAAGCATGCAAATGCACAATGAGATGATGAATGTATGTAAGATAAACACAGAATAGAATGAATGCATAATAGACACCTAATTATGATCACATGCTTTACAATCAAAATGCATTCATCCGAAATCATTGATGACCTTGCATACTTGTTTGAAGTAAAGTGTTTTAGCAAGTGATGATCATCATATAATAAAAGGCAAAAAAAAAACAATAAAGGGATCCCCAAATCAGATGGAACAACTTAACAAAAAAGTGTTTGATTAGCATCTATCAGAATGCTGAATGGTGTTAAATGGTATTAAAAATATTCCAGTTAAAAGTTATCAATTCATTCAACAGCTGAAGGTGTGCCTCATAGTATACATATCATACTCACCCATTTGATTAATTAGTTAAAGGGCTTGATGAAAAACCCCTGGATACTTAAATAGTTTAACATTTAAATAACATTTGAAACAATACATATGTCCAGAAAGCCTCTGTGTAATAATTATCTCATATTGATTCCTGTTTAGGAATGCATAACATGATGTCATGGATAACACCTTGGGCATTTGACTATTTATCTCTAGATTGTAGTAGACGTATTATTAAACACTCATCTACACACACCAGACAAGCCAGAAAGCACGTTTTTCCCTCAGAAATCTCATGGTGCTTTCACAACCACAAGGGATTCTGGGTAGGCGCATGCAAATAAGGTTAACAATTATCACCTTTGCCTCTGTATCCACTTTATACATGGATTCCTTTGAAAGTAATTGCCCGCTGTACAAGACAGCCTTTAGACAAAACTCCGGAAGAGGTACAATAGCCAGATCACCACTCATGGACAGCTGTTTCGTCCTTCATGGGACTCGTCAGCATGAGGTTGTGATACTGGCTTAATAGTATGAGGCTTGGGGTAGCTAAGAAATACCATTACATAAGTTATGGTGGGTAAAAGGTGATGGAAACCCTTCCACTTAAATTTTAAGGGGTAGTAGAAGTATTATTAAACACTCATCTACACACACCAGACAAGCCAGAAGGCTCGTTTTTCCCTCAGAAATCTCATGGTGCTTTCACAACCACAAGGGATTCTGGGTAGGAACATGCAAACAAGGTTAACAATTATCACCTTTGCCTCTGTATCCACTTTATACATGGATTCCTTTGAAAGTAATTGCCCACTGTAGCTCTTTTGAGCAGGGCACTCCTCACCTGTTGTCTCTGTAAATCAAATTGTTATACTACTTGTTTTGTCCTGTCCACCCATTGTACAGCACTACGGAATTTGATGGTGCTATATAAAACAATAAATAATAATGGTATTATAGAGAATGTTTATTAAAATAAAACATCCCCATACTACGAATTAGGCATTGATTGCCATAGTGCTCAGTTAGAAGTGGACCAGAATTGTCCTTTTATAGTAAATATAGTCCTTTGGATGAATGCATTAAATACATAAATAATTATCCTAGTTGTAAATGTTAACATCTTCTTTTCTATTTTCCCAATTTATACTCAATTTAACTTATGGCTAGTACACCTGTACAAAATTTGAATTTTTCACTTCATACCGTATTCGCTCGATTATAAAATGACCCTGATTATAATAACACGACCCCCAAAATGTGATTATTAATTTAGGAAAAAAAGAAAGCCTGAATATAACACTACGCTATAAAATGTTATAAAATGTTTTATTAATTCACATGTAAACTCTATTTTCATATTTACTGAAAACCATGATTGAGAAAAATTAATTTTTTGTTTTAATTTCCTTTTATTTGCCAACCTGCCCCCAGTTATGCACATCCACCCCCAGATATGCCTTATACCCGCTTATATGCTACTCTGCCCCCCAGAAATGCCTTATACCCCCATATGCCACGCTGTCTCTCTGATATTCCTTTTAGCCCCCTATTTGCCACTGCCTCCCTGATACTCCTTTTAACCCCCTATATGTCACTCTGCCTCCCTGATATTCTTTTTAACCCCTATATGCCACTCTGCCTCCAGAAAGCCCTTATACCCCTCATATGCCACTCTTACCCTCCCCCGTCTTACCAGTGCTTCCCAAGACATCTCCCCGTGCTTCAGATTCCTTGGTGTCTAGTGGTGGCAGCTGGTGAAGGTCTGCACACAGACAGCCTCCGCTGCTGCTGCCGGCATTTCCGCGGGGGCTTCTATGAATGAGCACCGGAAGGTCATGTGACGCCGGCGGTCCGTCATAGAAGCCCCGGCTGAAGTGCCGGCAGCAGCTGAGGTTGTCTGCACGCATTGCACAGACCTCTCTGTTTCTCCACCTCTCTTTCTCTGCAAATCCATCTGCATTATTCTGGCCTCTTGGAGTACTTCCGCAAAGGGCAGATCTATGGCGCACCCCATGGAGACAAACGCACCCCACAGAGACAGCCTCTCTCCCATTGCTCTGATTGCTGAAGCGGAGAGGCCATGTTAACAGAGCGGATAGTGGGGAGAAGCGGACCAAGAAAGAAGACAGAATACATACTGTAAGAAGATACAAGACAAAAGGAGACAGGTAGGTAGAGAGACATTGAATGAGATTGAGTGAGAGTGAGTGAGAGAGTATGTGATAACAAATTTCGCTTCTGAATAGGAAAAGCCCTCCCAAATGTGTAACACACCAAAATTGTTACATCATACATTCATTTTTAATTAGTATTAGTATTTGCAGAACTATAATAGGGATCCTACGATTTTACACCTGCTGGTTGACATGTTCCTGGCTTATAACAAAGTCAAGCTGTCTCCTAAGATTTAAATAGGCCTCTCTATCCCTAATATAGGTAACCCGGGCTAAGTACTTTTATGCCAACGTACAACAAGACCTATAGTTATGTCCAAATGTACTTGTATAAGGCAAAGGGTATTGGGGAATTATATTTTAAAATATGGCAGTCGAATTGCTGGTTGAAAAGTTTTTTTCGTTTCATTTAATTCCGGGGTTTTCGTTTAAGGTCTTTTTGGTACAGTTAACCTGGTGTTCTCTTTTACAAATTATATCAGCAAATCCCAATATAATTTCATGTTATTTTTCAAAAGCAGCATCATACATTATGCTCATATAAAACACTTTGTTCCCCCAAAAACTCTCCAATGTTAATCCAAAATCAAGTGTTTAATTATACACACTTACAGAATACAATGTGCGGAACACAGTACACATATTTAAGGAATTCTACAACTGGGTGCAAGTACCTGCTATCCAATGAAACATTCTCATTTTTGCAGTTGTATTCAATACAGTTGTTTTCAATTAATTTGCAAGCTACAAATTTCCTTTCACAAGATGGTGCTAGTGCTTCACTTGTGTACCTCTCACCTTAGATGACCGATAGATTTTATTAAGTCCCATTTTAGGTATGACCTTGCTGTTTTGTCTTCTCCTAAGTAAATTATTCATTGTTCTTAAAAATCTATGTATTTGGTAGGAATCCATGAAAGATGTTGTTTTCAGTAAGCCATTATGTCTAATATCTGTTGATTTTTAAAGGGAAGACAAAAATAAAAATGATCATATACTACTGATATTTGTTACTATAATTTGTTGGGTTCTTAATGAATAATGAGGAATTACTCATATTGAACCATTAAAGTGGTATTGACTAGTTCACAAAGAACGGATACCTGAGAGATGATACCAGGCTGATCTCATGTGAAGTTTAATGACAATAACATTTTATATAAAATCTTAATGGTGAAATACATGACTACTAACGTACCAAGAACAATTTCCATTTAATGATATTTGCTTCACTATCCCTGTATTTTCCCCAAACCATAACTTTTCTCTTTAAAGCACTCATTTGCTTTTTCCTGTTCTATCCAGTCCTATATTACTACCAGGCGTTTGATCTTAAATGTGCATTGTGCACAGGCTTTGGGGTTGACATAGGTCTATACAATAATCTATTCAATATTCTTTTCCATAAAATAGAAATTCTATCAAACAAAACCATTCTCAACCACCAGAATAAAAATAGCTAATAACAAATTTGTTTTAGTTTTTTTTACAAATTGTAATTTTCCATGTATAAAATTCCCATTATGTCTTAAGTATGTGAGAAGTGAATTTGCACAAGTGATTATGTGTATACTTTTTAATTGAAGCTTATACCAAATGTATTGCAAAGAAGATCATTTATGAGAGTAACAAACTGCCCCACTGATAGGATACATTAATTTGCTTCCAAAGCTTTTCCTTGTACTTTATAAGAAGGTGATAATTAGGTTTGCAGATTAGAATATAATCAGACCACTTGCATGCCTCCTTGTTAAAAATATATTTTTCTTCTTCTTGTAAGCTTCAAAATAATTAACCTAATCTGAAAAAAAATACATATATTATTATTATTTTTATGAAAACCTGAAAAATAATATAACTGTTACTAAACCATTTTGAAGGTTAACTTAAAAGAAAAAAAACCGAATGATACATTTAAAACAGTTGAATTTATGTATTAGCAGCAGGTTTTTCCTATAAACAGTCTTCATTCATATCCTGATTTAATTTTGTGCTCTGTCATTACCCATTCTAGAGTTAATCTCTTTTAAATAACACATAACTATCCCATGCATGTTATTTAACACCCTGGATTTGTAATGGTGTTTTAAAAGGTGTAACAAAAAGTGTGTGTTTTTTTTTTTTAAAAAGCACTCAAACTACTAACATAATGAAGTAGAATACTGAAGCTTAGCACTTCATGATAGAAATGAAAATATTTTTGGCTAATATCCCATTTCAAGGATATATATATATATATATATATTAAATATTAAAATGTAGTAGATTTGTTTCATCAGGCCCTGCACTATTATCATAAGTTATTAATTCCATCTATTGATAGAGAAAAGTGATTGCTTGATCGCATGCCCCACACAGTAGTTTAATGGTAGTTAGTAGTTAATTTTGATTGAGCAAGTGTTTATTTTGATCGATTGTGTCAGCTACAGAATAATAGCCTCTCGCCCTTAGCCTTTTTTACCACTCTCCCTATCACCTCCTACGGAGCATTAAATAGAAACAGAGCATTACAAATGTGACATGTTGTTGTATGTCTGTCTGTCTGTCTATCTATCTATAAATCTGTCTGTCTATCTATCTTTCTATCTATCTATCTATCTATCTATCTATCCCTCCACGGTATATTTAATGTATCAGTTATTCTTAGTCTGTCAGTTCTAGTTTTTTATACCTCTTGAATATATGTATTGCAGTAGTTATATAAATACAATATAATACAATATAATAATAATAAAATAAAAATAACATAACAATAATATTAATAATATCTATGCTATTTATCGTTCCTACCTATCAAGAATACTAACTTTAAGGACCTTCAAATTGTAGGGAAATTTTACTTTTTTCTATTGATAAAACATATTTTATACACATAATTTTATTAAGATTTTAACAATATATGGAAATGGTAGAAACACACATATGTATTGCAGCATTGCCCTGATCCTTGATATGTGTTAATAGTCCTGCCTTAAAAAAGGATGAAAAAGTATCTCTTGATCAAACTGCACAGTGTGATCTCACTATGTAGGAACACAAACTATAACACATGCTTTTATATGTCAGAATGTGCTTTATAGAACATGTTATATAAAAATGGGCAGGAATTCCCATTTTTCTCCCTTTATGATTATTGTGACTGAAAAAACTCTCACAAGGTACAGGAAATGTAGTTGTCCACATTTTACCCACTCCTACTCTCAGTATCACCTTTTTATATTAATACAGGGACACTTGGGAAATACAGGGTATTATTAGTAAAAGTACTTTGTGTGCTTGATTTGTCTAAAATCTGACATGTGTAGGTACAAAATATGACCTGCAAGTGACTAGTGCTAAACATATACATGCTAAACATGGAGGACAATATTACGCAAAAAAATCTAAAATAAAAAGGTATAATGACAAAGTTAGATGTTTTTTTGTTTCTAGCAGTGAACTATAATAGTTTTAATTCAACATGCTAATATCCCTAGAATAAACCATTATTTATTTAAACATCTTACATTCAAAGCACTCAGATATGATGGGGTTTTCACACGCAATAATATATCTTGGTATGTGTAGGGTCCTTTCAAAATGTTAATACCAATACCTTTTATATAAAACCAAAAAGGGTCAAAGCACATTGAGACTTGTTGTCCCAGGACAAGCATCTCCAAGGATTTCAATGACACTTCCAAACATAGAATTTGATGGCCGAAAAGCACCATTTGGCCCATCTAATCTGCCCATTTTCCCTTAAATAAAGACATAGACCTTAAACAGACTTTGGTCTTGTTTCGTTAAAGGACTTATAGATGCAAAAGATCTCAGTAAGTCTTCTCAGAGAATGACCCAGTTGGCCTTTCATGCTGCGTGGTCAATAAGTGGGAATAAACCTATTATCTTGTCGTAACTCTCTTCAGTACATTCAACCTTATATTTCATTATCTTGAATATGATTTGTGATGGCTGCTCCCAATTACTCTACAAGAGTATTTCCTATGTACTGAAAGGCTACCATATATACAATTAGGCATTACCAAAACCACTATATTGTTTAGTTTCTTCTTCTATTAAGCAAAAGATAGGGTATTTTATGTTCTTGTGAAGTCTATCGTGTAAATCTAAAAACAGGTATAAAGTTAGACTCACTGGGGTGTATTCAAAGTTCCGTTTATGACAAAATAAGGCTTGAAGTTGTAATTGAACATCTGGGGTGCAGCCAGAATGAGTTTGAAGTGAAAGGCTACAATTATGTGCAAATGAGTATGTCATCTGAACATAGATATTCAAATATATTAATTATACCACTGTAGAAATCCTGTATAAATAATAAAGGTGTCTTAGGGCACCCCAAAAGATAAAAAAAGAAGGAAAATGATACAAATGTCACTTAAAAGGATAATCTTAATAAGTAGCAAAGCGCTAGTTCTCAGGGATATAGAGATATCTCTTTGGAATTATTTCATTAATACTTTCGAACAATCTGTCTCCAGAATGGGTCTGTAGTTGTCACGTTACAATTTCTTTATAGATTACCAGCAGATTCTGTAACACTGATACAAAGAGGGAAAACGCCAAATTACCAATACCATTAAAATTGGAAATATGCAAAACTGACAATAATATAAACAGACGTTAAGACAAGCTGGAGCAGAGGGAGAATGCCTGCTCATCAACAAACTCTCATATATTCACATGGTGGAAGGGGTCAAGGTATCTACAGTTAAAATAATCCATCAGAAACATCTACCTGTAGTTTTGATAAATACATATTATTTGGAGGCTTTTAGGATATTGTGAATTATTTTTACCCTAAACTTTCTCCTATTTCTATATAACTTCTGGTCAAGAGTGTTCCATTCATATCAGGTAAAAAATATAATGTAAGGCACAGGGTCATATTACATATACCATACAAAAACTAGGCACTTAAGGCTCTAAACTGAACTAGAGTTTCTGTCAGCCTTTGCTCTTTGAAATGCATCCTTGTGGTCTGGGGGCTGCAGTCCTCTCCCCAGTAGAAGCTCCTGTGCAGCCTGTGACTGGGGACACAAGCCGATAAAACATGAAGGGAAATGAAGAGCAAAGAAGCATGAGAAGAAGAGAGAGCTTGAACAGACACTGAATCAGAGAACAAAGCCCTCCTGCTCTTCCTCCCTGAGTACAGATGGACACTGGGAGAGAGGAGCCGGCTCCGCACTGGATCAATCAGGTAATATACCTGCGGTAGAGTTGGTTCCTCTTCACTACTGTCCGTCAGTCCCTCGCATTAATCCGAGCTCACAGGCAGAGCAGGTTATGACAGCAATGGAACAGCTCAGACTTCTACAAATTAAGCAATTGCCCCATGTGCCACTTGGTTAGTCCAGTCCTAACTATTTGTCTAGAACTCATTCTAGTTGAGTTAAAAGCTGGTTAACCATGTGTATGTAATGTTGATAAAAAAGGGATTTTGTAAACACTTATTAATGTAGTTATAAATCACACCACAATCCAATAAAAAGTAAAACCGGCACTCAAAGAGAAACATTGTCTAGATGATAATTCCATATATATTGATAATGTCCTTATCTGGATAAAGAAATAATTACTATAAAATTGGTATATAAATACATTTGGATTGTACAGATCTCTATTAAGATATAATAGGTAATGGTGAACAATAGAGGGGTCAGCTGTTCTAAATCATGGACCAAGATTTTAACATTTGAGTTACTACCCAAAAAATGAATTCATCTTTTACTGAGTTTTACTTTGATAGCTATGGCACATTATGATTAAAATCTATTTTATACAGTAAAGAACTGTTCTGTATGAAACACATTTCTAATAAAATGTAATGCATTCAATCCTGAAAAAAAAAAAAAAAAATTTAAAAAAATAACTCACATTTAATAATTTATATTATTATATAGGATGTTAAAATGAAGCAGAATGTCCCCTCTGACGCTAATATGTTCTTATTAAAGAAGAGGCTTTGTGACTTTACCTTGTGCTACAATATTTAAGGTCTTTATGACTTTAAGTATACGCTAGCTCGGAAAGTCTACATGATGTACTGAACACCCAGACACTGACACCGTCATTTAACATTAATAATGTATTTCTCATTTACCTGTGTTAGAGTAAATTCTCAATATTGCTCTTTTCACATAACAATCTTTGCTTTTGAAATGCATTCACTTTTAGATCTAAGCCTACTGTACCAGTACAGATGACTGGAAAATACGGCTGAATTCTACAAACAAAGCAGAATTCAAGGTATTGCTTTGCAGATGCAAAATTAATCTCAATCACAGCAGTGCACTGACAAGTATAATCAGAAGGCAAATCAAGCGCACATTAAATTTTACTTGTTTTGCATTTGTTCTCAAATGAAAAGCTTGACAAGCAACCTCAGTACTGAATATACACACAGTAGATTAAATCAATAAATAAAACTAGAAAACATGCCTTTTAGTTCTCAAAGTAAAAAGCAAAATTTCAGCTGCTTAAAACCTTTCCTCTAATGAAATAGATTTGGCTGTTCATGTACTTATTTGTAGAGCGTATGATAAAAAGAATAAAAGATTTTCTTTTTATATGCCTAGAATTTACGTTTAGATGGATTTATTCATTTAACAAAAATGATGTCTTTTAAGTAAAGTAAAAAGTTTTATAACTTCTATCAGCTGATATCTGAGAAAGACAAGAACATGGAGCCTCTATTTTTTTTTCACATCTTTCCTATTTTGGTTAATGATGACTATAATCAGAATATTTGTCTAAGGCATAATTAGAATGTTTTTTTTTAAAAGTCTGATAGGGTGTTTTCATTATGAATATAAATAAGTGCTAAAACTGACTTAGTCCATATGTTTTCAGGATGTTTTGTGCTTCTTTTCATAGATCTGTTATCCAAATTAAAACACTACTAACCTCAGCATAATATGTAATTTCTGTAGAAAAATATATACTTTGTAGATCAAGAAAAAAAATGTTAATATTTGAATGTATCAGATGTAACAAAGAACCATGAAACATATTTTACATTTAAACGTTCTTTTTTGTATTTGTATACATGCATAAAAATATGTTTTCAAGGTTTTGAGCGACACATAGAAGAAGGGAATAAAGGAACAGTAAAACTAATGTAAAAGGATACTAGGAAGGGGAATAAAATGTGGGTATAACCCTTGTCACATATATTAGCTTTGTGATAACCAGGGCAGCACACCAGCCAGCCCTCACCTCTTACCTCAATGGCCGTCGTCCTCAATATTGGATGCCGGGATATCATTTAATTTGTGCTATGGGGGCCATGTTGGCTAGGCATAGTCCTCCATCTGCCTTCCTGAACTATTCTGGTCACCTTTACACCACTCCCACCTTTTATACTATTTTGTTCTTTTAATGGTATAAAAAAAACCCATACTATGTGATTATGAATAATTGGTGTCTATATGGGATGCTTGACAGATTGAAATCTTTATCTTAGTTCTTTTTTATTGGACAACGTGGAAAATACAAAAGCTGTCAGAACCTCTGAAGATAGTTACTACCGTACTGAGCCAAACTAGATTATCCTACGTATAAAGTAAAAGCAATGTTAGGTTCCTTGAATCTGAAAAAAACCCTGTCTCATATCTCAAATGAGTGTTTCAAGAACACCGCATCAGATGATCAGTTTAAAAACTTTAGAAGACAAACACATTGTTAATTTAAGCGCATGTGGATAAAAATCCATAACTCCCGTAATTATTTTATGATTAATAAGGAGAACAAGAAAACATTAATATTTACGCAATCTCATTATAAATCAGTCATTTTATTTATATATTTCAGTTATTGTAGAATTCATGGCCTTATTTTATTATTTTTGATGTTTTGTCAATACTATTAATATGATTTGAAGTTTAATAATGGTCTTAAAAAACAGACTTAGGACACACTCTTTAATTCATTTAAGCTCTATAAGGAAGTGTAATTAAAAGTTAGATAATATTCATTAGACATGTTTCACTCATTCTTTATGGTGCTAAGCTAGTTAAGCCAGAACTAAGCCAACTGAAACTTGGCTTGTTGAGCAATTTGCAACCAAGACACACAGCATGAGGGTGCTTACGAGAACCAAGTTGTCAGTTTTAACATAACTCATATGAATTACCTGCAGGGTTATAAAAACATTTGTAATGGATGGTTTCAGTAGCTCAACAACCCCCCCCCCCACACACACACACACACACACAACCTCCCAGTTGCTCAGGTACCTCTAGTACATCAAATAGTCCTGTAGAAGAGAACCTTCATTTATATACTTTGCATAGGTTTGCTTACTAAACTTTAAAGCATTGGATTTCCATTAAGTACTTCTAAAAGGCAGATTTTTACGCAAACAACCAGTCGCTACACCATTTAAAAAAATACCACCAAATAATAGTTCTTTAATTATGGAAGGCTGCTCATTGCCCCGTACATCACAAATGATAGTATTCTAACTATAGCAAGTGGTTAAATTAAATTCACCTAGACAATGTAATTAAGCTAATTATCACTTTAGTCTATGACTTCATCTGAGAATGTCTGACCTCCGGAAGCCTTGTGCCTTAAATTACAACATCTTTTGCATTTTTAGAGTATAAAATACGACTGATTCAATGCATATATCTATATAAAGAAGGAAGCTGCTGAACAATTTAGAAGTACCATGACTCTTTGTAGATGCAGCATTCAATAATTCATATCTGAAAATAATACAATTATGCAGAAACAGCTGCCATATTTTTACTCTACTTAGTACATCAGTATACATTGTAAAGAAATGAAAAGACAGTACGTGCATAACTCTTAATATAATATAATATCATATCATATAATATAATAGTGTGGGGCCCTTTTAACTTCACTTAAGTATAGATCAGTGTAAGAAGTTTGCAAGACACAGTAAATGGTAATCAAGCATTTTCTGGTGTTGCACAAATATTTGTTAACAATTAAGTTGAAAAATATTTTATTATTTATTAGTATGTAAGCAGGTATCTACTGTTCCATAAATAGTTACTGACTTACTTAATATTCAGAGGGTCTGTAAGTTCCGATCAAGCCACTAGCATAGATGAATGAAGTTTAAAATCATAATTTGCCACCTCCCTTGACATTTTGGGTAATCAGATTTATATGTTAAAAGCTGCTTTGATTGGGCAATGATCCTGCTATCAACAGTCGCTCAATCTCCCAACAGTAATGTTGGCCTAGATCAATAGAGAGATTCTTAACTAGCTGCCCCCCCCATCATTTATTGCAGGACGAGGGGTCCCTCTCACCACTTCTGGTCTCAGCTGTTTAGATTAGACACACACGCTGAGAGCATCAATGCATGTCTTTTGAAAACATTAAATGCATTGTAAGTAATAAGATATTTTTGCACATGGGCATGTTTATACCTTATGGAGCTCTTGCACAAACCAGTGCTACGGATGGCTGGTTGTGATTACGCAACAAAGTGTTCTACTGCGGAGAAGATGAACTTGGCCAAACCATTGTTCTGCGTTGTAAACAGCTAGGGGTGGGGAAAGAGAGCATTGTCAAGAATCTCTCTATGTTACTTTAAAGATCCGCTTAGCTACCATATACAATTAAATGCATATGAACTGTCCTATATCGGTTCATCCGCAATAATTTATATTCATTTTATGTGACAGCTGCCAGCCACCTACATCATTCACACCAACGGGATAAAAGATTCTGAAACTTCAGTAGACGGATGTATATAGCCCTTCTATATATCAAATGTACTCAGTACCGGTGCATGTTAGTTGATACAATTTAACTTTAATGCATAGTTCATATAACTGGTTTATTGAGATCCTTTATTGTTCCTTTAGCAAATACAGAACTTCAATGTCACAGTCAGAGATTTAATCAGTGTTGCCCCATTTTCTTAATAAGATTATCAATCAAATTTTTAATTGTAATAAACATTGACATAGGATTCCCACAGAGCAACCACTGTGATTTGAACTTGAGCTTGACAACATTGTGTGACTATTTCCAGATTGAAATAATGTTTGTCCTTTTCAAACTATGGAACAAGACAATTGTAAATTTTTTAGAACCGTGCATGATTAAGACTATCATTTTTATTCATGAATACCTAATATTTCTGATTGTCTTTTTTTTCTTCCAAAAGTAGAACATTTTTCCACCTAAATATGCAAATGTTAATCTTCCATTGCTTGTTGCAAACGGTATCTCCAAGTAACACATGCTTTTAAAGTCATATTTAGTTTATTATTAGCTTATTTTTTAAGCAAGATATATTTTTAGATGCATTTAAACAAATTGCAATTTGATAAACTGTCAAGTGCCTCTGGTTTCATCTTTTTATTTACATTGTAATTTGCTGGAACCCATTTTCCAAGCAACAACGAAGATATGAAGATGCTAAATCCATAGAGTAAAATTTGTTTCTACACATACTGCATTTAATTTAAACAGTTGGGTTTCATATTAAGAAAACAATTTAAACAAACATGTTAATAGCCCCAGTTCTGCTAATAGCTATTATAATAAATATTTCATTGCAACAAATATGTTGGCCAGTCAATAATGGAACTATATCTTCGAAATCTTTAGAATTATGTATTGTGACTTCACCTACAGTACTGTGCACTTTTCAGGGGCTTTCTTCTGTGGTTCTTGGCTGCACCTTCCCCTTTAGTCCATAGTCCTGGAGCCTTCTTAACTTGCCCTTGGCACTGACAAAACCTGCCATATATAAAGCAAATGAAGCAATGTTTGCAAATGTGAGGAGATTGTCTGTGTTTTTTGGTTTGATGAAGGTACTGTTTTATTATACTTAATTACCAAATTCATTTTGATTCACTGTTGTCCATCTGGTAGCCTGGAAGCTGTATGTAGCCACCAGCAACTTTGCATACTGCTCAAAAAGTTTGCTATGCAAAAAGTCAAATGTTCTGTTGTATCACTCGCTGGCTGCGTTCATTCAACACATCATATTTTGTTCTTATAGTCACAGGGGTTTTTTTCACCCAGTCATTCTACAAGTGCCTTATCATTTGTGCTTGGTGAAGAGTTGTCCTTTGTGTAAGCAGCTACCATGTCAACTGCTTCTGGATGATCCCTTGCTTTGCAGATACTGTGAGTGACTGACGTAGCCATATTCTTGGAGAAAATCCCACAGATTAGCCTTTTTTTGCTATCATCACCAACACCAGGAGCCCCCTTTAAACGTTCAGTAGCCCTACAAGATAGAATCAGCAATGTTGTCAATGGTATTGTAAATGGCAGCCTACACAATGCTGTTTTTGCTGCCCTCTTGTGTTTTTGCTTACCTCTGATACTGCTCAATGCGCCCATCCTTTCATGTCCTTTATCCTCTGCAATACTGCAGTGTATTATAAACCTACAATTTCAGCATTACAACAACAAAACAGTTACAACTACAAACAATTATTTTGGTAAATAGTTAATAATGTTCAGTATGTTATAATATTTGCACAAACACTATTTTATATGATTCTGTGTTGAAATTATACAGCACCCTGTATTTCTCTGCAATTGATCTATAATAGAAAGCACATACGGATGTTCATATGCACTAAACCTGAGTATCAGCTGGCAACAAACACAATTAGTAACCAGAAGAACATGGAAGGAAACTGCTAATAGTTCCATGGAAAGTATATTTTAAGTCTCCAGATCTATTTCAAATCTGAATAAGCTCAAATTAGTCCGATGAGCTACATGCATAAATCTAAATAGCCCTTCACAATGTAATCCATGATAAATCTTGCAGGCTACCACATGATATCACCCATGGCTTTTAAGTAGACTTAAATACTCAGTAAATTGAAGGAAGGCAATATTAGCAATACTTATTCTCTTCTTTACCTGATAGGAGACATTGAATAATGCAATATTAAGTAGACTCCAATAAATGTAAAAAAAGACAACACTGGGCCCTCTATTAATTGATTATATAGACAATGTGCCTTTCAGACAAATGTATTGATTGTGTTCATCAAGCTGATCTTATGATAAACAAGGACTCCAGGTAATTATAATCCAAATTAGTATGAGAAAGATCAGCTGCCAGAAGGAAAAAAAATGATAAGAAGATTGTCTGATTTGATGGTACAGGAGCAATTCCTTTTAAATCTGTTAAAAATATCAGATCGTTAAAAAGAAAATCAATCAGATTCAATTAATGTCAGTAACATAATGCCATTCGCATTTTCTAAACACAAAAATCGAGGCGGCCAAGATTATACTTAATACTTGTATCACATTTTTTATTTTTTTTTTATGTTTTGCTTCAGTTTTTGTAGACTTTCTTATAGTTTATTTTTCAGTACTCTTAATGGCAACTGGGAACTTGACTTGGTCACGCGGAGTGGTGGATTAGATCTTCCTCCATGATCAGAGAGCTCTCTGGTATGAGTTCTAGACTGCAGTACCTTGGAAAAATTAAGATTGCCAGTCCTTTTAGTACTACCAACACAGACTATTGGTCAACAAATTTGTAGATAACTGTAGTCTACTACATCTGAACAACACTTGTAATAAAAAGGTGAAACTTGGCAGAAGCAGATGCTATGTATACTGCTTCTCATTTTGAAAGTGCCAACTGTGGTCTAGCATTTTCTGATGTCATGTCTGTTTCTTAAGATTCAGTCATAGAAGATTTATAGTCCAGGTGTTCGAGTACATCTAGCATGAAAACCACTAATAATGTCAAAAGTATTATTATTATTTTTGATGACGTTCACCAAATACATTTTCCAAGTTGATGTCCAGATATTGTGTTATTTAAAATCTTTCTTATTTTAAATGTGTGTTTTCCTAAAAAAATTATTGTCCTTGGATTCCCTCTCAGTGTTGGACACTCAAATATAGACATCACTTTCGAAATGTTGTTTTTGGACTTTTTGGTTTGATAGGCAGATCCATTCACTAAACAGCAAGCAAGGTGGCTGGAAATTCAATTTTGCAGCAGTAAACATGCAGAAGTCGAACTTCATGGGGATACAAAAAATAACCTACTTGATTTGCATAAACTGTAGGAGAGTCAAGTTCAAAAAACAAGCAACTTGTGCACTTTAGCTTAGTTATTGCTGTGCATATAAAAAAGGGGTTCACAAGAGCAAACCTGAAAGAGAATTTTGATTTCAGCTCATCAGTACTTAGCACCCTAAAGTGACAACTCTGGCAGAGATGGCTCTTGTGTAAAGATAAATCGGTAAGGCTATATTTTTTTACTATACATTATACAGGAGCAACAAAAACCTTCTTGCAAGACACTCATTGGGGTGGGTCCTTCATTTTTGTCTATTCCTTAAAACACTTTAATTTGACTGACAGACTTGACTAAGGTAACATGACCTAGCATGCTAACACTCACATATTAATTGTTTTATCCCCCAATCACACTAGGAACAGTATGGAGGGTAAGGGGGGGACACAGAATGGGGACTGTGTCTACCATAGGGTACTTCTATACAATTAAGCCTTCCTTGATAAAATTAGCTACCGCTGACAATGCACAAAGGCTGTTGCACCCCTTTTATTAATAGGAGGACTATTGGTTAATTTTGTAAAATGTAATTATTTAACTTATTTCGTGTATTGGTGTTTATTGATCACAAGTTAGTTCCAACTCGCATTTGCAAATTACAGGTTAATGAACCTGCAAGTTGCTTGCGTTTTCCAACTCGCACCAAGTTGCATCCACCTGACTATTTTGCAGGAAAGTATATGCACGTTATTAGCACGTGACTGGCATGTGCTAATGTGCCTTATGGCTTTATTGATTTTGCATTTTGCAAATTTACATTTTTTAACAACTTGTAGCACTAACAGTTTAGTGAATAGAGCCCACAGTATAGTAAAGTTGCTGTGTTGAAACTGCAACTCTTCATTAAAGCTTTTGCTTTAATGAATAAACCTTAAATACTTACACCGTTGGCTCCCCCCCCTTTCAGTCAGATCTACCTGTTTTTTTGTGTTCCAAAGGAACTGCTAAATTCCTCAGGTTATGGAAATGGTTTATAACCCATTTTGCATACAACCCTAGTATTCAGCTGAATCATGAATAGGGTATTTTCTTTTTTTCCCTAGTAGGCATGGAGATAGCTTGAGGTAGAGTGAACTATGGCCTTTTAACATAGAGGTGTTTAAGAAGTATTAAAGGGCTCTTCTCTTTGAGGAACTGGTTTTTCTGCTCCATAATTGGACAGAGATATATGTTCTAGGAGAGCAATCCTTATCATAGTTAAAAGTCGGGAGTTTGTGGTTAAATAATAGTGGCAAGGGTGGCACACCTAACATCTGATACTTTACAATAATCTATCATAAGATCAACTGCCTTCTTTCACCCCCTATCTGAAGCTTTTAGGACATTTCAACTTCCAGCTAAGTGGTACAATAAACTAAACAGGCATTGTCGATCAATATTTTTTTCAAGATGAATGCTTCTACATTGAACGGTAACTTGCTATATTTTAAGCAACATTTTATGTTAAACTATAAATTTGTAGTGTAAACATATGATTGCATCAAATACAACATCCAATCTCAAACTTTTAATACTAAAACTTACTGCAGCAAGACATCCTAATTGAGCATAAAAAACATAATTTAATCAGAAGTCAAATAAACAAATTTTGGTTGACTTAAATACTCGTGTAATTATCTTTTCAAACATATTTCAGAATTCTAAGAAGGAACCTGGCATTTTCTGTGAGCAAACATTCCTTTTCATTTCTTTGTGTACACACTGGGACTAAATATATGGCTATTATAATCATTATTATTAATCAAATTTAAAAGCTGGTAGATGTATCCAGTACATTGTAATTTACCAAGACTAGAAAAAATGTTTAGCGTAGTGCATCGCATTTCAAGCGAATGAGATAATACTTGGTGTAACATGTTCTAGCTGAGAAAAAAAGATCATATGACAATACGACTTTCATCTGCTGATGCCTGTGACAGAGCTTCCCAGTGTTCCTGTCACCCATATCTGTTGTAAACAAAACACTGATGAGACAATGACAATAATTAACACAAGCTCCCATAGTACAAAAAGGCTCTATTTTTCAGCTACAGTGAGCTGAATGATTGCCAAGAAGTATACATGTAGGACAGAACACTGTATTATTTTAGCACTGTTCAGCCTGTTAAACAATACTAATTCCTCCCGGAGATTTTGGATTGCCAAATATCAAGATCTCTGTGGTGTTACTATTTAACCCATTTGTGGCCAAGGACGTAAGGGATACGTCACAAAAATCTGCTCCTAGAGAACCAAGGACTAATCCTCTACGTCATGGACATTTTTTTTTTTTGAATGGGCGGTCAGGCTTTTAAATGACAGACTGGTCTCCACCCTGAGACAGAAAGGGCCAGGGATTTAAACGTCAGAACAGTAAAAAAAAAAATTAAAAAAGTTAAAAAATAAAATAAAAAAATACAGACATTACGGCTGGACAGAGACACAGTAAAAACAAGAAAAATGCTGTTGTCATGTGGTGTAAAAAAGCCTTGGTCCCAAATAGGTTAAAGAAAAATCAGCAACATACATATTTAGAGTACATTACAATTTATATATTATCAATCATTCATTTCGAGGTTCAGGATGTTGTGTGTTCAGCTATTTAAGTATTGTGGCTTTTCCGTCAGCTTAGGTGATATTCTCCTCTCACCTGTGTCCCACAGAACTGCACTCACTGATGTTCTTTGTTTACTTCACCATTTACCATTCATCTCTAAAGTTGTATATGTGTATGAAGATCCCACAAGGTTGGCTGTCTCTAAAGTGTTGGAAGCACCACTTGTAGCACCAACAATCATTCCATTGTCAAATATCATCCATCGATCTAATTTTTTTAAAAATTTAGAAAAATATGCCTTGTACCTTATATATTTTATTACAGCCAAATGGCACACTATTTGGCTGTTTGTGTTAATGCACTGGTGAACCAAATAAAGTGGCCACTGAGTATATGTGAATTGCAGTGGCTAATATATAATGGATGTCAATGAATGGACCTTTATAGTGTTCAACACCGAGTCTCCTATCCCTGGAGATTTAGCCATGGGAATGATCATAGCCATGCTGTCTCAGAGTAGAGGTTAGCTCATCTTTACATGCAACCTCCTTTCTCACTTCCATCCACTCTTCAAGAATAAATGCATTTTAAACCTGTAACCAAACATTAACCAACTAAGGGGTCTTTGCCTTATCCATTGTTTAAACATAGATTTCTGATGATAACATAACATCTGTATCTTAAACACAAAGCATTGCTTTTTAGATTCTTGTTAATGTGCTTTGGGTGAGCTACAAAATTGAGATAATTGTAAGAAAATACATTTCATCTGCATTATGCCAGAACTGATTTCACTATAGACTTACAGTTAGGAATTATTGGTATATTCCATTTTTCTCCAATATGCATATTGTCATTGCTACCAAAACCATTACAGATTTGCACCACAATAGAGAAATGTGAGGCTGCCTGTGAAAGATATTGATCTTGTCACAGACAAAAGGAAGGTTAGTATATGGTAACTAAATTAATAATGTTTATCTTGAAAAAAATATTGTCCATTACATATTTTTGGAAAATGCCTTGCTTACAGCTCCATATATTGGCCATATATATAAAAAAATACATAATTTGTCTTTAAGTGGTGATTTCTCTGCTGATGTGCCCATTTAAAATGACTGTTCTATTACAAATGTACCAAAAGAAAGACATGTTGTTATTCACTTTGATCTTGCTGTAAGAAACAAGTTCAGCGAATTCTAAAAATACCCTGGTTGCTTGTGTCTGCAGTTATTGCGACATAATCAGATAGATGCATTAATAACGTATTAATAAAGTCACGGGGAAGAAGAACTTTATTTTGGAGGGGGGGAAAAAAAAGCAGAGCAGAGGTACGCATCATGAGAATGATTATTTTTGATACAGTTCTCTTTTCATACCTTCACTCAGCATGGGGCTGATGATGGCTAATTAGGCAGTTAATACTTTACAGAAGAGGAGGATCCTGATTCCTGAACAACAGGCCTCAAACTGAGTGCACTTGAGAACCTATCTCTTTAATGTGGAAACAAAACAGTCAGAACCTTTGCAATAATTCTTTTTCCCTAACTATACTTTGCACATTTGTGTGTATATATATATATATATATATATATATTATATACATATATACATATACACATATACATATACAGTCCCCGACTGAGACTTCAACCTCAGGTTGTCACCCTTTTAGGTCAAACTATATAAAAAGTTAACTATTTTTTGACTTTACATGCCATAAAACATATTATTATTTACCATAATCAATGCTGTAATAATAATCCTTGTTCGCCAATTCATTTTTTTTGTTGATCACACAACTTAAAATTACACCAGTCATACTGAATGTGATAAGATTAACTTGTTTATTTCCTTTTTTACATTTCTTTTTTCTGGACACACTTCTTTCGCCAAATATACACATGTGCAGGGGTAAAGCATGGGTAAATTAATCCATGGTTTGGAGACAGTAAAAGTATCTGATTCAGCAGAAATTCATCTTTACGCGGCTCAATTTTCTTAGCTATTCATTGTTTCAGAGTTTATATATAAATGATAAATTAAAAAATGTAAAAATTACCCAGAAGTTGCTGTTAACTAAATGAGAGCGTCTAGTTCTCCCACATCTTCACTCCTGAACGGGGCAGAAGGGCCCTGGGTTGAGGGGTCCTGTATGCTATGGGACGGACAGTTTAAATATGATTAAACAATTTATTTTAATGCAGATTTTGTCAGTCATTGATAATACAGGTTATTTTGCAGTTCACCATAGGCAGTTTCCCAGCACACAAAGCTTTAAAATATTAAATCATCTTGATAAAAACAAAAAAAGATCAATAGCTGTTTTATTAGCTGTCCATTTGTTATTATATTGGTACATATCCCTTGTCATTTTTTTTTCTTTTGCGATGATGCTAGAGGTTGAAAGTCAATGTTACCTTTTACTAGTGCTGCCTGCTATAAACGGAATCGTTGCATGCTTTATGTAAATAACTCTAACATTCACTCAGCCATCATTATAGATTTTCTTGTAGATTCTTTACACCACAATTTGTTTTTGATACTTAATTCAAGGTTGTCTGATGGGAAAATTTGCCAACTTTTTAATAGCGAATGTGGCTCTTAGCGGAGATGTGGATCTCATAGCTGAAGCCTTTATGAAGGTGATTATGATATATACATTATCATCTGTCTATGGATTTTGTTTGTTTAATGTGTATTGTTTGTAACAAATGATTTATATTCAAATATTATATGATATTTTACCTCTGAGAATTTATAGCCTATTCCTACAGTGTAAGTCACCTCTTCGTTCAAAACTTTCTAGGACCTGTATATTATGTTCTTATATTATAGGACCATAGTGCTACCATTGTAACCATGATGCACAAATAAACACTATGTTTACTAAAGGTGGTGTAAGTTGTTTGTAAGGTCGTCATCTAAATGTAACTATTGCTAATATGTGCCCTTCCACAGGGAAAAATGTGCCCAACCCCAACTTGTATCAGGCATGAGTAGAAAATTATGGTTTCCCTTCTTTAGAAACATGCTATACAATAAGACCATGCCTCCTTGTCTGTTAATTGATACCTTTTAGACAATTAGATAAGTAAGTATATAATAGTATTAGCATTTATTTTCACAAATTCGATTTTGCCACAAATGTAAGAAAGTTCAATTTATCACTTGGGGAAACTGACTTTCCCCACTTTTACATGGTAGTCGGTGTCCAAATCTAGCTCACAACAGGTATTGATTCATTTTCATACAAGACAACAGGATAGACAACTTGAGTACTAGAGTTTTCTCTTAAAAGCAATTGTGACAACCCAGCCTTTTGTTTTGGAATTCACTTCCCCCTCCCTCTCAATATTCAAGAAAAAAACTCAAAACCTCATCCCTTTTACATTTTAAGCTTGCAGGCAGGGCCCTCTCTACCTAATGCATTGGTTTGTTTTAGTCCTGGCTTTTTGTCATACCTTTTGAATGTGTGCATTGTGAGACGCGCCGGATATGTTGGGTAACATGTATGATCATGCAAGCTCTTGTTTCATTGCTAATGTTGAAGTTTGACATGAATATTTTTTTTGTATGGATTGCTCTTGATCCAGCAGCAGGTAATGAGTGTCTCACAAATGTTGAAGATTGGTTGAACTTTGTGAACTGATTTCCACACTGAGCTGATTTTGGTTCTATTGTGTAATTTGTTATTAGCGCAGTTATTGTTACAGAACTGCATTTTCAGCTGCAATTGACATTGTGTTTTAATCCCAGTAGTAGGTTTAAGTATGGAAAAAACATGCACCATTAACATCAAACTTAACGGGTTTTATCTCACCATTTCTAGGCTTGAGATCTTTTGGTTTCTCACAAAATGTCACCAGCTTTTTTTCTACTTTGTTGGATAAATATTAAAAGTGCTGAGTACCTGTTTGTTCCAATATTATAGATATACTGTCAAGCTCCCTTTAATTTCTGACAGCCTCCATTTTTAGTTAATAAACCCTAATTTGCTACATCTTTCAATTCAATTTGGATTAGTCAATGTCTTACATGTCTCTGCTTACCATTACCCCTGATTGCTTGCCTACATATTCAGATTGCCTATCACCCCTGTTCATACCTGGGAACCCAGTGAGTTCCCTGTGGCCTTCAGTTTCAGTTTATTCTTTCTAGGCAGGGGAGAGGCTCCTTGCCCCCTATGTGCACCGGCACCCTGCCTCATCACAAAGCCAATTCAGAGAAGTGGCCCACCCTGTGAAGTGCACAAGTATGCCTTCGTACTTTTGCATGTGTTTGATCACAGGCTATAATGTGTACAGATACAGTTACTTCTAAGATATTATTTACATTCCATTTCACAATATTTTCAACCCATTGGCCAGTATTACCTAGTTCCCTCTGCCCATGGAAGACAAAGTGCTGCTTGTGGATATATGCCATTTAAATGTTAACAGAGGAATTGAACCAGATAAAAATGCATTATTATTCCTCTTAGAGTTCAGGTAAGCCCCAAGGAGTGCAGTTAACTTGGGAAAATCCATACCCACTGCCTAAACAATAGCCAGAAGACTGAATAGAAATATTGATTTACTTTTGAGGACATTTAGGTCTTAATGGTGGAGGAAAGCTAAACACGTTTTACTTCTATGCCAGAATCGACCAAAGCAGTCCATTTTACAGAACTTTGATTAATTTCAGTTCGTGGAATTAAAGGTGATTTATCTGTCAGCTATAGGTAACGAATGTATACCTTAAACTATGAGAATATGGGATTAATTTGTTATTAAATTGTATATGTAACATACAGTTCTATCCCTATCTATCAAGGATTTGATTCTATGGTGCATCTACTGTCTACTGCAAACCGAGCTGATCTTAGTGTCTGGGGTGCGTGGACAAGGCAGCAAGCGGCAGTCACCCTGGAAAATACCCCTAATCTGTAGCTCATGACAAAGTTCAAGCATAAATAGCGAGTAATAATGACCTTATTCATCCTCCCAATAAAGCCTTGAGATGCAGGGATAAAGTAAATGCAACTTTCTATGTTATATATACCAATGCAAAGCAAGAAAATATGTTATGAAGCACATTCATCAATGCATTTATTGTGACACTAAGGAATTTATTTTATAGATGGCTGTACTTTACTTAAAAAATATTAAATAAATATAAGACATTTTTGAAGGAATTGGATTTGTTTCTGCATCAGCATTGCTTTCTTTGTAATATCCAGCGGTTTATCTAATTTAAGTCAACTACAGTATATCGTATTTGAATGCATAGTGTCATATAAAATATGATTTAGCATTCAAGTATTTATTCAGCTCATATAGTATCATGCTGGGGTGTAAAGTACAAATCAGGTTTGTAACATTTTGTTCAAGCTCTTCAATTAGAAAGCAGTTAGTAACCACGGAGAGCTTGTTACGCACTGCTTTCCACTGGTGCTTAAGATGGACTCTTCAATTATCAAAACAGATCCTTGCCAAAAGCCACAAGACCAATTTAAAAGTAAATTTTCTTCACCAGCAACAACTGTTCTGAAGCAGTTACATCCACCAACTTTCTGTTATACATGTAAAATAGACAGCTAAATTAAATGCGGATTTGTCACAGTTCAGAATATAGCAAATCCTGCATAATGCAAATAAAAGTTAGCTCTGTTCCCTTATTCTATAAGTGAAAGTCGCAGTCTTGCTACTGCATCGCGTGTTTTCAATTGCTTTCTCACCCTAAGATATTTGTGATAATTTGAAGGAATTATAGGGTCCTAAACACTTTCTGGTGCTAGAGATGCATGCAACGTTTGCCAAAACAATGCAGTCCGCGAAGAGAGTTTCAACGTATTTACTTGGGCTACCAATGGGATTCCAATCTAATGACAATTTAGGAATCATGGGAAATGTTAGAAAATTTGCATGAATTGTCACTGCGTTTGGTAAAAGCAGTTGAGATATGTAGAAGCCGTAGAATAAAATTGGTTTATAAAAACAATAGTCACTCAGATTTCATTCTATAGAATTTCTTAACAAATTAATATTTTTTTTAACAAATTCTTGAAAGGACTATTAAGATCTTTTAGTAAAATACGACTGCCGGACTCCTAAACTTTATTGCCATTATTTGTTTTACCATGAGATGGATATGTTTCATTTTTTGTCAATGGAATTCATTTTGCTTGTATTATAGACACCTGATTGTGTCATTATACAGTGTCATGAACACTTTGTACAACACAGTTTATACATCTGCTGTACTTTACATATAGCTGATTTGTAATTATTTTTTTAAATAAAACAGAGCTTCTGCAGCTGCAAGGTCGATGTTCGCACACAGCTGTGTATTTCTGCATAGAACATCTGGATTAATAATATGAATAAATCTTAATCCAACTCTGTTATGAAAAATGCATGGTTTTGTTGCGGCTTTTAGATTTTGAATAACACAAAGTAAACTAGTTTTCTTTAAAAAAAAAAAACAATTTTTTTTTTTATATTATGCTCTTGTTTCCACTTCCTCGCTAGTTATACAGATTGAATATCTGAAGCTTCTGTTTGTTAAAGCTTATTGAGATTAACCGATTGAGGTCTGTGAATCCCAAAAAAACCCTCAATACTTGTCAACGTTGTAAAACAAGATTTGAGACCACGAAGAGTTTTTTTATGGACACGCCATAATAAATATGTTAGATAGGAATCTAACCTACTTTTGGATCAGCAGCAATTAACAGATATGGGAAAGGCTGAACTTGATGGACGACTATCTTTTTTCAGCCTATGTAACTAAGGAACCTAAAGTTAAAGGGGAGAAGTATAAACCAAATTATTTACCTGCACATACGTACATAAGATGTTAATATAGACATGTAAGTGGTATTTATTTGGGTCATTGCCCTAGGTCTGACACGGGACAGTTCTTTTGTTCTGGTGGTTTTGTTTCCTGCTGGGATATGAGGTCACATCTTGGCTCTCTGCATTAGTTTTAGTAGAGAAGAAATTATAGAGGTCTCCATAATTGATGGCTTGGTTTCAAGTGACCCAAATGACCCTTAAGAGCAGCATACTAGGGAGCCCAGCCACCCAACAGGGCACCCCCTAGTTAGCATACCTGGGAATTTTTCAGGCTCCAGGCCAATTAGGTCAGTGGGTGGGATTAACAATATTGATGGGTGGAGCTAGTGACATTGTGGGTGGAGCGTTATATTTGAATGGGGTGGGAGGGAAATTACCATGATTGTGGAGTAGGACTTGTCTAAATGCTTGCCCCGTGACCCAGAGAAGCAGCACTTCACTGGGAGGTATATGCTAGTTAGCCTGGGCCAGAATATGCTACTGTATGCAAGAATCCTGCCTAAGACTATTTATAGTGGGTTGAATAAACCTACATTTGGACCTCTTTTCCTCTAGTTCCTTTAGAGATCTGTATGCATAACATGCAGATGCAGCTGCAACATAAGACTAAAGAGGCTCTGTTCTTAGATACATCCCTCGTACGTTCTCAGGCTAGGCAACGAATGAATATACATAATCTTAAATTGCTTCCCATAGTACACATTGGCATAGTACACATAGTACACATTGGCAGTGGCCTAACCAGTATTTAAATTGCCTTGTGCTAAATTGCCAACGTGGCCGTGAATGGCTCAACCAACCCAAGCAATCATATGAATGTTCTGATGATTTGTCTGTTTGCTATATAAAAATTAAATAAATTGTCCAGACATTCATTGAAGCACTTGGATACATCACTGTAATCACAAGATCATACCCTGGGGTTACAAATGAGAGTAATATCTGAATGGAGTAGACAGACAAATGCTTAATTTTATGAAATCTACATTAAAGAGGTAAAATAGCTGGGGATTATGTCAAGAGCCCTCTAAGATGCTACTAGAGCTCCAAACTAAACACTATAGATTTTTTAAAATGATAAGAGACTCCTTAGAGAGACCGTATAAAGAAAAGTTTATCCTGTGCTTTTGATCATTGTGAGGACTAAAGTGCATTATGAAGTTGAACCCTGCTTATTGGTGTCACTTTGATTGACAATAAGTCATGGATTTTATTTTGGTTTTGAATTTAGGAAAACACTGGGCTAGATTCAAAGGAGGACATCCGTCAATAAACAGGAAAACATGAGATGACTAATATAACCCTGTTTTTTTATCTCATTTATTTCTACTGTTATTAATGCAATGATTGCGGCTCAGTTAACTTGTGATAGATATATCCCCACCATTATAACTAATCCACTGTTTTCTTTAGGCTTATTCTTTCTAGTCACTTTTTTTTAACCGTGAATGTAAAACTTCCCTATAGTTTTTAAATTATCATGCCAGGCTAATTAAACGTTTAGCTGTAGGAAGGCAAGGCTTGCAAAGCGTTATTTTCATCGTTCTGTACACACTGCTAAGTGATGTACCCATATACAATTATGCCCTTTATTATTAGAGATGGACCACAACTGTAATTCTTTATTATGGCGTTTATGTTTACTGTGCCTAGTGTAACATTGCAAGCCTTAGGAGTAAGGTAACAGGTAATTTGCTTTTTTATTTAAGGCATTTCTGTTATTTTTCAATAAAAAATTAAGTAATTATTGTTCACATGTGTATTATACTTATTTTTTATGTCACTTTGCAAATTTCTTTTTTTCCCTTAGCCTTTGTATTGTAAAGTGGAACAGAAGGCATAACTGTTCTTTTGTTTATTCTCAAACAAATATTAATTTATTTGACAATAATCAAGACCTTAAAGTGGCAATGGTCAATTGGAATTAAAAGCGTTAGCCTTTTATCATTATACTAGTGCTTTATTTGATCAGTGGCATATTAATCTTCGGTGCTGTCCTAAGCCTAACCCAGGGCAGGACCACCAGCCACCCCCTGCGCATCTCAAGACTTCCTCTGAGCATCCGGATATGACATCACATCCCAGCACTACATCTTTTTAGGGGGGGAAAAAACTTTTTTCTTCACAAGTTGCAATCTTCATCGCAGAGTAGTAGATGGATGATCATAGGTTTGGATGATCTAAGGAAATCATGTTTCTTCTATTTCTCCCCATCCCACTGGGCGCAGTAAAGGGGGTATGAGTGGGTACATACCTCCCGTAAGAGTTACCTAATATAGGGAAAGCATTGATGGGGGTGCTTTCTATGCCCCTAAGAAAAGCACTTTCTAGTTTACTTATTGTTATTATTTTAATCTATTTATTTTTTTTGATTGTGTGTATGGGACATCAACTTTGCCTTCCAACCTGCATAAACTTGACAGCACCCCGCACATTTCAATGTCACGTGCGCTCAGATGAACTTGCAATGTATATATGAGTGTCTCGGTGAGTTGTAACATGTGAATGCGTGAGACTTTTTTAGTGAATCAACCCTATAGGACAAGAGTGACTACCTGGCCTTGCATTCATAAGCCATTAGTAGGTCTGTTAGGTGTGTATATTAGATAACAGAAAGCACTCTCCAATGTTCACGCATGTTAATAAATGTGCTGGTGGCTTACATAGATCCACACATTTCAAAAGAAAGCTGCTGAAAGCATGATTATGTTTACAAAGATAAATCTCCTTTTTATTTAATCCTACAAAAGCTCACCAAAGCTGTGACAACCATAAACTATATCAGTCACAACACACATTGCATTGTCTTTCACTTAATAGCTACATTGTTAAATCAATAAAGTATTCTAGCGCATTATATATATATATATATATATATATATATATAAAAAAGAAACATATACAGTATTAACATACAAAGTATTTATTAGAGCCTCTACATACAAAATTACATTTTATTCTATTTAAACCTGTTATTTTACGTTCGCTCATTTTGTTGCAAAAATTCCCCATTACTATCATAAACTTTATGTCACACCCATTGTCTTTAAAGAAAAATATTAATTTTAATCTCACAATTACTTGTGACAGGTTTATCTCCAGCATTCAATCCAGCCAAATTAGTGTATAATCTGAAGACCAAAGCATTTTGAAGAGTCAATCAGGTTTTAAACCACATTATTTAATAAAACCTTGCAACTTTATGAAACCAGCCAAATCATTTATGGGTCTTTTGGTTTTTTTCATGTACACAAAGATTACTTGATGAGTAAGAAAACTATAAATTTATATAAATCAAATGAATTGAAAACTACAGTGTACATTGAATATATATAACGCACTATTTACTGTGGTTGGCAATAAACTGGCTCTAGAGCTGTTTAAATAAAAACCCTGTTCTGATAGAAACTAGAGGGAACTTTGTTCCTTAAAAATCTAAGTCTTCCAGTGAACCTTAACTGTGTTTACTTTGTCATGCTGTAACTAGCTCATAGTAAGCAAATTACATAAAGGCATCATTCATAAGAGTCATGTGCTGAGCTCAATTTTCCAAGCTCTCCAAGCTGCTTTATTCAAATGCAGTTTTAAAGCAATATGTGTTCAGTGCTCCAGAATGGCTTTTTTTAACATATTATTAAAAAAGAAGAGTTTTAGTTTTTTATTCGTCAACATTGAAGATGTGGGTGCCCTTGTGGATTTAATAGGACATGTAATTACATATTTTATACTAAGGTGATAACAGTGAGCTCCATTACAGAGGAAAATCTGCAAGGGGAATTCAGTTTGTAATACAGAACAAATCAGCCCAAATAATTTGGGCTTTAAAGGTCAGTGTCTTGTTGTTTAACATTTATCTAGGCACAGTGAGCAAATGATTCACCACCATACTTTTTTTTGTCAAGCATGTTTTATCAAGTTCCTAGAATATTCAAAATTTTGACATTTACTAGCTTGATCATCAGTTTGGCTAACTCAGCCAACATTCACAAAATAACTCACATTTTGCACATTTTTGCAAGGTCAGACAAGGGCATGCAAGTTAAATGAGAACCTGCGTGTCCTGCCTGAAATTCGCAAACATTTTTTTTTGTGAGTTTATTTTGTTATTTTATCACCATCTTTAAACTTTACTCTCATCAATCTTTCTATATGTATAACACAGAATATTTAAAATGGCAACATTAGCTAACTGCCCTTCTGGAACTCCCATAGTCTCATCATTTAAAAATTTAGTCATCCCGGAAAATTTTAATATTTTGACATTTAGTCTTCAGTAAAAGAAAACAAACTAAAGTTTTTTTATCATCTAAGTAAACAAATCAGCGCTTTACTCACTTTTTATCTATGTTCCCCTCGTACTATATTTAATTAAGGCATTTTGTTGGCCAATACGTGTCTGATATTACCTGTTTTTGCTTTGAGATGTAATTTAAAGATATTTTAAGGCTATAGACAAAAATAAAAGATACGCAATTTTCTACTTTTTATTTCTAGTTAGTACTTTCAATATCAGCGCAGATCATTTATTAGGAAAATGATGAATGTCGATTAACTTAAAAAGTAGATATGGAGTTAGAATACTAGAATTGAATGCATTATATCTTATAAATATATATTATATTCAGCTTCGAAATGATTTGTCAAATATAAAAAAGATATCTTTGGTAAGAATGAAAAAGATTTTAAGTATATAATGGCTGCAGCAGGTGAGGTGCTGGTGGCAGATATACAGGGAGACTGCACACAGTCCAGAATGAACCCCGACTCAAGACTGGGCCTGACAGTTCCCCCTCTTTATGTGCAACCATCAAGTGCCTATTCCACCTGGTCAATCAGGATACCTAGTATGGATGGAACCAGTGCAGGGGCATGAACGCCTTTGCGTGAGTCTAGAATCTACTGGACTTCGTATTCTTCCTGATCAGTGACTTGGACTGGAAGAAGCAGACCAGATGTCCTTCCAGGGAAAGAGTTAGGGAACCAAGCTTAGAGTAGGGATACGTAAAAGACTGGATGGATGTTGTATTGGGTAGTCATTTGCAATTGAAATGTCTCTGGGTTGATGTTCTTTTAGTGAAGGAGAAAATACTAGAATGTTGTCTTGATATATTACGAGAACACATGGGAGTGAGCCCCATTCTATTCTAATTGCATGGGTTCCTCAGAAGCCTTGGGAGCGAAAACTGAAACAGGAGTAGGAGGTGATGGGGTTCTCCTTCCATGTGGACTGGAGACTAATGCTCTCTGTACAGATGACCTGGTTAAAACTGTTCTCCAAAGTAGGCTGCAAGCATATTCCTGCCAATTTGTCCTTTAAGTTGTCAGATAGACCCCAGAGGAAGTGATCTAACAGAGTTGCTTCTTTCCATGTGGTTTCAATAGCCAAACATCTGTCGGCTATGTATTCCTCTAACGTACTCCAGCCCTGCTTCAATACTTGTGCGGAGGTGGCCTTTTGTGGGTCATTTCCCTCTAATCTTTCCCCAAGAGTCTAGTAAATGACTTTGAATATGGAGAAGGTGATGACCCCATGTCTGCATTTCATGGAAAAGCAACAAAATCATGGTGTGTATTTTAACATAATCTGTTGCAAATGTGAGAGGTTTCAATGCAAGCATAATCTGATAAGCGATGTTGGAAGCTTTATAGTGTCTACGGTCCCCAGAGAAGTTATCTGGCATAGCTACTTGAGGTTCGGCGATCACCATTGCACCTTCTGGGAAAGTGGAGTAGGTGGAGCACGGGCATGTGGTATGGCTTCAGGTGCAGCTTGTATGGTCTGTATCTGGTTATGCCATAGTGCTTGTCCAGTCTGAGGATCCTGTGCTTTCAGGTTCAAGGTGTAATAACATTGGTTAACTGTGCAGGCCCCATAGTGGGCTCAGTTGTTATGTTAGGCTCGAGTTTGGGTATGGAGTCCAGGATGCAGAGTGCAGGGTTAATATCCCTGTGACAAGGTAATAAAAGGAAAATGCAAAAGTGATGTCAGTACGTCAATAGAAGTCAAAGGTAGGAGTGGGCAGGGTTATATACCATTCAAAGAGGGAGCAGGTGCTAGTACTAATGAGGATGACCAGCGGGTGTGTTACCACAAGTGCAGCAGGCCACAAACACCAGGATGGATATTAACTAGTGCTGGAAGAATGCAGCATGTGAAGTGCTGGTGGCAGATAGATGGAGACTGCACACAGTCCAGAGTGAATCCGGTTTACCGGGCTAGACATTTGCTTCAGGCAGATATAATGTACAGTTTGGAAGCTTTTAAACAGTATGCAGACCATACATTTTATCATTGTGTATACATTCCTCAAGCAATTCTTCGAAAGAGTTATAGTTTTCTGTTGCTTCCCACAGTGGTCTGTAATCTGAATCCTAGTTACTATTGACTGAAAACACCAAGCAAACAATTCACCTTTGGTTTCAAATGCATAAAATACATTCAGCTATTAGAGGCAAAATAGTCAAGTCTTATAACTTTTTTTTTACAAGCCAAAGGTTTGTCAGCATGACACCTTTTATTTAGTCCACATATAGTATGACATCAGTAATCACTTTCAGAGTGTTCTCATACATTTCACAAATGGTTGATGGATTTTAAAACCTGTGTTTTATGTTTTTCTTTAAATAAATTACATTATTTGTTATACATTCTATTTGTATTTCTATCACATTTCAAATTGAAATTAATTATTTTATGTAACAAAAGTGTTAAAATAGTTTTTTTTTTTAACTTTTGTAGAATTATACATAAAGTTTTTGTTTTTAATTTTTTTCAGAATGAAGAATAAGTTTTGGTACTTTGAATTTGGCACTTCTGAAACATTTTCGGCAACTTGCAAAAAATTGCATGAGGCAATTGAAATCGAAGTAAGTAAAGTATTTAAAAATTGTACAATATATAAAGTAAGCTTTGTGCCCACTATGATATTCTTCTACTTTATATGTATTACAAAAAATGTTTAAGTGTATTGCCAATAATAATCAGAAAAAAATAATTAAAATGGTATTTAAAAATATACAAAATCACTTATTTATATACTCGGGAGGACAAGTGGGGAGCAATAGTTTCATACTAATATAGACACGTTCATTTTTTTGTGAGAACAAAAATAATTAGGCACATGAGTTGAGGCCAAATATTACAGATCCTCATGTTCAAAAGGTAAGTTGTTTAATACGATCTTTGCAATGTTTTGTGTAGCTACACAGGTATTATGAGTCTTCTAAATCATACAGCTTAAGAAAATTGCGTAAACCTGAAAACTTTTATGACATATTTGTTAATTCTTGAAATTGCTATCATACCTACCCTTTTGAATGTAACATTTGTATAATTAAAAAGAGAATTGTGAGGAATGAGACTAAATGTCCAAACTTTGCCTAAAATGAATGAATGAATGAATGAATTATTAACATCACATATTTGCACATTTAGTCTGCAATCATGTCCTTCCCAGGTCTTGCCAAGGTGGAACAGCACCTTTTGTAGTATTACGTTCTCCTCTCAGCAATATTGTGATTTGTGCAGATTACTGGTTCAGGATTTTTGTGCAATACGCTCTAACAATACCGCAAGTGCACTATCCTTTGTGCGGTATGTCTCGTGCGATATTATTTGTATGACTTGTCTTGGGTGATATGGTTGGTGCAATACGCTCAATACGATATGCTCTGTGCAATAGGTTTTGTGTTTTACTGGATGCGCTTTATGCTTCGCCCAAGAGGTTCTCGTTTCTGTGCAATGGGCTTTGTCCAATATGTTTTAATGTGTACTTTTAAAAGAAAAATAAAATTCACCCACGAATGATAAGCACTTACCTGATATTGATGCTCTTACCCACAATGCGATGTCTGAGTGTACTGTACACCATTACAGGCAGTGTATTCTAGAAAGTACAGCGGTTTCATCGTAGTAATCGTGGCTGCATACCAACTTCGAACAAAATTATTTCTTCAATACCTTTTTTTACTCCAAGAAAGGATTTTTATTTCCGTATCAACCCAGACATTTACACAATTTACACAATTTAACATTAAAATAATTTCAACATCAGATTGTAAATGTACCACACAGAAAGGCAAAACTGTTAACAGCAGTTAATTATCAAGTTGCTAGGTATTTCAGAATTATAGTTCCTCTAATGTACCATGCAAATGGGTGCCTTAAGTTGTTAAATTAATATATTAAATTAGGTCTGCCAGAATAAACCTGTAATGGAGTTAAAGTATGCCAACAAATTCTAATATGATTAGACAATATTTAAGAAATGTGCTTAAATAACGTCTTACTAAAGTAATAAAAATCCAAGTTTGAGGAAAAAAATGAACAGAATTAATTTAACGTCTGTGGACCATGTATTCTCCATTTCTAAAACTAGAGGAACTGTGTTTGTATTAAATATTAAAATAATTCAGTGTTACCACTTTTGTCACTAGTTAGCCGTTAACTGGAAAAGTGCATACTAATCTCCGTACGTGCGTGGTGTTAATTAGAAGCCCTTTTCACTAATTGCGAAACTAACTAGACTAACTAGTCACAGTGGGTTTTTGAATCAAAGCCAAATAATTTCCATATTGCACTTCCCGCTGTGCTGCGTATTAAGTGAAAATCTAGACACCATTCTATGCTAACCTACTCTACATATCTCCTCCTATTTAAATAATTCCAGTAGGTTTGGGGACTCCAGACCTTTATAAATGAACAGCAGGGAAATACCAAAGGTGTCAGATTGCATATTTATCATTTTTTTGTGTGTGTAATACTTAAATATGTATTATGATGTGACTGACATAAATTAGGTAGATTTCAGAAGCCACAGGCCGTGGCTTGTAGAGTACCCCCCTCTGCTTGACATTTCATCCTTGTCAAAGATCAAATTATTTTAATTTAGGCTGTAAATTATAAGGAATGAAGACTTCTTTGTGGGAATTCCCTGTGGTAATCTGACTTTTGTTGTTACTGCTGCTTGTCAGTGTGCAAAAAATATAATATGCATGCAAATAAGGTTAAAAAATATGTACTATCTAATTATCCAGCCAGTACATTCCACTTGAAGACAGTGGGAAGCCTGACACACAGTATGCGCTTGATTCATTGAGACCTGCAGGGTATTTACACAAGATTACTTTTAATTATGAAATTAATATCTTTTTATCTGAAATGTATAGTGAGTGCATGCATGAGTGGATTTTTTTAAAAATCAAATAGCCTCCACTTTGTGACATATGCTAAATAGTAAACCAACCTTTAACAGTTAAGTGGTTTAATCTCGTTAAAGTTTATTAAGCGGGTTGTGGGGTTTTTTTTTAAAAAAAAGGGGCCCAAGCGTTATTGTTGTACAGTAAAGTCTAACTCAAGGTGTGTGTGTGTAGGAATAATTCGTATACCTCACCTACAATTAGTTGTAGGTGAGTTGCATTTCAATTCATTGCACTTGGTATATCTTAAGAAAGCCAAACCAATGTGTGTTTCTTTTGTGAGCAGGTCCACATTGGCCCAGGATACTGCACATTTACAACTCATTTGGGACCAGAGTTTAGCAAGCCACTATGTGCTGTAGTCCCGTATCTGGTTCTGCCTGGCTCACCCGCAGTGAAGGAGCTTAAGATGGTTAAAATACCACATCCCTCTCTGTCTTTCCTCTAGGTGTGAGATGTATGTTTGTGTGTCTAGAAGGCAAGCTGACATGATGCATGGGCTTGGAAAGCTAAGCCTGGCACGACCCTGCTCAACTCATCCCGGGTCCATTAAGAATAAATGGAAATAAACTAATGAGTAGTTGTGCCTGCGGTAGCGCTGAATGAGGTCCTATAGGGCTGGAGTGAAGTAATGCTGGGCAGACTGCACTATAGACTTGTATTTATCATTTCTCCTTTTTATTATAATTGTATATTTATTCCTTGTTGGACACATTTACAGGAAAGAAGAATATAATTATTAACAGTTAATTATATGCTCTGCTGCGGTCTTTTGGGATGAGGAGCAGATCTGTAAACAGTGTTATATGGTTTGCACACATGGGAATGCAGATATCTACAATAGCAAAAGACTTCTGAAAACAAACTAGACCAAAAAAGCACCCATGCTTTTCTTGGGCTCTGGCTCCTTTGCGTAGATCATTCTGACACACTCATTAAGTTTGGTTCTGTATTAAAGTTTGGTGCAATTGATAGGAACAACTCTGAAATGCTACTAAATTAATATATTTAATACATTGATTGCAGGCAGGGCAATAGCTTACAGGTTCAGATGCGAATGAGTAACGATCAATACGTATCAACTGGTGAACTTCATGGCTCTTCCTGAAAAGGGAAATAAAAATATAATATGCTGGGATATCCCAGTATTAGAACAAATAATGCTGATTTTGCCAATCCAGTTTCTAGACCTAAGCTTTTTTTGAGGAGAAAGATGCCCCGGGTGATCACCCATTGTTGATGATAATAATGGTAATGTCTGATTTACTTGCCAGTGTTGATGACCCAATATGTGATATATTTTGGGGCTAATAAATGAAAACATAAGTTTAACAAATAAGCCAATGTAAATCTGCTTAAATGTGAGTACCCACTCTGAAATCTCATCAGGTAGTGAAACAGGGAGAATGCAGGTTCAACTATGTCTATAGCCTCCCTGGAAGTAGGCCTTGAAAAATCTTCCCATACATTTATATCTGTAGACTCTTTTTTCTAGTTCTCTGCCGGCAAAGTTTACTTAAAAGCTGTGAACTCTGGGACTGATTTAGAGTTACCTTATGGGTGTGAAGTCACAGCTCAGTGTGTTTGCGTAATATGATTCCTAACGCCTTTTAAAAATAAGACTATCTATTAGGTCTCCTGGGTATCAGTTTTATTAAGATTAAGAAAAGTTCAGAGAAAAATAAAGTCATAACAGTGTCATAACATAGAGCCTAGAAGACATAGATTTATCTAGATAGATAGTAGTTTTAGTGTTCCCTGGAATAAAAGTATGCTAAGAAATTGTGCCCCATCGTATAGAGGTAAAGTCTGACATGAGTCAAGACTAGCCACGTTCTATGTTCAGTTGTTCCATGTGAGTTTGGGTCCAAAACAAATGGCTCCAATATCTTTACAAACATATGTTGCTGAGAAGTTCTATTTTAGAAAGAAAGATGATGACTGTTGTAGTCTCGATTTTCTGGGCTAGGCTTAACCCCCCATTAACCCCAATAATAACACCACACACCATTGAATGTAGATAAGAAAAGGCCACAGCCAACTTTATTTATTAGAGTCATTGTCACGCCAAAACCTGAAACAAGAAACATGGGTGCGTTAACAAGAACAATGACTCAAAACACAAACATGTAAATATATACAATAAACACAATAAACAACACGCCAAGCTTGCTAAGTAATCCAGGTACCATAACCAAATACCACTTAAGGAAGGGACATACCCAGATGCCCCCACCCTGACCTGAGGTTCCCAGCACTGACAGCCAAGAACCTCCCACCAGATGTTACCAACAATTCACTTACCACCACATTAACCCCCTGGATACCTGGCAAGCTGCCACCCCACAGACTGTAACAAAACAACACAAACCCAAACCCAGAATACAAATATAAAGGGAGGGAGGGGGGAACATGCAACCAGGTAAGCTAACCACAAGAATGGTTCCTAAACCCGGTAAAAAAGCCACTTAGGCTTAGAAAGTCATACTCATATACTGTGTTACCTACCGTCAACATGCTTTACATAAACATGGAGCTAAAGAGCAATGTACCCTATACTCTTTATCACTTTATAAAAAACATTAAACCTCAATAGAAAGTTTGTATTATATCATTGCTTTCCAAATATATACTTTTCTTAGTTAAAGTAATTATTGTCTTGCTCGCATACATTTTGTAGTGAAAAATGGCAAGCATTTATCAACTGGAACTTATTTTTACTTGTAGAACATATTAGCGTAATGCAAAATTTACATTATCCTCTTATTCCATCTTTATGGTTTATTTATGTTCCTGGCCTATAAAGCTCCCTGTAATATGAAAAAAATGGCCATACTGATGTTCTGAAATATATCCAGCAATACTAATGTATTGGGAGATTCAGGAAGTAAAGCTATTTCCGTGTCGAAAAGAACATTTTGTTGGCCATTTCCTTAAATGCCTTTGCAACCGCTAAAAGTCTTCCTGGTGTTCTGATTGCTGTAGTAGTTCAGTCTATACATAGTTGCTTACTGTTTGATCAGGTATGTAGATATTTATCATGAATCAGTAATATTTAGTATGACGATTCATTGGACATAACAGAAGCCATTATTTTCGCTACTGTTCCATTTTTTCTGTATCCTTTTTCACTTTTCCACACTCAGATTTAGCAGATGCAGGCCATCTGACAGGAGCAGACCTAATATAAAGATCATATTTTACTTGAAAAGCACATGATAACAATCTATGTAATGCATATATGTCATGTAGATTTTACCCCAGGACATAATAATAGGTCTTAGAATGAGTGTTAAACGTGGTAATGCAGTGTTACAGCTAAAAGCCACGTAAAGACTATTTAAAAGCTCATTAAGATGCTTGTTTAAGGGGTTGAATCTAACATATCTGTGCTTATTTACACTGTTTGACATCCATGTTTATTAGCAGATGAAAACTGTTGTAGAAATATACACCCACACCTTGAGCATGTATAGCAAACACACATTCGTGGTAGAAAATAAATACTGTGTGTGTAGGAACACGAAAGAGTGTGGACTAACATCATGTATGCCCTGAGAGCTCCATTTATATCATAGAAAATTAAATTTGGGCCTTTTCAGTAAGAAGTGGAATGGTCAGTTAAGTGAAGACTCAACTCCAGTCGCATGCCCTCATATGTTAACACACAATCCAAAACAACTGGTAGATTCAGTAATTTGTAAGTCTCCGGCATGCATATTTGAAACTTCCAATATAGCTTCCCCCCCACTACATTAAATAAGAAATTAAAAGCCCCAGAGGTATAAGGCCCCACTGGTCATGGGGACGGGATTAATAAGCATTAATTAGCCTCTCCCTCACCCCTCATTCAATTTCCAATAAATGACCCTTTGGGGGCATCTTTGGAAGTCCATCCCTTGGGTGCTTTGAGATTGGCACACACAGGGTGCAATCTGTAGGGAGATTTTATTTTTTGTCCTAACGAAAAAAATATAAGTTAGAAAAAACAAAAGGACACATCCAACAAGGTAGTATGAATAGTGAATGGGAAGACTAGAAATCCTGTATACACAGCAAGGAGGGCCCTTTTTACCTAATTTATTGTTTTGTCTTAGGATATCAATTTTAGTGTTATCAAACCCTTTAAATGTATCTATAACAAGAGTCTATCCTTCCTATTTGATTTCAAAGTCTTATTTGATTTTTAAAGAATGTTCTTTTCAGCAGTATGCTAAAAAGAGTGTTAAACCAATGTCATTTTTTATAGTGTGATGGACTTCTGATGGACCTTAGCAATATTTCTCTGGAGGGCATTGCTATCCTGAACATCCCAAGCATGCATGGTGGGTCAAATCTGTGGGGTGAAACCAAGAAAAGAAGAAGTAATCGTCGAGCTGGGAAGAAGAATTCAGACAAGAGGACAACAGTAACAGATGCAAAAGAGTTAAAATTTACAGTACAAGGTGCAGTAAATCTTGAATATCTCATATGTGCTGGTTTAACTGACTAGAACATTTTGTCTGAGCCAAATGTACTCATTGTTCTGAGTCCTGTAGTCATAAGAAGAGGTGGCCAGGCATTATATTGCCTACTTGCCCATTGAGCTGCAGTCCACCAGGTAGCCCAATAGGACAACCTGCCCCTGATAATGTGGCACAGAGGCTACCATGCTCTTCACCTGCTACTCTAGGCAAGTATTGCCTCTGTCTGTGACTCTGCATTTAAGATTAACTTTTAATATTTCAGTTGGATGGTCTGTTAGATGTCAGTAGTTTCACAGATATTTGGGTTATGATGAATGATGGCAAAAGGAAACTAACCATTTGCTTTGGGGTCTGTAGCCTTAATAATAAACAGTGCAGTAAATTCCTTTATAGAATGAGATGAGCAATTCCAAGAAGCGTCAAAAAACTGAATCAGTATATTTGTGTGTTTCACGGCACAAAAATAAAAACACGGGTCATTGAGAAAAAATGGGAATTATGGGAAGAACACAATTGTAGAGAGATCATCCTGAAAGCTAATATTTTTCTGTTTATGGGAAACTCTAATAACACACTTCATTCAAATGAAGTCTGTTTTCTTTAGGGCAAGGTGCCTTGTTTCGGGGAAAACCAAACACGGGAATTTGTTGCTGCTTAGGAAAATTTAATTATTTAAATATATAAATGTCCTGGAGCTTCACATGATTTGAATGACTGAACATTTTGGTTCTGAAAGATGCAGTTGAGATTTTGATGCCTGAAGATAGCAACAGATGTTTATGAGAAACTTTGCATAGACACCTTCATGAAGTATTAGAAGACATGGACTTTGATGATAATATGTTTTTGAGAACGTGTTTAGGTCCTATTCCAACAGCTGAACGAGAGCCATGTAACTGACTACTCACATGTGCTAAGTAAAGTTTTTGGGTTTCTACATCCATTCTTCTGAACGCCTAGCAAATGATTATCTTCCACCCCATATTTATAGATAATTGGTTAGGTCTGAGCATTTAGTTAGATGTTTCATGTAGCTGGGGATAAAGAGATTGGGGTGTCTGAGTTTTTGGCAGTGCCTCTACCTGGCTCGTAACCTACAATGCAGGTTATGTCTCTTAACCAGGACCGTGGCATAAAGCACAAGAGAACTGGAATCATTATGCAAAAAGTTAATAGTATCTACATGTATAAATTAAAAAAAGAATACTATGTCATAAGAGCAGTTCTGCAAATCATATCATAACATGTAAATCTAAACAGTCCAAAATATAACCTCTGGCTACTCAATCTCATATGATTTACTTCCAGCACCCCCCCCCCCAATAACCTCTGTACAAATAAGTGATGCATCACCCCTATAATTACATAGCACAAACACCAATAGGCATACCGTGGAAGTCTCTTGCTCTGGCTGGCTACCCAGAGCCTCTCTTGCGGGATGCAGGCATATCGGTGGGTGATCCTGAAGTGTAATATATGCAGAGTTTATTATGAAGAAAACCAACTACAAGGACAGGGCTTTACCTGATGTCTCAGGGGTCATACATTTCACAGGTACGTAAACTGCCTTGTGGTAAACAATCAATTGGCTCAGTCTCAGTTACCCCACACACACACCCTGACTAATGGAAGTCTATGGAGTTAAGGATTTCATTGGAAAGGCAGCATTTCAGTAAACAGCTCAGTGTGGTGCTTGAGATGGGCAAGTCAACCCAAGCATCGTATGGCTGACAATAATGGCGCTGTCCTGGTCTGCAGATAAAGGTTGTTCATTGGAACAAAACAAAATAAATGTTTGAATGTTAAACTCCATCACTATGTGCAGCATTGTATTAAATACTCAATGTAAAAATATTTATTTTTCCATGGTTCTTCCCAACGCATAGTCTATTTTGCTTGCCATTGTGCTATAATGCAAATTAAAACAGATTTTTTTTTAATCATGCATTGTGATTCTCATTAAGGTCAAAAGGTGAAATTGTTTAGCCAAGAATTATCTCTTTATTGTTCTAAAAAAACACTTTTGATTATAAGCCGTAAGAATTTATTCTCTGCACAATAACGCTCGTAAATTGGGAAATGATAACATTGTTTCCATTAAAATGTATATTTAAATAGGCTAAAACAGCATCTGATTGCCTTTTGGACGGATGGAACAGCCTCTGAATCTGCCAAATATTTCTATTTCAGGCTGGTCTTTCCAACACCACTTCAAATAATCACAGCAATTTGAGCATGTTGTACCATGATTTTCTTTAATACAGAGCTCTCAATACTTCTATTTTCTGTTTTATAGAGACGTTCAATAGTGTGCACCTTTTCCTTTCACATTATTTTTCCAGATGAAACACTACCTTATAGTAGTATACTTTATGCCTTATACAGAGGTTTACTACAATAATAAAAAAAATAATTTATGAAAACTGCTCTTTAGGAATATTTTTCATTACTGTAGCAGTGATCATAACAATACCTATGAAGAAAGAGCATTATATTGGTTTACCTTCAAATCACCGTTTGAGTACCAGGGGTCAGCACACATTTTCCCCTTCTAAAACGGGCAAGCCAATTTAAGTTAAGCCATCAGAAGACACCTAGTTCAGGGCAATTGTGAATTCAATTCACATAATGGTACCTTTAGCCCTATTGTTATTTTTAATGGGATTTGTAAGAAATCAATGCTTTCTTTATATATTCTAATATATATTCTCATTCTAATATATATTCTAAATATGTATTCACGTTAGGTTTACGTGAAACATGAGACAGGAACATGTGCTTTAACCACGTGACTACTACAAGAGGGCCTCTTGGGAATTCATGTAGTGGGTACACGAGATCTATTGATATATCCTTGCCATAGAAGGTAATCACTTCACTATAACTGATTTTGTAAAAGGGTATAAAGGCTTGTAGTTAGAAAACATAGAGACCTCTATGTTACTATCTACCCTCCACCCCTACCTACACTTTGATCCTCTACTGTCTCTCCAATGGTTTTAAGAAGCCGAGCCTACAGCATTCAGATTCCATCATCCTGTTACTATTAATTGTCATCAATTGGTTCTGTATGTATGTATGTTTGTATAACAATTTAACCTATTAAATTAGGCATAGAAGCTGTGATTTTGGCAGATCTTTGGTCACAGAGACGTTTAGATATTTCATAAAAGCGAAAATATCTAATACAAATCATCCTGCTGTTATAATGTTAGTGTATCTACATACATTATATTTAAACATTTACAGTGGTAGAACCCATGGTGTTACGTGCTTATCCTATTATATAAATGTATACAAGGTATTTTCTAGCTAGTACTTCATAGCACTCACATAAGTGCCACTTGAAGAAAATTGTCCCAGTTTTGAAACATTGTCATTGATTTAAATTTTGTTGTCACCTGTGTGACAACAATTGAGACGCTTTCCTTAAAAGACTAAAATAGCATTACCTCCTCAAATCTTATTTTCTGTGCTGAATTTGTTTTGGCATATAATAGACACTAATGCACCTGCAGATCAAATGTTCTCATCAATAAGTGACATCTGGATTGAAGACAAAAGTGGTATGTCATTATATATAGTGTAGTAAAATACATAACAAGGGGTGACATCTGCTGTGACTTTTAGAAACTCTACAGCAGTTTCAACTAATCTGTTTGTGAAATGATTTAAAAATAATCGATTAGGAACGGGAGCAATATTTATCTCATGAATTGGAAGACGTACTATATCAAGCACCTGCAGGTTAGTTACAACAAAACTGTTCACTCATGTGCAGGCCATGACCCATGAGAGTCCAGCACTATCCTTTCCAGACAGAGGTCTTCATAATGGGTTGGTGAGGGGAAGGCCCGTATCCATACAGGGTATTCAAGGGAATAAATTAGTAGTTAAGAGCGACTGGTTTAGTAAAGAGTGGAGTCAAGTGTAACACTAGGGCAGTGAACTTAGGCTATTGAGTGGGCATTCTCGACAGTGTTGGAAATATCAGGAAGCGGCACAGAGGAGATCCTATAGAGGAGGAATAACCAGAAGTTCAGTCATACAGATGTTGAGCTTCAGACTGTGGGATGCCATCCAGTATTTCAAAGAGACAGACAAGAAGAGGGCAAGAGGTCAGGAGAGGAAAGGCAAATTATCTTCCTTCATTGAAAATAGTTTTTTTTTCCAAGAGAGAACTGAGCGCTCTTAAACTCTTATTGGGCGACCAACATATACATATTAATTTACAGTATATTAAGGTTGGGTTGCAGTCTCACATTTCACTTTCCCTTGTACTGGTTTGTCTCTGTTTGAAATGAATGAACCCATTTAACAGGAAAAATGAAATTCAAATGATGTGGATATTTTTAGAATTACACATGGTCTATTATTGTCGGGTTGAGTAGTTGAAGCCCAGTGTGCAAGGCTGGAGACGTGGGTGAATCAAAAGCGAGGTACCGATAGGGATGAGATGTAGACTAAGTCAGGTCGGTTCAGGCGAGAGATGGAACGTGTTCTCCGCCTCTGTTGGGACGGCCCTGCAGTTGTGTTCCGGCCGTCCTGAAGATCACGGTGCCGGGAAGAAGATTGCGGCACCGTCAACGCTGGGGAGTAAGCGAGTCTGCTACGTCGGACCCCTCTTTGTGCGTCGCCATATCGGTGGCGCGGGTCAGAAGGCGGACGCGGCGTGGGACGAAGGTGAGTACCGCGGTGGGGACCTGACAATTATGCAGATTCTATGTAGCGACTCATGAAATGTGTTAACCATATGACAATAATACCTGTCATCATGGAAATCTTGTCATTATTTAAAAATACACTTAATTGAGTAACATCCATTCAAACAGGGATATCATACCATGACATACTGATAGCAAAAGCACTAATTAGGAGTCTTAGGTATCATCAGATCAAAGTAGAGTATGAATGAGGCAGCTCCAGACTGCGTGACCCTGAAATTGGAGCAGAAAGCAGGTGTGATAATTTGGTATTCATTCTTCCTGTGTACAGGAATCCATGACGCTCTGTTGACCGTGAACCACTGATCACACTTCACAAAAAACGGCATTAGTCTAGCTTGTAATTACAGTTAAATGAGAAAGGCTGTGAGACAAAGGAATGAAACAAACTTAAAGCAAGGTATTTTACAGTGTATATGTGACAATTTCACAGTAACAGTTTCACATACATTTTGGCATGAACAAGAAGATGAAACTGATCACCGAGCAACGATGACAATTCTCGAGGATCCCCCCCCAAAGGTGACACCATTGAGGATTGGTCTGAAGAGCTTAACTTTGGTAAAAGTCACTATGGCCTTTATATCACCACAGCTAAAATCCTATGTCAGGTCTGTGCATCGCTTTGATTATTTTTAGCTGTCTATATGCATTCCAATAGCCATTTGCATACTTGAACTTATGTTTTCTATAATCTGTAATTGGGATGATCACTTCACTATGGTTTCTTTAAATGTCAAGAGTCTCTTTTCCATCAACAGCTTCCATTGTCTGCCTTAGATCCTCAGTTTAGTTGCTTTTAGCACTTGATAAATTAGTAATGTCAGTAACGTTGTTCTGTGTTGAGACTCTTGTGCCCTGTGTTTGTAAATTGTGGTCTGGAGCTAAAATGTACCAATGTTGAAATCTATGCACTTTCCAATTACCGGTAGCAATTTAGTATAAACTTATTTCCCTTTTATCTTTGAGACCATGGATTTCAACAGTTATAATATTAGAAACACCAAATACATTATGGATTTAGTAGTCGTCAGTCATCAGTGAAATCTTGCAGAGGTTATTATTAATCTACCTAATGTAAATACTCTTAAGCTCATTTCCTCATTGGGAGTTTAACAATTTTGTCATCTCTAGAGGATATGCCAGCCTATAGGATATATATAGTTAACGTTTTTGCCCTCAAAGTTGAGACAAAAGCTACTGTTACATTATGGACTTCTTGAATGCATTGGACAGTGTAAAGAGGCAACTTTAATTGCTTTTTAGTCACTAGACTTTCAAAGTACTATTCCCCAGTATATAGAAAAGTCGCTAACATTGATTCCAAGGTAAAGCATGTTAAATGTGCATGTTAGCATGGGTGTGTGTGTTAAATTGATTGTATGTTAGTATGTGTATTAGCACGTAGAATAGTTGTGTATGTATGTGTGTATAAGTTGTGCCATTGTGTATCTTATCGAAGTGGCCAATAGGGCCACTTGCCTTTGCTTGCCAAAAGGCATACATTTTCCTAAACTCCTATGGTATATTTTACTCTGTAAAATATAATTGCTCCCCTTACAAAACTCATTGACATTTGTTATTTTCTGCTGCTAGATTATATGCTATCCCTCCTCTGCTTCCAGAAGGGTAGTAAACGCAGTAGGTGATGGCAACCCAAATTACAGTAGTTTGTTCGATAACACTCACGGTTGTACTCAGTCTGGCAAACTATGCAGATGGTAAATTCTTAGGTTGGTCTCATTTGGAGATGCATAGCTAAAATCTCTTTTTCATGTATCAATATTTACATTTTCTGTGAATGTTCTGTCAGGAATACCATAAAAATAGCTTTTCTGCCACCTGTTCTCAGCATTATTTAATGCTTCATTTAATCGGAAGTGAAATTATAAATAGAAAAAAATCGGTATTTGTTTAAAACACCAAGTGAGTATAAGTAAAAAAGCCTGCTAACAAAAACTATGTGCAACGTTGCTAAAAGGTGAAAAAAGTTGCTTCTTTAGGTAATGTTGAATTAATTTGACATTGTATGTGTTTAATGATTTTACAACAGAATGATCAACAGATTCTATACAGTGGAGGATTTTTATTTATGACCTATAATGAGCATATGGAATCATATGGAATGGGTAGTAAAATCTATGCCCTTCACCATCCCTATATACTTTAAGATGCTTGGGGTCTATTTCTGCGGAAGCAGCGCGGTTCTGCAGAGCTGGGAAGGGCGATAGAATAAAGTTATCCGTAGTAAGTTAGATCATAGATAACTTACTGTTGAAGAATTGGAAAATAAGTCCCTGATATATATACCAGCTTTGTTGAGAGGCTCCTTTATGCGACTTTGTGTGTAGGCCACTACTGATTTTGTGATGATAAGTAAAGATTCAAGTGAGCATAACAAAGGACCTTTGACGACACCGCTGAGTTATGAGGCTCCAGTGACCTGAATAAGTCGAAGTGAGTGACGAAATTTTTAAATCTCTCACCAATTATTTATAAATCGCAGCCTCTTAAAAAATAACGTTGGGTCAGACCACCTTCAATACATTACGACAAAGGGTAGGTTTAATAAATTGCTGTTAATTTAAAGGCCAACCACCATGAAGTCATTCCCCATGTGCCGTTGGCACATTGACCTTTTTTCATGCTAAATTTACATATAATGTCAATTATGGTTGGTACACATTGTTTGTGAATCTCTATACTATTACATAGAGGGCTATTTATTGTACTCTTTAATTAGCAAATCTCTGTTTGAAAATTATTCACCTGGGAAGATCTAAATTCACATCATAAACATATTTGAGCTTTGAATCTACTAATGATATACTTTATGCATTTTAATTTCTCTTTGGAAGTCAGCATGCGCTTTCTATAAATGTAAACCATCTGTTGGCACCTTCTAAAACACTAGAATTCATCCCATCCAAACATGAATTATTTATATTGGTGGAGAATTTTTATTTTCCCTTTTTTTATCCGAGAGCATGCATAGGGGGGGGTCTTATTTTATACACGCCTCAACTTAAGGAGCTTCTAATGAATTTTAAAATTGTGTCTATACTATAGTTTGTGACAACATGACTACACTAAAAATAACTAAATAAACGGTAAGCCTATAATGCATTTGCAAAACAAGTACTCATCTGAGTGAATTTTCTGTAAACTGGCAAAGAAACAAGCATAATAAAATCAGTGACCTGCTTTATTAGAACATCAATTAAATTTAACAATGTCAGGTTTCAATTTCAATTCATTTTATTTTTCTTTGTAGCTGTTTAGAAGCATCAGTAGAAACCACAGGGCCCTGGTGCAACAATTGGCCCGGAGCCCCCAACTTCACAAGGAGCATGTACCACAGTGCCACCTCAGCCACAAACTGTTTTTTTGTGCCATCTTCACCCCTAGAAAGCATGTCAGAGTCATCTTTGCCACCAAGCAGTTTGTCAGTGCCCCCAAACAGCCAGCTTGTGCCATCTTTGCACCCTAAAAACTTACACATCAATGCTAGCATAAACACTCATAAATACGTGCAGTCATTCATACATACATACATACATACATACATACTCCCTCTGGCACCCCCTTACCTCACCTGCAGCTTACCTCTTTGGAGCTCGCACACTGTGCAAGATGCCTCACTTTAACATCGGGGTCAGGTAACGTGATGTGACCCCACTGCGTTCCTGCCTCCCTGTGCCGGTCCCCAGGGGTTCCAGGTCAGACCAGCTCCAGAAAAGCACAAATGCAGTAAAAGCGAGGCTGCTCCTAAGATCGGTACGCTGTGGGCCCTTGGTAAGCAGGGAGAGAGTGGACAAGTAGTCGCAATTACGCCACTGTAACTGTTACTCGAATCACAAAATCGATTCTAATATCAGTTTTCTCTCAATGATAATTCTGTTCACACGTGCATTGCCTGGTGTCACATAGACAAATCCATTTGTTATATATTTATTTACAGATATATTCCATTGTTTACAGATTAATATACTATACATCTTCATTTCCTGAAGATCGGTATAATTTTTCATCCCCACTGTCAAGATGATAATTTTTTTTTTTTTTTAAACAGCCTTTGTAAGGGTAAGGGTGAGGAGAAATGATGTAACTTCAGGAAAGGAAATCAGACAGAATCCCAAACTGACCAAAAAATGAACCAAATCAATTAAACTGAAGGTGTAAACTTTTATGTGAAGCATGACCACAAGTGGAACATGGGTAGAACATGGACCGACTGAAAGCATCAACCCTTTCAGCTCCTGCAGTGTGCCTGAAAAGCAGACCATGTGCTTTTTGGGAAATCCAGATATGTTTTAAACAATTTTAGATTTGTTACACTTTTTTTGTACACTGTCCCGTTTAAGGGTACATAGAGAACAGGAAGTGTGCTACAACTTAGTTTTTCGGTTGATAAGAATTCAATAAGACAAATTAGCATTAAAATCAATCTATCTTTTTATATTTCATATAGTTTATATATATAATAAAATATGAATCACTATAAAATATGCGATGATCCCAAAAAGGCACAGCGGTGAAAATCTTGATAATGGCTCAAGCAAGGAGGAAAAGATAAGACTCTTTCTAAAACTGACTTCCTTAACTGAGTCTAGATCAAAAGATACGCAACCTGTCATAAAGCCAAGTGTATTTTTATCATTAGGTCTTTGTTTTTTATTGCTTTCCTGAAAAGGTATAAAAGCTTTGTGTGGCCAGTCATCACATCATCAAAATGATTCAAGACAGCTAATCATCTGTACACTGACATTGTATTGCCCTTCACCTGACTTAATCTAATGTTCATCTAATTGCTCTGTTCATACTTTGGCGGTTAGTTTGTATTTTCTAACTTACTTTACCTACTGTGTTAAGAATGTACCCATTCTTGTATATTATTACTTTGTATGAGCTGTGCCTGTCATATAATGGATTAACTGTCTTGGTTTTCCATCTTACCTGCTATTCTACTATTGATTCAGACCAAAACTTATAACTGATGCGTTAGTGTATTTTTGTCAAAAGTGACTGATTGGTGCAGTATTTGCTTGACTAAGAGGAATATAGACACATGAAATAACAGTCTGCAAACACATTGGATATTGTCATATAATGGGTATTATTTTTTTTTGGAAAGGTCAGTTTCAGGCATTTATGTTAAGGTTCCTCGGGGCAAATTAGAACCTTTTCCAGAGTGATGTTTTTTGAAATTCAAAAAGTACCAGGTCAGTAGAGCTTTAGATGCCAGCGTCATGTGGCCCACTTGATGTGTTGGGCACCATGCTTATAGAAAAACAGTGATATACTTGAATTAATACTCCTGAACACTGGCCTTAATGGAATCAGTAACCTTCAAAGCTTTTAGATAGCATCACTGAATCCACTGCTTATATATATATTCACTTATGTATTTATTTGACTTATTTTTATTATAGGGCTGTATTCATTGAAATGCAGAAATTTGGTAATACGAGCAATCTGGTCCAGGACATGTAAATAGATACATTTGAGAGATAAATGGTTGTACTTATCCCATAAGTGTTAGGATTAATTTATAATTTTTTATAATAAAAAAGGGAAACTTGTAGTCTTGCTGTTATGTACTATTTTGTATTGATCTCAATGGATTTACCCCTCCTTGACGTCTAAAAAATGGAAAGAAACAGAAAACTGTTAACGCCACACATTTTTGTCTATGGAAGCCGCTAATGTTTCTCTGCTTCAAGGATAACAAGATTTAGAGCACAATCCAGTGTTATAGCAAAAAGAAAAAATCATGTGTTTACTGATGACATGCAATTTTTCTTTTGAACCATTCTATCTGAAAATACGTTTTTCTTAACTGGTGGTACAATATATGAAACACATCACAGTAAAACCATTACATATAAAACTATTACCTTGGCTGAAGGGTAATAGCAAATCTAGATAACGGTAACAATTGCCAAATATTTTCTTTAAATATTTCTATGATTATTTATTGATTTATATAGTGCCATTATATCATGTATATCATGCAGCTATGTACAATGGGTAAACAGGGCATAACAAGTAATGGAAACAATATAGAAAATAAAGGTAAGGAGGGCCCTGCTCAAATAAGCTTACAGTCTGGTTTACCAAGCTCTTCACATTTACCTACTTTGTACCATGGTGCATATGATAAATAAACATAACATTTTCTAAGACACGTAAAGAGGTGTCATTTTACATGGATATTATAAACTGCCTTTGAAAAGAAACACCAAAACCAAAGATTCATTGGCTTGACAATCTGAAAACACTGTCACTTTATCTAAGAAAAAGATATTTGTTGAATGAATTTTACATTTCTGGAAGTCATCAGAGAAGCTAAATAAGCATTTCTACATTATGATATGTTCTCGTCGAACTAAGAATTACTTTAGTGAAAAAAACAAAGAAACATTTTCAAAGTGACCTCGCTAGTACAGAACAACTTTCATTTGCTATTCAAAAGCAACTTTAATTATGTTTGATTCTCCCTACAATCCTGCCATTTGGTACTATTGTGTCATGTACAGACATTTGAAGAATGGAGTTAAATTGCTATGCCTGTGGAATGTTTAGCTTTGTGCGGCCTATATCTTGCGAACTATAAGTTAACATTACGTTTTACCCTATCATCAGACTTATATGCAGATTTCAATTTATTATTATAGGATTGTGCCCAATGCACAAGTCTGTTAATTGAATGTTCTTACTTAAAGCAAAGAATAATACTGCAGATTTTAATAATAAATGAGGAGCAGTCAGTCCGTTTAGTTGGACCAATCTCTTGTCTACTCTTCATGTACATCTGCCTTTCGGGATTGCTTTCTGCATTCAATAGGAATTTGTGAATTCATTTTTTGTGCTTGTGCTTACCATTTCTACTGGAATACTATTCCATGGGTGTGCAACACTTTGTGGTCCAAATTGCCACAAGATATGATATATATATATATATATTATATAAATATATATATATATATATCATTGTGTGAGCTTCTGATCTGAGCTTGTGTTTTGCAACCTGACAGTGAGATGACATTGATAGCAAGAGGTTTGTGATCAGTCACGGTGCAATAAGAGTGGAGCCAGAGCTGATCAACACCCCAGGCAACTCATCCGTGAAACTGGGCCAGCCAAAAAAAGGGATATCCTATTTGCTGACATTTTATGTTTCTTTTGCATATGTACTATTTCATTTTGACATTAAAGATCTGAGATGCAATTATAACATTAAAGTTATCTTAGTGCAGTACAACTACCGCATTTAATCAGCTTCCCATCTTGACCTTACCCATCATTATCAAGGCTATCAAAACCAATCAACAATTATTAGCAACTTAACAATATATATACCTATATACAAATATATGCACTGGTTGCCTTAATCTGTAAACACCGAATGCATAGGTTTACTTAATGGACAAATCTATAAAATGTACAATTTTCCAAAAAGTGACATTTTAATAACAATATTAACATATCAAATCTACCTAACTGTAGACAAATCACAGTGTAATATGCTGTAAAACAAATTGCTTAAATACTAAAGGATAATATACCTATATGCACTGTATCTTTTGTACTAGAATGCAAAACAAGTGTTATAAATACACCCATAAAGTTGTTGTGAACCCTGAAACCTGTGCATATTAAAGAGACTTTCATGCCTACATATGAATCAGTTACTTATTTGGAAAGCTGTGCTGCAATACCAGTTCATGCCATTTCGTGATTGCTGTATATGCATCCTCATGATGGTCTTTCCTATACATATTTCTTCCCCTATATATAGTTTAATCAGTTTATGTTTAACTAATAATCTGTTCTCTGTCTAAGCATTATCAATGTGCAAATGAACTGCTAAATAAGAATAAAATATCACTAATCATCCATTCAGCGCATCACTAAAATACTTGAATTGGTGTAACAATCTCTGATATCGATATACAGATACTTGTGGGAACGTTAAACAGCTTTAAGCATGTCAAATATTTTGTTATTCCAGAGAAACGCATTTAATAATACGGCAAGATGATGATGATATCACTATCAGTTTATAATACTGGTTGATCTATTTTTTACACTAGCTAGGAAGCAAATGATCGATGTTTGATCTCTACAAACAAAGCCCTTTTTGTCCTTTAAGAGTCAAAAAATCTTTGCAGTTAGTTACTTGTTAAACCTGTAAGGAATAAAATACAATCTGGCAATAAATACACGCTAAATCATAATTTTGCTTGTTCAAGAAATGACCAGTGCAGGCTGGGCTCCTTATGGCCTGATGAACAAGCCAAACAAAATAGCCCTGCAATAAAAGTGCCAGACACAATGCTCTATAGAAACTATCCAATCTGTCCAACACCTCTTCCCAAAAAAGAAAAAGCATGTAAATTACATTAAAAAAAACATATCCAGTCACGGGCCACATCCGGTTCATATTCCCCTAGACATCTAGGTGGCTACAAGTGGAATTGAAAGTATTAAAAGTATAAAAAAAATTAACCCGGAATATCTATATCAGTGGAGACGACGGGATACTTTCCGTTTTCTGTCCAAATTAGCAATGGTTGCCCTTTTTTGAGGCACTCATGATTTTTTTCTTGCACTGGAATGGTAACGTACCAGCCTTAATGAAAAATAAAGCATTCATCTAATTATCTATCTTTCTATTAATAATTGATTATAAATACTTAACATAATTATTTGACTAGAAAATAATTTCCTTTTTAAGTACTTTTATTCTTTTCTTTAATAAAACTACACTTAGTGTTTAAAATGTTGACTAATGGATCTTTTGGCTTTGGCTAGTAGAAAGGATGGTGCTTTTATAGATACCTTTATATCTGACTTTTATAGCAATAGATCCTGCCAAGTAGTCATTAATACAAGAAATTCAAAGCATTAAACGTAAGTATTTTAAGGTAACATCGACTTGTAGAGTTAATGCTAAAACAATAGCAGTAAAAACATACCTAACATTACATAAAGCAAATTGATAGATTGCATTATTGATTAAAATTGCTATATTGAGGGTTTTTCTTTTGTTGTTGTTACTGGGTACTTTTAGCTGAATAGGGAAAGGTATTACCTTTAGTTAATAAACTTTTAACATGGAATTCTTCACATGTGCCTGCACTCTTCGAGGTGATAAAATAGGTAATCAGATTAAGTTGACCTCAATACAATGGCATAATTAAGCTTAACCCTTTTACAGTGAATGATAAGCGTACTCATAAATTCCTCATTGGGCATTAAATGCAAGCTTTATGCCACGAGTATACTTGTTCTTGCCATTCGCAGGGAGATTAGCTGCTAAAGGCTGCCGGGAGTGCCAGGCAGCAGCCAATACCTGTAACTTTCCTGAATGTGATCGCTGTATCATGACATGGCCGTGCTTTTGTCAATATTAACATCTCTCCTCCATAAATTGCAAAGTAGGGTTATCATAGCGGATCATAGTGACACAGTATCCATTCGAATGGAGTCTAAATTGTGAATCTAATTTAAAGTTTTTTTTTTAAATTATACATACAATATATATAGTTTTACATTGAAATGTGTAATTTTATAATTAGTGCTTCATTAATTTTTTCCTTAAATACGTGCAAAGCTTCCTTGCCATTTCATAGTTATAATCCTAAATCTTAAAATCTAGTAAGTAGAAACGAATGTTTTTCAACAATCACGTGTTGCCACTTCGTTAATTGCACTGTACAGAGCCAGTGATTCAATGAGTAGAAAGTGACAAATCAACAGAACACAGACAGCTGGAGAATAAAAAGGAAACAGGAAGTATAATTTTCTTCCTTAAGGGATTTTTGTTAGTGGACTAATATTAAATATGAATTCTTTTCACAATCCTGTAAATTGTATTCAATTTGTAGTTTAGTCTAGTTGCTCAGGCCAACTGCACTCAATTGGCTGAAATTGAACATCTCGTTCATTCACTCACTTAAAAACTTTAAGCCAACTCAACCGTAGTTCAATTTGACTTGACTGATGACGTTTCGAATGCCAACTCCAAAGAGTTTCAGCCAAAAATATAGAAACTTTGACATGGCAGTTCACATATGAAAGGACCTTATCCTGATTCCTCATCACCCATATGGAAAGTGGTGAGGAGATGAGGCTTTGGAGCAACCATAGTTTGGAAGATCCCAAAGAATAGAAACTGGAATAGGACCCTGCACACCATGAAATTTTTCATCCAAGCTTGCATCCATCCATATGCAAAACTGGGAGTTTATAGGGTTTTGGCTGGGTGAAGTGCCACTTCTCTTGGTCTCTGAGTCACTAAAAGGAAACTTTGGGTTACAGGAGCGATCTTGTTGTACACCCCACCACTGAAAAGAGCAACAGCAGGAGATTTTACTAGCATCCCGCGGAGACAGCTCCGGGTAGCCAAAGCCAGAAAGTTCCCGGGTATGTCCATAGGACACTACAAATGCCATCCTGCTGAGCACAAAAAAATGGACACATACTATTTAGAGAGACAATAAACTTTTTAAACTATTGCTAAAACATTAAGCCAAACTTATATCAAAAGTTTACAGCATACCTTGGAATCTTTCTTCATGTTGCCTTATCTGAGTTATAGCGTACATACATGTGCAGTTGAAAACTCACTTATTGGGTATATTACCAATAGTAAAACAGTGTATTGACGCTTTGAATCATTCATCTCCTGTGAAATATGTTTCCACTTGGGAGACACAGAGTTTTTGTGGTATCGAGTAAGTTAGGACAAAAAAGCTAGCTCCCAGGGCTGCAAAATGTAGAAGCACTGTGGATTCATCCATCAAAAGTACATTTGGTTTTTATCGCAAGCAATATTTACATTGTTTATAGTGATTTAAATGTATGTTTTTAATCAAGTATAATCCTTAAATTGATTAGCTTTCAAACGCTGTTTCGCAATCTCAGCTTCATAACTGGAAACTATGTATAAAACAGCATAAATACAGACTATAATAAAGCATAATTTAGAATATATTAAACTTAATTATCTTGTCACATTGTTTTGTGTCCAAATTAACCTCTTTCCAAACTTTCATAGCACTAAGTACATTTAAATTATAATTCATCTATTAAGCACTTTGATGATGTTTGTCTGTAATGTACATACATCTCTACTTTGTTTGCTATCATAAAATTTTATAGCGTTTTAGAGCAGACTATTTAGCAACAGGAAACTTAATATCAATAGGTACACGAGAAGGAATATATTTTCAGAAGTTGATGTGGCAAAGAGACACACAGACTATCCAATTTTCCACCATACTTATATATTACTTTTACTTTCCACATGAAAAGAAATATGCATCATTTTTTAACTCTTGAAACATGTTTTTAGAGTTGCAAAATCAGTACCAGCAGGGCCAGCAGTTTAGAAATTTTAGAGAGTAAAGTTTGTATCACTATGAAACTGCCATGACCAGCATTCTAATATGTTGTCCCCTTCATCCACATACATAAATCGTTTTCTTTTTATTTACAAAACTATGCTTGACATTCAGCAGGTTCACTTTGACATTCTAGTTGTTGAATTCCTCATCACCATTATAGTTTCTATTTTTTGTATATTGTTTATGAATGTGTAGATGATCTATTTCATCTGTGATCTTGCATTTTTAGGAAGTTGATTCCAGCTCTACTGTCTCAGCAGCTACCCTTTTATATGCCAGGCTTGAAGATAATATAGTAACATATTGACAGTTACTAACAGTACCAGTAACAGTAACAAACTGACATTCATACACACATACTAACATCTACACACGTACAGTAGCATTCCTACACACACAGTAACATACTTAAACACACACACAGTAACATACTTGCACACACTAACATACTTACACACATATGCTAACATACACTCACATACAGTAACATACTTACACAGACTAACATCCTTACTTATACACACACATACTCACGTACAGCAACATACATAGTTAATTACACTTTGCATACACAAAACCTACCTTTGTTGGCTCAGGAGAGGGTAGGCCGGTGCCAGCTCTTCTGTTCCTTCAAGGTCCTCACATGCTATGTCTGAGCGCCAGGACATCATATTCTGCCTTTCAGACTCAGTATGTTGGGCCTGAGGAAGTGCAGCCCCCATCGCTGGACTAACGGTATGTCAGAAGGGTTGGGGGAGCTTGTGTTAGGGGCTCAGCCTCCCTGCTCTCCCCCACGATGGCAGCCCTGGTGAAGTCAGGGAGTGTTGGAACTCCTGTTCTAGAATCCTTGGCTCCCCCATATGAGCCAAGGATTCTAGAACAGGAGTTCCAACCTCAAATGAACAACAACACATGACATGTTACACTATGTCAAGATTTATTCAGCCAAAATAAAGCCAGAATGAAGAAGCCGTGTAGAAAAAATACACCGTATGATTCAGTAGCTTGTAGAACCAACTTTAGCAGCATTACCTTGAAGTAATCATTTTCTGTATGACTTAATCAGTCTCTCACATCGTTGTGGAGGCATTTTGCCCCACTCTTCATATAACATTGCTTCAGTTCATTGATGTTTGCGGGCATATGTTTATGCCTAGCCCACTTAAGGTCCCACCACAGCATTTCACTTTGGGTTGAGGTCTGGACTTGGACTAGGCCATTGCAATACCTGAAATATTTTCTTTTTCAGCAATTCTGTTGTAGATTTGCTGGTTTGCTTGGGATCATTGTCCTGTTGCATGAACCAATTTCAGCAAAGCTTTAGCTGTTGGACAGATGGCTTCATGTATGACACTAGAATACTTTGGTATACAGAGGAGTTCATGGTCGACTTAATAACTGCAAGGATCCCATTTATCACCCCTCCACCACTGTGCTTGACAGTTGGTATGAGGTGTTTGTGTAGTGTTTGGTTTTCGCCAAACGTGGCACTGTGGATTATGGCCAGAGATCTCCACTTTCGTCTCTTCTGTCCCAAGGACATTGTTCAAGAAGTCTTCTGGTTTGTTCAGGTGCAACTTTGCAAACCTAAGCCCTGTTGCCATGTTCTTTTTAGAGAGAAGATGCTTTCTCCTGGCAACCCTTCCAAATAAACCACACTTGTTCAATATTTTATTCATTGTACTGTCATGAACTTTAACATTTAACATGCTAACTATGGCCTGTAGAGTCTGAGATGTATCTCTTGGGGTGTTTTTTTGCAATTTCTCTGACCTTGGGGTGAATTTGTTTGGCTATCCACTCCTAAGAAGATTGGCAACTGTCTTGAATGTTTTCCACTTTTTAATAATATTTCTCACTGTAGAATGATGGACTTTAATTTGTTTGGAAATGGCCTTATAACCATTTCCAAATTGATAGGTAGCAACAAATGCTTCTCTAAAATCATTGCTGATGTCTTTCCTCCTTGGCATTGTGTTGACACACACCTGAATGCTTCAGACCAGCAAACTGCTAAAACTTCGGCTTTTATAGAGGTGGCCACACTTATCCAAGGGCATTTGATTAGCAGCACCTGTCTGCTACTTAATAATAATAAATACTTCAAAAAATAATTACAGTGATCAGCAAATAAAAGGAACAAGCTTCAGGTAGTTTTAATTAATTTAGTTATGCTGAAAGGTGACAGTTTTCATTTAGGAATGGTTTTATCTGTTGAATTAGTTCAGATTAGTCCTTATTTCACCTACATGTTAACATGTTCCCTTAATGCATTCTGACATCTTGCTTCAGCTTTCAAGAAAGCAGCACATCAGGGTGTCAAGTTCATTATCCAGGTTAACTTTGGATTCTCTACCTCAACTGTTTATTGCTTCATGTCAACATTTTTCACCCATGCATTAAAAAACTCCTCGTCTGAGTATTCAGAAAGTCATATAAGATAACTAAGATAATATTTAGAATGATATGTTAAATTATGATAAGCTACAAGTTAATTATTTCCATATAACAGTGATTATTATTAATCTATAACGGTCTTGTAGCATTTATCATTGAGAGTTGTTACTTTCTTGCTTTACTTCCTTCGAAATAAAGACATGATCAATAACACCAGCTGCAGCTGGCCCATTGTATTGGCAGTTAGCCAGCCAGTTTCTTTCAAGAACAGCACAAAAGAAAACCTTGCACAAATTTCACTGCGATGACACTTCATATAAAGTTTTGTTAAATGTATTTTTCAAGCCGATCGGCGAGACTGTTTGTGAAAAGAGTCAGTCATCAGCTTTTACAAAGATGTCAGACATCCTATCATATTTTCTTAAAAGGAAACAGAAAGAAATTGTGTAAATCGGTGTATAAATTTCTGTTTTCTATTCCTACAATCACTTTAAAAACAGCTGTTACCACATGATACTATATTTTGATAACTACTTATTCATTCATATATATATATATATATATGTGTCTAAGCTTTCGTATGCTGTAAAGAGGTTAGTGTGCCATTGTTCAATCTTGAACCTTGCCACTTGAGCGTAATGCAGTGGGCACATGCACAGCATTGTTTAGGCATGGGCAATAAATCCTGGGGTGGTATTACCTGTTTGAATGCGTTAGTAGATGACATACCCCAGCATTCAGCTAACTTCCCTTCCCAATGTGATCTTCATTCAGAGGTTGGTTGAGATTTTGTAGCATGTTTTAGAATTAGTGCAAAAACTAGAATTAGGAGAAGCTGTAAATACCCAAAGAATGAAGACTTCTACAACACATTATTAATTTTATTACAAATATCTTAGAAACGTACACACGGTATGCTAAAAATATTACCCAGCATACAAGCTTATAATGTTAAAGAGAAAGTCCCATGAACAAAAAAAAAAACCCTTTTCTCCTTGAACATAAAATACAGTGCTGTATAGAGTAATATAGGTTATCTAGTATTATTTCATTTTGCTCCAATAACTTTTTTTTTATCTGTACACCTGGAGGCTGACATTTTTGTCATGTGATCTGTTGGGTAACTTTCCCTACTGAAATACCACACCAAGAGGATTCTTTATGACAATGAAAGAGCGATAGAACACTTACACAGGGCTAATACGCAACAGCCAAAAGCATTAAAGTATTCAAAAACTAGAACTGTTCCAAAAAAAAACCAATATTTTAGAAAAAAATATTTTTACCTGATACTGATAATAAATGAATACATTTCATGTGTGTGTTCCCCTTTAAGTTTATTAGCATCAAGTTTTCTTGACAAGCATGTTTAACAAAGGTATACTATATTTGATAATGTTCATGTATGTCTGTACATATCTATTTAAGGTATATAGTATTTCTATACTTCACTCAAAATATATGTGACACTAAAATCATGATTTGATTTGAAAAGTAGATACCGAGTGACTACTTTTATTTAGAAACACTTTTCCTATTTGTTATGTCTGCTCACCTACCTTTCTAAACCTCCGATTTTATATTTCACATTAAATTGAGTTTATCATGTGCAAAATCTGTTTTATTTTTATGATGCATACTTTATTGGTAACATTATGTTACCTTGTTAAATCCACACTATGTTGTTCATACAATTTAGATTTCATTGTGGTAAAATCAATTTACTTAGGGGTTTTTCTTGCATTTTTTTCCTTTTAGTGGTTGGTAAGAAATTGTTAACATTTACAATTCTCAAGAGATATAACAAACTCATAAAACTAATTTTAAAAGCCAAACAAATTGAAACCAAACTTGTTCTCCACTTTCATAACTTTACTTTCATACACTTTATCAATATTTTAATTAATTATATTATGATTTAACTTTGAACCTTGGCTTTTAAAAACAAAAAGCCCAAGCCATAGTTTATAATATTAAATGGAAATGTCTTTGTCATCCTATGAGTGCTCTGTGTCAGGGTGAATTTAAACCTGCATGGGATAGGGATCTGGCAATCCTCAATAGAATACAATACTGAGGTCTTGTTGAGGTCTTACGGTAGGAATAATGGGCAGACTATATGGACAGAATGGTCAAAAGCTTATTGTTCTAAGACATACGGATGAAGAAAATGTATGTATTTTTTCATCTCACGTTTGAAAGAGGACTTTTAGAGGATATGACCTGGAGAATTGCACATACTTCCATTTCAGATTAGGGTTTGGGCTCTATTAATCAGCACCAGAAGAAACATCTAATTGGCTGGAACACTGGAGCCAGTGACATCAGCTTACCCTGTGCCGTCTGACAAATGACACTAGGGGGAGCAATGCCACATAGTCTTTGCTCCAGGTAGTTTATTTTTGCTATTATTAATTTTTATAATAAAATACATATATATTATTGTGATTAATCAAAAATTCATAATTTGCAAATTAAATATTAATACTAAATTCTTATTTGCTCCTTTAGAAAAAGGAAGCTGGTGACAAGGCCAGAGCAAAGGTAGCTTTTGTAAGAAATTGAGATGATGCTGCTGTAGGTGAAAGGTGAGACCAAAAGGTGTCAGGGACCTCCCTATTTGGGAATGCCCACAAATGTAGTTTCTGAATTAAAAATGCACCCCAATTTTGTGCAAACTGATCAGAAAATTAAATTTGTTTCTCAAAAACAAATCCGGCAAAAATGAAACATACATTTCGGCCAATTCCTTATCAACCGAGTTGAAACCTTGCCTTGCTCCACCTTTTAATATTCATAATTAGCTTTTTCTTGTTCTTTTTCTTATTTTTATTGTTATTATTATGATAGATGGTTAATTAGTTTTATTATTAATCCCTTATTAATTAATGTTTTACTATAATGTTTATGACACTGTCAAGACCAAAGAGATAGTTTTCTCTGAATTTCCAGTTAGGCTGCTAATCTGGGACACTTAAGTATATTTTTTTATTTTTTGAACGGGAAATAGGATGATCAGATAAATCGACGGGGTTTTTTTCTTTATTTTGCAGAAAAGTTTGTGCTTCTGCATAAATTGCACATTTTCATGTAATTTTAGAAAATATTTAACAACAAGGTTCTTTTCACCTGATTAAAAAAAATTGTTGAGTAAAATGAAATATTGGTGTTGGTGCCGAGAGACTGATATTGAAGCTAACAGCATAGAACTAGTAATGAAGTGTAATGTGTCTCAGCTTTCCACATCCAGAAGTGTTTCACAAATATTCTAATGGGCAACGAATACCACAGAACATATGAGATACGCTTCTGGGAGCAGATGGTAGCAGTCAGAGTTACTTAGACTCTACAGATATTTCCTTTGCACCTGGCACTGGAGGTGTTAGCTATGCCAGTTCATTCCAAAACACAGATGTTCTTGTATATTTTATGTAAGTGTAGCATCTACTTTGCTGTTTCAAACTTGCCATACGGCGCATGAGTGCTATAATCTAAATCCTACACTTTATTAGTGCACCTGTATTTAACAAGAACTCCACATTTTTGTTATTTGGGTTATGGTATTACTGGCATGCATTATTTATATTTCAGAATATGTAAGCCCACGGAAACAGTTGAAAAGAGTAAAGATACATGTGAAATACTATTGCATTAGTACTTGGCAAACAAAGGTGACCTTCATCGTGGTCATTTTCCATTTCCCTGTCCACATAATAAATTCTGTAACCTGGGGTAAAGCTTATCACTGGCTTTTATCTGAAATATATCTATGGTCTATGGTCGAATATGTATTGACTTATCAAGGTAAAGATATCTCTAGTGAAATGGCTTTGCATATTGTAGGGATAATTATATATTTGCATTTCATGGTAGATGTTTAATTGGTCAGCAGCATGAAATCTCTCCTTGGATAGTGAAGGTAATGTAGATTGGTACTCCCTTTTCAGCAGTGACATAAGAGAACAAATCTCTTCTCCCAGGTGGGTAGCCTGCTGTCCAATTCAGCAATACATCCTAATTTTTTTTGAATGAAATTGTGCTTATATGTTGGGACTTAAAAATCCACCTTGCATGCTCCCACCTAAAACTTGCAACACTTAACCCCTTAATGACAAAGCCCGTACATGTACAGGCTCAAAATGCATTGTTTTCAATGGGTTTAGGGACCGCCCATTGTCCTTAAGGGGTTAAACATTGTGGGCTCTCACATGCCCAGCAAACAACTCCCATTTTATTGAATCTGTGAATTGTTTTGTGAGTGTTAGTATGGTCAGAAAAGTTCTTGCCTTGTTATTGAGTAGACCCCAGAGACACAAGAGTTACACAACAATGTGTACTGAGCACAAAAATATCAAGCCTAAACAAGTATGAAACTAAAACAGGTTCCTTATGTATGTGAAAGCATAATATTTGAGGAATACAATTTAAATTCAAAATTAGAAATATAGAAGACAGCCCCAGTTTCTAATTGCCATATACAGTAGCAGTCCTACCTCTACAGTATTTTTTAAATGTGTTTGTCATGTATCCCATAGGTAGATGTTTCCCATTACTTTATATTCAGAATTACCTAGAGGTGTATTTGCTTTACTGGACATTTGCAGACAAGTTGCAGTTTCACCAACCAATTGTGTATTATGAAAGGTGTGAAGAATAGGAGAAAGATGGGAGGAAGACAGAAAAGGAGAGGAGAAAGGGAAATAAGAGAACAAGCGGAAAGGGCAGGAGGGGGAAGAGAGAAAAAGGGAAAGAGAAATATGAAAGGAAGAGAGATAGACCAGTTGGGGAAATAAGGGAGGGAAGAGTAAAAGAGTGAAAGAACAGATAAAGAAAAAGGTGGAGAGAGAGAGAGAAAGAGGCAAATAGATTTTTGGCCACATGCACACACACTAAGTACAAAAAGAGTCAAAAATGTGTTTATGTATTAAATTGTATAAGTAAAAAAGGGCTCTTCTTAGAAATGTAACATAACAGTCATCAATTATTCACAATTGCACCAAAAAGAATGAATTGATAAAACCCGCCCCTACCAATGCCTCTCACCATACCCCCTAAAACAATTGTGTCCCTGTTTGGCCATTTTAAACGTTGGGTGATTTGGATTCTCAAGCCAATATCTATGTACTTGTATAAGGAAAGTGTTTCCTTTATTTATATGTGGCTGTGTTTGATTATTCTGCAAAGCACTATACACACTAATGGTACTATACAAATAATGTGATTCTTGTACACATAAATAACCTCTAATCCACATTTGTTGTCAAATGCAATATCCTGCAGCTGGAATCAGATACTTTTCAAACGTCCTAAATAGTTTCCTTGGAAAAATCATAATGGTTTGCTCTCCCCACCCACGTTAAATGCATTTTATTAGCTTTTGAAGATAAACATAGGATAAGAGTTCTAATAACATAATTTAGCTACTATTCATTTTTTTAAGTGAATCCATTGGCTTATGTAATGAAATTATGTTTTAGTTACAATTATTCTTCTACCGTATATTCCGGCGTATAAGACGACTGGGCGTATAAGACGACCCCCAACTTTTACAGTCCAAATATAGAGTTTGGACTATACTCGCCGTATAAGACTACCCCTCTACCCAGCGTACAACAACCAGCCAGTCACGGCAAGCGATGTACCTTACCGGTGATTTGCTGGTTGTTATACAGACATATACATACATACACTCCCCTTACC
>VKOC01000006.1:15118034-15169151 GCA_009364415.1 Spea multiplicata | reverse complement strand
CTGTCATACTTGGAGCACAACCCACATCCCTAGATCTAGGTTTTTATATTATTGTACATCGGCCTTTTGCAGAAATGCTGGAAGTAGTAACACAATCAAAGATGACTATGCCAGACAGAGGTCTCTTTTGCAATTGACCGAAACAACCTCAATTAGATGTTTTGATATCTAATAATCTCACAGTTCTCACAAAGAATTGCGCCTTATTCCAGTCTATACATCAAAAGCAACTGTACTTAAGTGCAGTATATATAAATTAAGTGCATTTGAAGACTTAACTGAAGAATTGACTGAACTAAAAGAATACTCTTAATGTGGGTAGGAAAGAGTCATGTAGGAAATCGACAGCTGAAAAGTTAGGGTAGGTGTTGCAAAGTCATAGTTCGTCCCACGTGTGGAATTTTTCATAGATTTATTTTTTTTAGCTGTATTTTAGTATTGTCTGTTGTTTTTTATTTTTATTTAGAGTGCTTTGAGGTTATATGGAGTTAACTAATGAATGTTTTCGATTGCTGCCATCTGATTATGTATTTGCAGGACATGTGGTTATGTTGCCCTCATACTGTTATCTCAATAAGTAGGACATTGAATATGGTGCATGCTACACACTTACAATTCTTCTTTCTTTACTCAAAAAAATACTTTTTTTGTGTATAACTCCTGTCTGCGCTCCCAGAGGCACTCCAATATGGCAAAGATGCTTTTAGGATAGGCGAATTGATCAATTCGATTGAGTGACTCATAGAACATCTGAAATGTTGGGAGGAACTACTGTTCTACTCTTTCTTTGTCCTGTTATGGCTGCTCTTTTCTGTTGTTGGGGGTCATAAAGAATGGAGTTCAGGCCTGAGGACCTCCAGTATAGACATTTAACATAAGCACACAAACAGGGCTGCATAATGTACATCTAAAAGCCTCCATGTTAATAATATTCTATAGAGAAATCTGGCAACTCCAATTAACTGTTTCTCTTTTTTTCTTTCGTGGTTATCAGAAGCAAGACATTCTAAAGCAAGTATGTATTCCAATATATGTATATATAGATGTTTGTATTTACTTGTGACCTAAAATGCATGTCAATTACCATTTTATGGTTATCATCTTATTTTGTGAAGCTTTTGTGTTTTGCTCTGACAGCTGTTAAAATTTGAACATTTTGGAGGTTGCGCTCCTGATCTGCCAATTAAAACGCTTTATTAATAGGGCATTTCAATTTCTTCTGGTCTTTAAGTAACTATAAGGAAATGTATATGCGGTTCAGCATTAACCTAACCACCATTTTGTTAATTCACGAAACAATGTAATCATGGACTAATGATGAAGGAGTGCTGTTACTTTTGTTGCTAACATTAGCAATACACTTATTTCATTAAAAAAAAAAAGGCAAAAAAGAATGGGATGTGGATTTCATACAGAAAAGTAGTAGTTTTTGATAGGCGAAAGCCATGCTGCAGAATCTGATGGTATTAAATAAATAATAATAATAAGAAACTAAACTTGTATATTTTAATAGCATTCATTCTGACCTAAACACTGTGTTTTAAAGCTCACCCAACGTAGGACGCAAAGAACATGACACCGGAAAATTATGTTTGATTTTATATTTTGTAAATCTCTACAAAATATTGTTTTGCATGATATATAAAACTGCTTAACGGGACCAAAGAAAGATGCAAACGAAACATACCTAATGATTAAATTATCCTGTGCGGCTCTAAAATTCTATGGTGCAACCATGTGTTTATCCCATTAATGGGAACATTTACCACATAGAATTGCAGTAAATATTAATTTTGCTTTACTAATCCTAACATTTTTTGTTTAACTCAGACAATTGACTTCGAAGGCTTCCAGCTCTTTATGAAAACTTTTCTGGAGGCTGAGTTACCAGATGATTTCTGCAGACATCTGTTTATGTCTTTCAGTAACAGATTCCAAAACCCCAGCCCATCGCTCCAAAGTAGAACCCAGCTGCTCTCTGGAGGTAAGTAAAACCGGGATTGAAAATTTTAAGGCAGAACCTGAGCATTTTTCTCGTACACCTTCTTCAGTGTTTACTTAAAGAAGAAATATATTTCTCTGAAGAACAGCTTCTTCTTTGCTAGATGTATTTATAAAACTCCATGTCTACATTTACAAGCTAGCTTACATTATTGACAACTATTTTAATTCAACTTAATGTGTCTGTAAATAACGTTTTTTGACGCGTGTATATATTCATATGATTTTTGTATGATATCAGGCTCCAGTACAAAAGCCATTTTGTTATCAATCAGTGTGTCCTTTACCTTCCAAGTTTTACACAAGGGTCCTGATTTACTGTGTAATGCAATGGCTACCCATCTTCCCTTCTAACATACTATACAATCCCCAATAAATCATCTAACATGTGCCTAAATGAAACAAGTGCTTCATATAATATAAAATACACACATTGGCATCACTAATGACAAGGCCAGATTAAGAAGCTTTGGGTCCTAAAGTAATATTCAGGAGGAAGCTCTTGTATGTGAACTGCATGGATGATCAGAGAGAGTATGTATGTATGTATGTGTAAGTGTATGGTGTTAGAGTGTGTGTGTGGGTTTGTGGATTTGTATGTATGTGTACGTATCTGATGGTAGTGTGGCTGTATGTGTGTGTGTATGTGAAAGGTGTTTACACACACGTATACACTCATGCTAGAAGACATACACACTCACAAATACACAAATTAATCAAAAATATACTGTTTTTCCTAATAATAAAATTGTTTTTGTTTCCTCTAGGTCTTAGAATGAATTACAGAAGTAATAGTTCCTCCAGATCATCTTCTCCTGTGTCTCTGAGACCTCCAGAAATAATTCAGCTTAAAGATATTGTTTGCTATTTATCTCTACTTGAAAGAGGAAGGCCAGAAGATAAACTTGAATGTATGCATATCATGTTAATAATACTAACAAACGTTATGTGCTGTGTTATTTTTATGGCATAGGCAGTTGCGATGAACCCATGACTGCCATTTTTATTGTTTTCTGGTGTTCTGTATGAAATGATGAATAATCTTGTATTTATTTCCACCTCATGCAAGGTACATGTCATATACAGGATAGTAGGAAGAATATTCAGCCTGCAGGTCTCTGGTTGCATTTTGCTGCCACCTGGTGTTACTTACGTGTAACTATGAAATATTATATAGGGATGTGACGCTTTTTTGACCTGGAGGCTACCAACAGGCCAGGCTTGGGTAGTCCATCTTAATCTTGAGCTGCTGTTAAAAAGGTTGAACTAGGTTAGGGCGCTGATGTTCAAGAAAGTGTATTCATATAAAGACATGAGTTCCACACTCCTGATTTAAGTAGCATTTGTGTAGTTCTTGGTGGGGTGGTGGTATAATTTGGAATTTGTAACATCTACTTGCATTGTAACTAACAAAACTGTATAATATTTCTCATGACATAAAATTATGTTAACATTTACATAACATTGCCACAGATTTAAAGGATATAGTTCATGCTACATATATACCAGTGGACCCCTGGCATCAATGGCATAAAACATTTATAATTAACCTTTCCTTGTGGATTCATACAGACTTGCAGCCTGAAAACCTGGTTTACCAGAAGAAAATGACAATTAGTTTAAATATTTGTGTCATACTCTAATGACATGCAATCTAGATGGCCAAAGTGAAATTTGAGGCTGGGCACAGACTTTTCCGTATATTAAGTTTTATATAAAAACAATTCAGCACAATGATGTTTCCAAAGCATACTTCTCAGATATTTTTTATTGAATGAAAATGCTATCGGCTGGATGGCTTAAGTAATCACATCAATTCTTTATAATGGAATTTTTTGTTTAGACGTTCATAGGTCATGGCTTATTATTAAATATTTGCGCAAGTGACTCCAGATCAATTGATGTCACTCATTCCAACACATATAGATCAGTGAGTCATTACTAGCTTCTTTTCAATCAAATACATAACTGTCAGAAGACATTAAACCTAATGAAGTCAACAATCATAAGAAGCATTTCATCCTCCTAGAACAATTAAAAGGAATAAATGCTCACCAATTATTCTTGAAACCTCATAACGCAAAATAAGAGACTTTGGGGTTTATTTATAATATACATTCTAGTGCAATGTTTTAAAAGGTCTTTTTCCCTTGAGCAGCCAAAATAATGTACATGCTGATTGGATACAGATCAGAGACAGTTTTAGTGCCACTTTTAGTTTCTAATTTTTAAACTTGATTGTAAATTATTCTAATATATGCAATGAATTATTATAAACTATTTATATTGAAATTGCATGAACATTTTTACCGAAATACTGAAATAAAATGTCTGTGATGTTAAAACTGGAATCCTCAATTACCCCAAAGTAGCTTAATTAGTTAATTAATATCCAGCTTGCTACTTTGGGAAACTACTTGATTAAGCATGTCTTAAAGTGCTAAGATGGTTTTTGTATAATGAATTTATTTGCACTCAATGAACTAAAGTGTCGAGCATTAAAATGAGGAAGGTGAGATTTGCATTATTAGAATTATATTGACAAACCATTTTTGTGTAGGGAAGCAATTGTAGAAATATTGAGGCAAAACCATTATGATTTTTTATATTCCCTTCCTTCTTTTTATTCCTGTTTCCCACAGTATTATAATTAAGATGATAAGACTAAGATGAACTGTTGCATTACGTAAAGAGGGCCCTTTTTGTAAATTTACAATCTAGAGGGAATGGGGTGTAGGGGTGTAGGAAAAAGCCATAGTATTATAAGATGAATGAGGTAGCTGTATGAGTGGGAGATAGATTCTACTTGAATAGATTGTACACTCAACTGAAAAAGTGAGTTTTGTGTTTTTTATTGAATATTGAGAGGGAGATTGAAAGCTGGGAGATTAGGTGGAAGTGAGTTCCAGGGTACTGGGGCAGCACAACTTAACTTGTTATGCGTGAAAATATGAAAAAGAGTGTAAAGATCAAGTATGGGAGTATTTTGTTATGAGGGCCAAAATGTATGGGGAAGCAGTATTGTGGAGACCTTTGCATATTAGTATAATGATTAGGAAAACATCTGTTCCATTTATCTACCACCCTTTCAGTAAAGCTTCATTATAAGCCTTGAGATGATAGAGAGCCAGTGCACAGCTTCACAACAGAGAAGCAAAAAGACCGTCGATTGACCGTCCTTTCTTTTTATCCACCCTGTACAATGAGTAGTTAATACATTGTGCATGAACCTGTCACTTCTCTGCTCTTTCCTCTTCAACGGATGTCCAAATAAAGTTAAGCAATGTATATTTTCTGGAATATTAGAAGGTTGTACTCACTAGATCTCACCCCCCAACATTTCAGCATCCATGTCTTTGTCAGCCTAGGGACAAAGGCACGGGGGGGGGGGTCGTGATGATATTACACAACCCTTTATGTAAGACACATGTAGACATGCAGGTATTCTAAGCACACGCAATCACGATCAATGGCTCTGAATTACATGCTGAACCCGCTACCTTTTGTTTTTTACAAAGTCACTCCTGGGAATGCTTTGTGGTACTTGATTCCGCTGAAGTAGTTTTGCGTATTTTTTTCCAGTTTACTTATGACTGCTTGTCCAAAATGTAATACTGTAATAATAATTTAAAATGATTACCGTTGCAAGTGATGATTTGCTTTGTTTCAGTTATGTTTCGACTCTATGACACAGATGGAAACGGATATTTGGACAGCACGGTAATTCTCATTTATAGTATTCTATGTCTCAGTCTGTCTATGGAATAAACGCATATAGAACAAGAAACCTCTATGCAAGCGGAAAACATAATTAATACATATAATAATGAAAAAGGCAAAGGCTGTGGAAAATATATTTACAAATGAGCATGATTCCCTTAAACTCCCAGCGGATACAACTATACAAATGTTGCAGATTTCTTTTGGTCCAGAATTGTTCAAATCTTATCACCATCAACAATTCTTCAAACTGAAAAGTGTAAATTATAGCAAGTCACGAATTTGAATTCTTCAAATGGTAAATGGGTTTTGCATTTTGGGTGCTGTGGTCAGGGGCAGCTCTTTTTTGTGGGGGTGGATTAATGATTAATTAAAGACCCACCTTGAACACATGTAATAAAAAATATGGTGAAGCTAGAGAATGCAGTATTTATGACTACAAATGAATTTTTAACAACAATCTAAATCAGAAATCTTTCTCACACTTTTGTAAGGGTCTCCCTAAAGTGGCCATCGATGAGGGCTCTTTGCAGCTGCTTCATTTGTTGCTTGTAAAGTAGCATAATCTCTGGCTGTGGTACATCATCACTATGCAGCGTAATATATACAGTTACCAAGACAACATCTGATAATTGTTGTTTTTCTTCCAGGAACTAGAATGTATCATCACACAGATGATGCACGTTGCTGAATATTTAGAATGGGATGTCACCGAGTTGTGTCCTGTAAGTTTAATCTTCTATGCATACATTGGGGTAATACGCTGACAAAGAATTGTGCTACTTCCTTTAATTACAGCTATAATATATATATATATTATATATATATATATATTATATATATATATATTTACATTAATAATTAATATAGAAAAGTTCTTTTATATTGGTATAAACATTATGATGATTACAAGTGTTATCTGTTAATGTTTGTAGATACTACGGGAGATGATGGAAGAAATCGATTATGACCACGATGGCACTGTGTCACTAGAAGAATGGATTCAGGGAGGAATGACAACAATCCCATTACTTGTTTTACTTGGCCTAGAAAACGTAAGTGTTTTGTAATTATTCAGACACTATATCTCAAAACAGTGAATATGACGGTAATGCTCTAAACACAACCCATAGGTAGCAGTGTGTGCAGGTGCTTGCATAATTAATACCCGACACTTACACCAATTATTAAAATCACATTGATTTCTACATATTAAGTTACAATATGTGTATATATATATATATATATATATATATGTATATGCTATATCCTACACTAATGTAGATGCAGGACTAAACGGGATGGACATCTGCATCACTTACAATACTATCTGCATTAATTATAAGTATACTGTTCTCACTCATCTGCATATTAACATAAAATAAGGGGCATTACACAGAGCAGGCAGACTCTACTCTGACTCAAAGGCAGGCACCTTCGCACAGGAAGCACAACCTGCTCACCCTACGACAGGAAGTGCTCATGGGATAAACCACTTGTGGCAGGGAGGAGGTGGCATCTATTCTTTGAACCAATGTTCTCTACAGCTCATGTGCCCCAAAATCACAACAACGCATAGAGGAACAGTAAATTTCAAGTTTAACAATGAAATTTGGGAAAGTAAAATACATTGTTCTTCTTCTAAATGCTTAGTTCAGTTACATAGTCTTGAAATACCCTAGCCATGCTTCTTGACACACTTCTCTGGTAGCCACTGCATGTAACATACCAAAAATGTTCATTTATCTTGAAGGGGATAAAAGCAATAAAATATAATGAACATATATAAAGAACTAGTACAAATAATCAAGCGTTACAGTGGGTTTAAGAACAATCCAGTTTGTTTTTTTGCTTGAAAAAGGTGGTTATAATGGAATTTTTAGACACATTACATAATGATTGTATCACTTTATCTGGCCACTAGATGGCAACTTTCGACTGAGGAACCTGAAATTTCACATTAAACTTTTGTTATTTTTAATAATAAAAGTTTAATGTGCACTGACAACTAGATATTCGGATAATCAAGAGAACAAAATGTATAAACAAAACTTATAAAACAGGCAAACATATGTCATATGTTTATAGAAGTTTGAATGTTCTTTGCTAAATTTACCTAATTTTAACTTTATACCAGAGAGGTCCAAAATCAGGCATACTCTAAATAAGTTATTTTTGGGTCAACTTATCACTTGCATTAAGTACCTGAAGAAGTTATATTCAGTTTTTCCTCCATTTCCCTAATTAAATTAAAAAAGTTAAGTTGCTAATTTTTACTGAGAGGTGGATGTACCGGCTGTGGCACTAAACAAGCTGTGCTAGGTTAACATTCCAGCTCCTGAATCTGAATTCTCACATTATTTGTGGCACACCAAAGGTATTATCTTAACCAAAATTAGTGTATTAGGAAAATAACAGCAATTATAATGGATACAACAGGTCCAAAAAATAATGCGATGCCGATGTTTGAAGACAAATGGAAGGGTAGAGCAAAGAGGTTTTTTTAGAAAGGAAGTTCATAAAGTCAGAATTAAACATGTATTTGAGAGAAAGGAGGGCATTTGATGATCTATGTTGATCAGGATATTAAAAATATTAGGTTTAATAGATATTAAACTGAGATATGTTAGCAAACCAAAGAAGAAAATAAATTAATAAAGTAAATAGAGCAATAGAATTCAAATAATCTCAAAATATTTTGTTATGTTTTGTATACATAGAGTGCACGGAGGGGTTAAAGGGAGTCGACATATTGATGTTGAATTAAGTGTACTAAAATCGCTGGTTATTGACTAATACAGCTATTAGGAAATCCATTAATTGCAGTTAAAATTGAGTGATTTTACCAACATAGTGGTATAGTGGTTGATGGCAGACGAACCCCCAATCCGGCGACAAATAAAGTCGCCCGTAGAGAGTTTTAAAATCCTGGTGTCACAACTTGGCCGCGGGAGACCACTGGTCTCCCCGCTCCAAGAGTTAAAGGTCCGTACCAACGACCAATAGAATCTCCCCAGACCAACTTCCGCCGTCAGGAGTTAAAGGACCCTTTAACTCCTGACGGGGAACTTGGCCTGTCTCTCCGCCGCCAGGAGTTAAAGGTCTTTAACTCCTGACCGTGAACCTACAGATTTCCGCGTTATCTATGCAGCATCACAGGGGTTAACGGGAGCGAAAATCCATAGGTTCGCCATCATGAGTTAAAGCGCCATAAGAACTACTTTATTAGTCGCCGGCAGGGGCCTCCTCTAGCATCAACCAATTGGTTGATGCCAGAGGAGGCCCCTGCTGGTGACCGATAGAGTCTCTCGCACGGCCCTTTAACTCCTGACGGCGAACCTACGGATTTCCGCTCCTGTTAACCCCTGAGATGCTGCGTAGATAAGGTAGGCTAGACGGGGAAGGGACCAGGGAGATTGGTAAATGAAGAAGAAGACAAATACGAAGATTCTTTGTGTTGTGTGTCTTCGTCTTCGTATACGTTTTGCCACCGCCATATTTGTATATTTGGTATTCGGGCTGAACAACAAAAATGCACCCTTCGTGTTCATTCTCAATTTCCCCTGAATACGAATGCTCAAGTTTAATGCATAGCATGGTAAAAAAATTGGCAGAAACACGACAAATAAACATAAATATACACTATAACAGAAAGTAAAGTGTATATACATCCAAATATAACAAAAGTGTAATAATAATATCTATCGTTCTGGAAGCAACAAAGAAAGAGGATTTATTGATGTTTGGGAGACTTTATATATGCTCTGTTGTAAAATTATTGGAGATTCTATAACTGCCAAAACTTCAGTTGTTGTCTAGTTTTTTCTTTGCTGCTGTTGAAAGGAATATATATGATGATATGAAGCCTCTTGTCTTGTGATATAATTGGTAATTATGGTACTATAAATGTCTGAAATGTAAGCATTATAGAGTTAGCGACATCTAGTGTTCAACAATTATTATTACACCTAGCCATATGCTATGAAAAAGAGATCAGTTCGAAAATACTACAGCCATCTAAATCAGGGGTTGGGAAATCCAGTCCTGCATACAGGCAGAAAATCTGTGTATCTTTGCCTAAAGAAAGTAGTATTAGCAATTTTGAATTATGGCCTTCGACTGGGGTTGTGATCTAAATTCAACATTGTAAAGTATTTGCTAACATAAATATAGAAGCATCTTATTAACTGAATAGAACTGTGAATATTAATGTTAGAATTATAATAAATTGTAAGCTCAAATTGTTATGTAATGCACTACTATTTAATAGCTATGCCCTGATTGCCAATTGTACAATGCTTCAATGGAGGCACTACATAATAATTAATAATAAGAATATATATAATATATATTATATATATATATTATATATATATACCTGAAACATGCTTTAGCCAAAACAAGTAAAAATGTTTTAGAAACTGCCATCATTAATTCCACAAATGACAGAAAGTGTGTATATAAGTTATAACATAGAATGAACTATTGTGATTCTGGGGGAAAAAAAAGAAGCCATAAAATATATTGCATAGGGAGTACTTTGATGTATAAGCAGAAATGAGACGCTAGCAAATCTTTCAATACCAGAAGTATTCTGTAGTAGACATATGTGTGCATTCAGATTTGTGCGAATTACAAATTTACCGAATTTTGGTAAATTTGGCAATTTGTATGGAGCCCCCAAAACTAGGTCAGACCCCCCCCCAGGAATCGGACAAAAACAAAGCAAAAAGCTCAGAATTGTCATCTGAAAAATGTGGGTCAACATTCACTCACACTCTTATTCTCGTTCACTCTCTTTTACACTATTTAAATGTTTCCCTACTTCTCTGCTGACAACTTCTGCTTTTCCGACCACTTCCATTTCTTCTTCATCGTATATCTTCTATCTTCTCCCTTCTCTTCTCTATTCAACCTTCAATCCTTCCAACTCGGCAGCAGAGGATGTCACTGGAAGCGTTGCCATATTGTCCTGAGTAAGGACAAAATGATGAGGATTGATGTCCTCTCCCCCAGTTAGAGGATCAGAGAGAGATGATGACACCACAAGCATCGCCATATTGCAATAATGGCGCTTGCAGTGAGGTTCTCCCCCCCTGATTGGAGGGGGATTTACCGCCTGGTAATGTCCGCAGAGATGGGGATGAAGAAAGACGATAGCAGATTAAGGATTTAAAATTGAAGGTAGAATAGAGAAGAGAATGGGGGTGATAGAAGATGAAGAAGATGCGGAAGTGGACGTGGTCGGCAGAAGCTGAAGTGGTTGGCATTTAGAAAGCATGAGAGAGTGAACGAGAATGAGAGGGCAGGGCCATTCGGCTCAGGTGAGATCCGGGGGCCTTTTTTATTTAGAACAATATTCAGGGGCCTTTCCCAAGGGGGAGGTCCATGACACCTTCTGGACTCACCTTTCATTCTATTACAAAAAAGGTTCCCCAAAGGAAAGACGGTCAAAGAGATGCAGCAGCAGCAGCAGTAGAGCACCGGGCCTGGGCAGGCAGACACTGGCAGATGATAGGAACATATAGCCCCGTGGAGCAATACTGAAGTTCCCCAATATCATATATTATACATATTATATTGTTTTTTGGCTACTTCTACTTATAAGTCATATGTACCTTCACACACAGTCCCTCCCACTTTACCTCATCAATGTGCACCAAAACAAGTTGTAAGGGCGCCAAAACACCTTATGATGGCAGCGGCTACACATGGCGAGAAATGGACAAATCAGGAGGAATTTTTGGAACCTTCACAGTTTATGTCGAGATTGCCCTTATTTTCATTGATTAGTACAAACGCACAAGACACAAGGAAATTTCCGTTAAAAATAACATTTGTATGTACAAGAATGCACAAGTCTACTAACGATATCATGTCTGGTAAAACAAGGAAAATGGATATAGCTAAAGCTAGAGCAGAAGATGGAGTCTTTTGACAAAGTTGATAAGTTCCATTCGGCCAACATAAAATAAAAAAGTAAAATGATATACATTTCCAGAATCTCAGGTGTCTCTTGCTCAGTTGGGATGGTAGAGTGAGCTTTAAATACACGCAACAGAAGATAAAACAACAAAATAAATGGAATGAAGGCAGGGCATAAACAGCTTCTTGGCTCCACAAAAACATATATGTCTGAAAAACAACATTCAATCAGGCAATACAACTGCCTGATGAGTCTATTAAGTCTAATGTATCTCACATATTATTTCTTTATTCAGAGACTAGAATGAGATGTACATTTACTAATATGTTTTGTAGGTAAGTTTGGCCCTTCTCCTCATTAGTTTGACCAACATTGTTGTTAGTGAACACTCTCTATGTTCTTTGACAGATTCTTTAACTAAAGATAAGATCCTATCTCTAGCTGCTGACACCTTTTTCAGATGGAAAACACTTAATAGATGGTAAAAATATCTAACTCTAACACACTAATTGTATTGCAGTTTTACTGTTTTTAAAGAAGCACGCTTATGCTAATCCTATTCTGTATTTAGTGTTGATATGTTTTTTGCAGAATGTGAAGGATGATGGTCAGCATGTGTGGAGACTGAAGCACTTTAACAAACCTGCCTACTGCAATCTTTGCTTGAATATGCTGATAGGACTAGGGAAACAAGGATTATGTTGCTCATGTAAGTATCCAATATGTATCCAGTATTTTAAAATATATATATATTGTTACAAAATAACCTACAGACGAGTGCTTTTCTTATTCATTCATTCATTCAAAAAATGTTCCAGAGTACCCAATAGTCTAAGTAGATGCAACATGTTTTCCAATTATACTTTTCACACTCTTTCACATCCTCACTTATGCTTTCTTGGACTATCATGCAGTTTTACACTCTCTCACACTCGCTCTATCTCACACTCTCTCTCAGTGTCTCTACTTTCTCCACTGACCGGTTCTGTATCCCTCTCTCCTTTTCCGCTGTTCGGATTCTTCTCTTGATTCTTCTTTATTTATTTTTCTTCTGTCTTCTTTCTTTGTTCGCTTCCTCCCGATATCAGCACTTCCACCAAAGGGGCAGAGCCTCTTTGCACACCCTCTCCTCCAATTGGATGAACGGGGGAGAGGCTGCCCCCATGTCTCCGCCCTTTAGCGGACGTACTCAAAGAGTCCAGAATAATGCAGAGAGATTAATAGTGAAAGAGAGGTGCAGAACTGCTTCTCTTTCTCCACATATCTGTTTGCATTTTTCTGGCTTCTTGGAGTATTTTCGCAAAAGGGCGGGGCCACAGTGCGCACCAATGGGACAGCCTCTCCACAATGCGCCAATCTGGAGAGAAGGTATGTGCAGAGGCTCCGCCCTTTTGCAGAAAAGCTACGGGAGGCCTGGTTAACAGAGCTGATACAGCGGAAAAGTGAACCAAGGAAGAAGTGAGAAGAACAAGGAGAGTCAAGAGAAGAAGTGGAGCTGCAAAATAGGAAACAGGACAAGGAATCAGTCCAAGGAGTGTGAGAGTGATAGTATAAGTGAGGGTAAGCGACAACAAAACCGAAAAAGAAACAAAATCTTGTTGTCTAAAAAAGAATGGACCAAAAACAAAATGTCAAATTTGTCTGAATCATTTGCAAAAGTTTATATACTTTATCAACATAATGTACATGACTGCTCCTGTTCAACGCACAAACATAAATTTGCACCCAACAATAGGGAAAGGCTCTGTCGAGAAAATCTGGTAGAAAGAGTACAGGATTTATAAAGCCAAAAGAGGGACTTTGTGAAAAGAACTTCTGTTCTCACCAAATGTTTAAAAACTGAGCCTGGCAATACAGAACACATTTGATGTGCATTACATACCAATTCCTCCATATTTTATTTGTGTTATATAACTATATATTGAGCGTTTTGAGTGTATCTTTCTCCTACCTAAAAACAGTTTGGTTTTGTTCAATGTTTTTCTAATGGTATCTAATAGTTATTAATTAGTGGCATCCTTGCAGTGTTTACCATAATCTACCATTCTGTATTCTAATATTATACTGGGAAATATCTCTCTATTTTTTATTTCTTAAAAAATAAAATGACATTAAAAGATTCATTTTTGATGTATTTTTAATAACGTTGATACAATAATACAATATTTTGCCTAATGAGCCTGGAAAAATCAAATGTTCGAAGCAGATGGTGTGTTCCGGAAAGCAATGAATTTACGCAATGAAGACATAGTGTTGTTGTGGTAGGTTACAAATGAACTTTTACTGAGTACATGGCATCTATGACAACACTTGCTCTCTGGAAATGGACTAATCAGCCATTTAAGGATTGGATAAACCAATATACGGAATAGCACAAACTCATATGGTTTTTACTTTCGTGCTTGCCAGCTGCTCATAAGCATATATTTTGGAAAATGTAGATATTTTATTAACAAATGACACCAGTCCATTTGGCAGCCATCAATTTGTCTTCAAAGTGCACATCATTTGGGGTTCATTTTTTTTTTTTTAATTTTTAGCTAGGACAAATTTAATTAGGCATTTCCTGCCATGCTGTGATACAGTTTTCGTGCTTTTTTTAACCGCATAATGCTTCCTGTAATTATTGACCTTCTGAAGCAACAGCCCACGTTGAGATTTATTGGTGCAACTTCACCGTTCTGCTTGGAAATGGTGTTGTGTTTGTTCTGTTTGGAATCAAAAACTAAACCGAGTACTGTTCTACCACAATCATTTATTCCCTTTTTTTCTTTTTTTTTCAGTCTGCAAGTACACAGTTCATGAACGCTGCGTGTCTCGAGCTCCACCCTCTTGCATCAAAACCTACGTTAAGTCAAAAAAAGACACAAGTGTAAGTACGCAATACTCACTGGTTATTTAACAATTGGAAATGAAGACTGGATTTGTTAAAATATTCTATATTTACACAGGTAATGCTTCATTTTTGGGTGGAAGGGAACTGCCCGACGAAATGTGATAAATGTCATAAAGCGATCAAATGTTACCAAGGCCTCACTGGACTTCATTGTGTATGGTGTCAAATTACAGTGAGTATTCCGACCTAACTTCCATATTACTGTAATGGGTGGTTTTAAGTTCTAAAATAATAAATTAATAGATACATTTAGCCGCTTGTCTATAGAACTATCTTAAACTAGAGCCATACAGTGTGAACTATTATAAAATTAAAACAATTTACACTCCCATATACTGTATACTGTATGTACATTGTGTTCTATGTTATACCCTCACCATGCATCATCCCTATTCATTTGAAATTAATGTTTAAATGTTCCAGAAGAGGAATAAAAAAATCAAATATATTCTCCAACTCTGAATGAATACCTCTTAGTTACACCATTGAAGTATTTCAACCTCTTCTTGGTCTTCTTCAAAACAGCATCAGTCTCGTATCTATACATTAGATCAAGTTAGCTGTCTGACAAGTGTTACTTAGAGGGGGAAATTTAATGCACCGTTGTAATGTTAAATGTTTGGTTTAATGTTTTCTATGCTTATGCCATTGGTAAGTCAACATGACAACAAAATACAGTGGAATCGTTGATAGAATTCTCATAATGTTTAATCATTGTACAACACTTTGAAAGAGGGCATGTATCCTATGCAGGTAATAATACCCTGTTTTACAGCAACTATAAGCCACTATACTTTCTAACAAATAGTGTTTAACATTTTTTCCAGGTCACAAAATATATAGTTGCCAATATTTTGGTTTGTTGCATGCAACATGTTTAAGACCCTATGGAGAACTTGGTTATATGTACAATGTAAAGTTGTGTAATGATACATAAGACCTAAAGTAGTTCTTACCTTTAATTATGTAAATACCATATCAAAATCTAGAGGGTTTTTTTTTTACTGGAAAGGTTTTATGACATCTTAATTTTTAGGAAGCAATCTAGAAATAAAAACACATTTTCTGTGTATAAAATTAGTAATATTTCTTTACTTCGAAATAACTGAAGCTGCTGGTTTGGCACTGTATGGAACATATAGGAAAATATTAAAAATGTCCCCTTTATCAATAGTTTTATTTTGATCTTATGGCAATTTCTTCTCTTACACTACTCATAAAAGGGTTTTTTTTTAGAATTCCTTTAATACACTATAAAATGTAAATAAATGTCAACTCTTTTTTTATAGTTTGCTTTTTTAATAGTGACATGATCATGTGCATTCTTTCTTTCCAAACATATTTTCATAACCTATAAGACATTGTTTAGCAGAAATTAAACATCCTAGATATAAGCAAAAGTAAAATGCATTAAAGCAATGGCTTAATAAAAAACATATTACTATCTTCTACTTCCTACGCTTAAAAGTAACTAATTCTTTATAAACAGCTCCATGACAGTTTTCCAATGCAATACTCAAGTTGTTTGTCATATACATACAAATGAATATCACACTTTAAACCTTTAAACTGGGAATCAATTGGGCTACAAATGATACATGTGGGACAGTTAAAAGGACAAGTGTGTATTTGCAGCATTAGGGAAATCTTCATATATACAATACAGCAATACACAATAAGTCACAATGGAGCAATTCTGTATCATAGCATTAAACAGTTATCATAAAACACATGTTGTTGACCACAACTGGAAGGGTTAGTATAGTACCAATATGGAGGGATGATCTTCTGTTATTTCTTTTGTTTGCTTGTTCGTCCGTCCAGAATCAATAGGACATTACTGCATCTCCTAAATATTGACATTTTTAGTGTAATTAAAAAGGAATTAAAAATAACAAATTTGTAAAACTAGCAGCAACCACCTCCACCCAGCATATGAAAGGTTGGTTGCTGCCTATGCCATAATGTATTAAAATATTGATCAATTTTAATTAAAAAAACAGAAAAACATAATGTGATGGTAAATAAGTATCATTCCACAAAGTCAGCCCCACAGCCCTGAAAGTTTTCTTCTTTTATCTGTAGGGCTGGCAGATAGTGGGCTTTAAATGTTAGATAGAATGACTGATGCACGTGGGGAATCTGATAGAAGAAAGCAGAACTTAATGTGACGTAGATGGAGCTAATTTCACGTTTCTTTCCCTGGAGATCACTACCGCCCTTACAAGTGATAATATGTCTGACCTAGGTCCATCAAGTCAAATCTGAAGTGTTCGCTGAAAGAAAAGAAAGCAGAAAATACAGCTGCTACTAAAAATAATTGGTCAGTTTGGATATAATTCACAAATGAAATGTTGACTAAGGACAAATAAAGAAATTAATGGAAAAGTGAAGTTAAGGTTACTCTTTTATTGGTTGATTTACAATTAACTCGAATGGCAGTTCAGCTCACGTCTGGTGGAATTTATATAATAATATATTAAGGGAAAGCATGGCTTGTCAGCTCTAAATCAAGTGTTTGTTTTCAGACAGTGCCAACTGACCATTAAGGTTTTCACTGACTAAACACTTCTTTCACATCTAAATGCACCCATGGACTTATTCGACATTATAAATCAGATCTTTTCTACAGAAAATCAAAATATACACTTTTAAGTATAAATATTATACCTATTTGCACAGTATTTAATTGTGTTTGTCTCAAAGTCTCAAAGACAGTGACCTAATTGAAAAATTTAACCTGCAATGCTACTGTACAATCTACATGATTTAATACCATATACAGCCCATATGTATATATATATATATATACATATGGGCTGTATATATATATATATATAATATGTGTGTGAGTGCATATATATATATTTTTTTTTAAAAAAAAATATATATATATATATATATATATATATATATGTGGAAGCACTGTTTATAATGCTGAAGCCGGGTGTGTGGTGTAAATGCAGTAATGTGGTCTGTCCTTTCAGGCTTAAGTACAACAGTACGTAGGTATATCAACGTTTGCTTTAAAGAAAGATTGTTTAGGGTGAAATTCTTGCTTTAAGTACATTATATCTTCGGTATTTAGTCCTTGCCTTCTCTGAATTGTAAAGATTAACATTTTAAAAAAAACTACAAATTGTAACATAAATGGAAATGGGGAGAATGACACTCCCCAAACAAAGTATAGGGAAACAATTTCCTAAATATATAAATATAAAACATTTTAGTTTTCTTTTTATTTACCGGTATATCATATAGTTTTTGATAGATTCCCAAACAGAGCATCGACTGCTGGATGTTTTGATGTCATGCTATCCCTTTTACAAACTGCTGTTGTTTATTGTGACCCTGTATGACACCAATGTGTGATATTTCCTTTTATTTATGAGCACTGGACACCTAACCAGATTAGACTCACTGTTATAAGCAGTATGCTTTGTTCACTTCATGTCTCACACTACATGCTATGACTATAAAACATGTCATTATTTAGCTTTTGGGAAAATCATGCAGCTCCAACATGGCTGCCATAATGTCCTTTTCTAGCATGCAAGCAACAATACTAGAAACAAGAAAACAAGAACATTTAGTCCTTAATATTTCTCTCAAGTCAATGTACAGTTGTGTCCTCTGAAATTTAATCTAACAAGAGAAATGAGTGTTTGCTCTGGGTCGTTTCAACTAATGGATCTGAATATTCCTTCTCCCATCTCCTTAGTAAACATGTTTTTCTTACTATAACTATGGAAATACCAGAACGATTTCAGCATACGGATAAACAGTTAACAACTATATCAATGCAATATAATTTTGTCTCCTACAGCTTCACAATAAATGTGCCTCTCATCTGAAACCCGAATGTGACTGTGGACCTCTGAAGGATCACATTTTACCTCCCACAGCTATCTGTCCTGTTGTTCTGGTACGTTTCTCTTTGTAATTGGATGGTATCTACACTGATTAACATGTTTTTGCAGCTAATTAAAACGTGATACAATAATTCTCAACTGTCATGCTAGTTAGAATAAAACCGAGTAATTTTTAAATTATTTTTATGTAATATACAGCGTTTCCGTTCTAATGACAAGGAAATTTCATTGGGATTGGCTATAATGGAGGCTGAGTCAGATTTTATTACTTATGTAGTACTTACCAGAAACTGTGTAGCAGGTCACTTTTGCTTTTTACATCTTTTAAAGATCCAGCTTCCCAGAAAGATGAAGGTATTCTTATGGTCAGTTCTTGCTTTGGATGCATATTGCATATCTGCAATGCAGAGATCTTTCATCCAGAGGTTACTTTGAATAATGACACTGTCCATGCAGCATTTTGTGTTTCATAATTTTACCCACTACATTTCATATTAGAAGTGTAAGTGCAAGATGTTTCTGTTCAAAATGCTTACAGAAATGTGGAATGGTCACATAACAATCAGCCAGCATGTCTATACAGTTTATTTCCTTGATTTATATATTCATATATCAACCTTTTTCCACTGATTTGAGTCTTATACTGTGACGTTTTGTAGTATATTACAGTGAATGTATGGTTGCATGTATGTATACTGTCTTTCCAGTGTAGGCAATCCAGAGCTCCCACTCTTCTGGAAAGCACCTATCTCTATATATCTCTTCAAGCTTCTTTTTTATGAGGGTCATGTGATATTAGATCATCCATAAATTTCTTTGGGTGGCTGGATTCCAGACTGGTCCTATGGCTGGCAGCTTACCAGGACATTTCTAGGATCATGTGTGTTGTGACGATATGATATCAATCCACCTATTTTATTTTTCCTTTTCCTTTTAGGCCTTAATACTCAAACTCATAACAAGCCACATGTCTCATGCGTCTATCTGTTTCTTGGTCCCATACTGTTTCAACCTACCCAGTGTCCCTGACCTTCTAGCTGTGATGCAGGAAATCTGTACCTCTTTTACACAGATCTCTTTTCCCTGCTACCTAGAGAGACATAGCCTGTAGGACCATTAGGTTGTTATATAGGCCTTACAGTTGAGAAGGTAGTTGAGTAGTCTAGGATTCTCCACCACTTGCAACAGCAGCCCCTGTGACCCCCTACATCGGCCAGCTGTAGGGCTTCTACGCCTTAAGGAAATGGCGGTTCCCGTGCTTTCTTTCTTATGTACTTGCTTGCTAACAGGAAAGAACTTTGATGGCACCTCCTACCTGCTCCTTTGCCGTTGACAGCTACCTAGAAGAGTGACTTTGACTGTAGCAACCCAAGTGCCTCCCAACATGCCAGTTTCTCTTTTTTGATGAAAGTATAGCTTTATTTGCTTCTGCCCTTATTATTTTTTCACCATAGCAGTCTTCATATCAAAGAGGTTTGAGTAGATCTCTTTCTGTCTCCTTCCTATACTCCATCCCTACTACTACTTTTTGTGAACCTTTTTACCATTCTGTTTTGAGGACATTATTTCTATATCTCTTTTGCCTTTGTCCCCCTCCTTTACTTGGCTCAGCTCTCTTTTACTAACGGATGAAACATCTATTTTTCCAGACAGAAATACATGATGATATTTATTTAAAAAAAACATGCCCATGCTTACTTTTGTTAAAGAAAAGATATTTTTTTAATAAACAAGCGCAATTTTGTCTATATTAATCATAATGTTACATGGTCCTTTTAAGATCTGGCACTGATTACTTTATCAAATTTATGTATGTCTGTGGACAGTTCTCTAATCACTTCATAAAGCTCTGTTTTTACTTAATTCTGTTTCTATATTTATTTACAAACCCATTACAAAGGGCCCGCCATTGGTACATTTATATGAGCTGCAAATGTTAATGTCAAAGAACATCTGTAGAGATGTAGTTGGCCACCACTATGTGTCAGTTCATTGTCTCATCACTGAAATGTGGCATATACCCTTACAACCATGAGTGAAGTCATTGGGTCACTGATTAAATAAATACTTACGTGACACACGGCTTTTGGAATATCTGGACTTCATTGTGCTTTATTGAAAAAGAAAAACATTGCTGGTGGAGGAAGTAATTTTGATTACTAATCTTATTAGTTTACTAGATTTTTTCATAACCAACAACAGACATTATGTGACTCTGTTATGGAATAATTAACATGGCATTGTCAATCATTTAGTTTCTTAATATGTAATCTGGAAGAATACAGGTTCTCTGGAATAAATGTCTATTTTGTTCCTATTTTGGTTTATGGAAAACTTAAAAGCATGCTTCCCACAAAACAGTTAATATATATATATATATATATATATATATAAATATATTAACACAGTTAAATATTGAAGGCAACATTTGCTATATTGAAAAAGAAGTGTTCAGGAGGAGAGAGTGGGGAACGTCTTAAAGTTTAACCTATTTTCATGGCGTTGCATGGTACTGTGGCCCAACACCTACTAAAGCTCCAGTGTAGGTCCCAGGTATTTGGCAATCTTTAGTAAAGAAAAACTTTCAGTTCCTTTTAGGTTTACTAAAGTTGGTATGTGTTTTGATGGATTTAACCCTACACAAAAATGCCGAGTAAAGCATAATTAAATTGGAAAAGCCTTGCATCTGATTTTAATTATATGTAATGCAAATTATAATTTCAGGGGTTTGACTTTAATGATGCATTGTTGGGTGAATAAGATTAAATGTTTCAACTCATCACAACTCACCTATGGAATCATGGTTGGCTGCTCAACCTTGGTCTAGTACAGGGGCGTCCAACCTGCGGCCCTCCAGCTGCTGCAGGACTACATATCCCATAATGCTCTTTCAGCTAAGGGGCTGGCTGAGGAGGATGGGAGTTGTAGTCCTGCAGCAGCTTGAGGGCCGCAGGTTGGACGCCCCTGGTCTAGTAGATAGTGGTAATTTCTAGTTGTAATCTTTATATGAAACACCAGAGGGAGCCTAATCCTTGTATTTAAAATTTGATGTCTGAAATCCTCGAATCTTTCTCTATATCCAGTTATTATCTGCTATTGCTTTAAATATGTATTTTAATAAATTGAAATCAAAGCATTTCTATGCCTTGAAATACAGACAGCTTCTTTTCTAAAGGGTGGTTATCCAATAATTATTTTGTAATTTGTGCTACAAGTACAAGTTGCAATTGCCAAATCATGGTAGTTAATGCACTTTCCTTGTTTATTGCTAATGTAAGAAAAAAGTTTAAATGATTTGTATCAAATCACCATCTAACTAAGGCCCTCTAACTCATTAACATATCTTACAAATGTACTTCCATCCCAATATTTCAAACACTCAAAACATTTCTGTTTTATGGGAGCACTAAGCAAAATGAATATTCTATATTTCCATGCCGCAGTAACTAATGTTAAGACTTTGCTTGTTACATAGGGGGTGAAATTACAAGTAGATGTAGGAAGATGGACTCGAAGGACATGATACAATGGGGTACTTAATAACTAAGGCTTGTTACTTTGTTTGTTACACAGGGGGTGGAATTACAAAAAAAACTATATAGTATTTAAAGGGGGTTTTCATTCAACATTCCTGGCAAAACTAACATTATATAATCAATGTCTTGCCTTGAAGTTATATCCCTTCTCCTTACCCCTACAACAAGAAAATAACATTAAAATGGCTGCTCCAATCTTTGCATTTATTTATTTACTGAACTTTTTAAGCACATGCCCAAGGCGGAAAAATCATTCCTTTTTGCCAGTCAAAATAACCCCTAGATCAATTTAAAAAGCACGAAGCAGGACTCAAACACAATTAAAAAAAAACCCAACATGAATACCAAAAAAAATAACATAAGCCATTGTAAACGTAGTATTATTTTCATTTACAAGTTACAACACAATGTCAAATTTTGTGCTAGAGCACAATTAAGTATGTTTAGAGTGTTTGTTTTGCCTTTGGAAATTATTGCTAAGCAAGTATCGGATAACAACTTTTTAACCCACTTTATTAATATTCACATTAGTAAATCAAATTTGGACCCTTAAAAACTAAATAGAATGGAATTCAACAACACATTATAATCAAGTTAAACCCTAAATAGATCAGGTGTTTCTTATGCATGTTAAGATTGCTGTCTAAGTGAATTTCATTAAGGTTTAAGCTTTCAAGACAATTTAGATGCCTTCTTCTGAATTTCTGTGAAGTTAAATTAATGTACAATGCTTTAATGAATTAAGTTGTTGGGTATGGTGAAGTACAAGGCCATTTGTGTTTCGGAGATCAGAAGGCAGAAACCAGTTTAAATAAGTTGGTGATGCCTAGATGGTTTGTGGACGAAATATGTTACATAAATTATTCTGTGACTTCAATTCTTCTATTATCTTCATGATTACTCAGTTATAAAACATTACAGTCTTTTAGCTCTTGACATATTTAATCCTTTTTGCAAATAAAAAGAAAATGTAAAGTGAATAAATTCATACATATTTAGAAATTATGTAGATCTTGTGTGTCCAAAGTCTGTAATAACATGGCATACAACACATTTTTTCTAATTCCCTTTTTTTTTAAATTTACTTAAACCCGTACTATATAAAATATTACTCTAAACCAGTGATGAGTTTGGGACTTGCATGACTAGCTGAAGACCCGTGTGCCATCAGATTGTATCATTGAATGTTTTAGTTATAACATAAATAATGAACTCAAGCAAACAAAAATGTTCTCAGAAAGTCAGGTAATCCCCAAGTCCAACTGTCAAGAGCAACCATGTTCAGCTGTCAAGGAAACACAAACCTAGGTAGGTTGTCTCTTTAATTAGCTTAATTGGGGAAGTAAATTTTAAGCAGAGCTTCCTAAAAATCCTGCTTGTTATTTGTTTGTCGACCATTAATTTAAAACACAGGCTTAAGGTATTTTTATCGCGTATCTGGATATTAATTTGCCACTGCCTGGAAAAGTTTGCTATATATGCCAATATTATGGGGAAAGCATAAAATCAAAGTCCAATGGATTTCCATTTAAGATGCCTCTAGACACAAATAATAGTCAATTAGTCAATAGTCAAATTAAATTTTTTAGATTGTTTTTGAGGGAAATGTATGTAGTTTATGAGGGAGCTCTATGGAAGGGAAGGTTTTGCCAGGAATTAATCTCATCTCCAGTCTTCAAAGTAAGGAAAATCAATGTACCCAGTATTTGCTAGCTGTTTAAAGGATGGTATCCCCTAAAAGAAAGTAACAGTATTATCTAACAATGCATAGAAGTACCACAAATAGAAACATTCCACATGGATTGTCCAAATTCATCAGAACCTAATAAAAAAAAAACATTGTGAGAATAGTGCCAAACATTGATAACCTGACCTTCAGAACTGTGACTAGGGGTGATGGCACCTGGGACAGAGTCGTTGGTCACAAAATCCATTGGATTTTGATGACGTCGCGTCCACTTCTGGAAGAGGAAGGCGGCGTAGGGGCATTGCTGCCAGGCAGCTTTGCTGACTTGAATGAAATATATAAACTATGGCATAATACTCTCTTTCAGTAAAAAATATAAATATTACCGGGATTAAAGGTGGTATTTATTAAAACCATTCTGATGTTTTGTTACCTTCTTCTCTAAGAAGATGTTTACAGTAGACATATTGAAATATGTGCCCTACATCTTACATTATCAGCGCTACAGAATTTGATTGAGCTATATTAAACAATAAATAATACGGTAATAATAATTATGGTGCAGTTTTCTCCTAGTCAGGTTTTATAATGAAGACTCTTCTGACCTATCGCTACATACCGTTTACTTATATGTTGATGGAAACTGAGCTGCGGAAGCATTTTTATCACTGGTGTTTTTTGCCCCATTCTAGTTGTGAGCTTAGTATAACTCTGTTGAAAATGAAGCAAAATCTTGAAAAAGCAATCCAGTAGAACACATGGCAGGGCTTGCATTCTGTTGTTCATTCTGTTTCACATTTAAGGATCTGACGGAACACATGAAGGTAGAGGCCATAGATGAACTATCAAATGTCTTAATAGATGTCAGCTAGAGTTTATTGCTGTCTCTTTTATTCCAGTAACATTTTAATTAATTCATACTGATTGAATAAATGTACATTTAGACTAGTTTCTTAATGAGGGCACGTTTAGTGGAAAAGGTTTTACATCACACTGATATCCTGTGGGTAATTATATCCTAATTATATGGTGGGAAAAAGAGTCTATAACTCAGGGAAGCTATTGTTCATTGGACCCAATTAAGAATTACATGAACATAATAAAAGTTCATGAACAGGTTGACTGTCAGTCAATTTAGAAATCCTTATAGGTGTTGAATCCTAGTACAAGACAAGCATGCTACACTTTACGAGCAGCAATACTTATCGTCAAGAGATTTGTTGAGAAACAAATGACGTCTAATCATGACTCTGCACTTGAACGTCGTTTGTCTTGTTATGTGCTAACTCATACTCTATCGTAATCAGTTATTTAAAAAATATATATAAACAAGTACACACAAGTAACCCTTTTTATTGTGGAAATTATCTAAAAAGAATATTTTGGGGGGATTTTGGAGCATGCCTAGGCATTGGTTGGCAGACTTGTGTTCAGTAAGTTTTCATAATTGTATCTTGACCTTCACATGATTTTTCTTAACAATTACTGTCCCCATTTTTTGAATCTGTGTTTTTTCGCACAACATTTGTATTGTAAATATCCAAGCAGAGGTAGGAATAGCCTTAAAACATTTAAAGTCTCAAAAGGAGCATCTACAGCTCTGATTTTAGCACATTGAACCGCTTTCATTTTTTATGCAAAACACATTTTCCCTAATTAATTCCCTCGATTCATAGACCTCAAACACTTTGAAAAACAGAACCCTTTAGGGTCCGTTAAATCACAAAACCAATTAATATACATAAATATATAGGTAAATGGAATCTGATAGAAAATGAAAAGAAAGAAAACATTTATATATTATACAAACACTTCAAGTTCGAAACACTTATAAATTGGGATAGAGATAAGTGTACTCGATTTTTAGCTCAAGTCACCTGTAGCATTATTGTGCACTCATGTTACCCATAACATTAATTTAAGCGCTGTTGTAATATTACTCGCCATAACCATTTTTTGAACATTTTCTTAAAGGAGAGACAATCAACCGTGAAGAGGGAGAAGAACTGTTCTCAGCAAGGGAACAAATCAGGAGAAAGGACAAAAATGCAGAGAGCAAACTCAGTGACCGTTGATGGACAAGGTCTACAGGTTTGAAAAAGCTATTAAATAATAGCTTGCATACTTGTTGTTGAAATGTTCATCCAGGAGCGTTTTCTTCCTTAAAAGCTTATATATAAGGAATATGAGGAATTCTGTATAAGAATGTGCCATGAGAATAGGAAAAGAAGAGAAAAAAATCAGAGAAGCAGAATATAAGAAAGTACGATAGCTGCTACCAACTCCAAAGAGCAGTTCCCTGAAGCTCAAAAGAAAGAATGGGCAAAAGGGATGTGTTGGAGTGACAGTAAAAATGTAAAAACAATCATTTAAATATTGTTGTAAAAGAACAATAGAAAATAAAAAAGAAAGTATGTAAAAATTTAGGATAGGTATCAGGAAATATTTTATATCATTGAGATTTTCCAGCTGACTAAGGGAAGCAAGCCCAATGCTTGAATAAGTTGATTGCTTGAAGCGTCTACGAGTAGCTTGTTTAAAATGCTGGTATAGATCTATATCTGTAATATAGAGCTATTTACTGACAAATTACATATTGAGGATATCCAGGACCCACGCAGGGATATATAGACCTATCAAACAAGACAGTTTCTTCAATTTTAAAATGACTTACCTTTGAAGAAGTCAACATATGCGAAATTCATCAGGTTCTCCTCAACAATATTTTCAGGTAATAATACAAAAAGCCGATATAAGCAAAGTGCCATACATTTTAGCAAAAGTTTACAACTCTTAGTTTTTATATGCTTGACTTTTTATTACGTTCTTTTACAATAATATTGAGCACTGAAATAATTGTTTTTACATTTATGTAAGCGCTCACTCCAACACATCACACATCACTATTATATGTGTAATCTGTATGACACAATTATGTAATTATCTATTTGCTAAACTGAGGATTGCCGTTTCAAAGTTTAGGTATGATAAAACATTTCATTTTCCTGACTGCATTTGGGATGACCAACCCTAGTATGCTTCTTGTGTAATAAAGAATGAGTATATCTGTATTGGGTAAGAAATCCTTAAAAATACATTGCTTTCAATTTTTCAATTGTAGTTTATCTTGATTACCTTAAACAACACCATAAAAATGTATTTGCAGAGAATATGAAAGATATATATATATATATATATATACCTCTCCTACAAAATGTGTAACCAAACTGGTTTGTCATTAAGTGAGTTGATTATTTCCTGTAACTCTGTAGTAAATGATAGAATAATAGCATGAGAATGGATTTTTACCATTTATCAACATTAAATTGCACACTCTAATCCAAATGTGTAACTTAATTAAGTCATTAGCCATGTGGCTTATTCCACTAGGAATGCCTACCCTGTTGCAGCCTATTGCAAGACGACATGCTTCCTCCTATAAACCTTTTGTGATAAATTTGTACCGACCCCCACTAGTAAAAAGACCTACTTTTGAGTATTCTCCATTAACTAATTAATTGTGTCCTGTCACTCACCACCAATCTCTTCAAATTGACAAAACAAAAACAAATATTTCATATAACATGCAATGTTGTTATAAGTATGTTGTACAGGACATGTGCAATAGCATGAAAAGAGAGACAGGGTAGTCTTCCTGATATTTCTGCTTTTTCGAGGTTTTCTTTTGGTGGTAGTGGGAACCATGCAGTGGTAACCTTGCTCTAAAGCTCTCAAGACATGTTCTGTCTGCAAATTCAAAGGAGGGCTGTCTGCCTGCTTGCATGGCACATAGGTGTTGAAAGTTGTCATTTGGGATAGGTATTAGGCAACCTTTGTATTCTTGTATAAGTTCTTTATTTCTTATAAACAAGATATGGTGTTAATTGTTTGGAGGAGTGCACAACTCACAAAATGGGCTCTCTATAAACTATTCCGTGGTATTTTTAGGAAGACTGAAATGTGTGTATATGGGTGTGTAACAGCAGATCAGGAAATGGCATCTAATAAACCATGTCCATGTTCCATTTTAACATTGTGTGATATATCATGCAGTAGATGAGATGTGTAGTGTATGCTCGCTTATTATCAGTGTGTGTTTAAAGTCGTTGTGACTTTGCTTATAACATTGCCTAAAGCAAAGCTATAAGGTGGTATGTTTCTCAAAGGCATGTGATCCTTAAGAAATATCAACACGTTCTAAGAATCCATTTTCTTCTGGATTCATTAAATGACCATTTTCCCATATTTAAAAGTGTTGGTGTTGGTCAAAAGTAAAAGCCATTGATTATTGGTTAGGAATGGTTAGCTTTGGTTTTGAACATTCCAAATTTCAAAACAAAATATAAAATTTCAAGGATTATCACAACTTTTACAAGTATGTTCTGCACCATTAAACAAGTTTTTGTCGCGTTACACTGGCATATACAAATAAAACTCAACAGAACTGTACAAGAATTCCATGTACCACTCCTGCTGCTCCCCTGTAAATACACGCTAAACCCGCTTTGTTTGTTAGAGTAGCAGTGGTTATTTTTTCATCAAATTAAATAATTGAAAATGATTCATTTCATCTCACTAGAACTTGACATGCCTCTCACTTAAAGTTCTCATTGTGTTACATAATCTATTTTTTTCCTCCACTTGCAATGCTACTTTTTCCTGCTTCGACTTCTTAAAAAACAGATAGTGTTAAAAGAGAACAATTACTTTAGCAATGTCATTAAAAAAGGAAATGAACGTGTTAATTTCCTAATAACCCGTTACTTACACCTAATTGAGCCTCACCCTTTAAATAGCTTATTCACAGGACTAGAAGTGTTGTTACTGGCACCATGGTACTATACTAGTTTCGGCATCAAAAATGTTGCAGATTGTTGAGTTAAGCAGCAAATATACCTCGAGTCAAAATGTGTTTGACTACAAACGGTTAATACTCTAGTAAAGGGAGATACTAACCTGAACATATGATAACCAACCCTGGCATAGGTGTTCTTCTGCCACACGTTCCACACTAAATTGACTGGCAGACTCCACTAGGGCGGTGGATATGAACTACCGGGGCACTGGGCCCAGGAAGTGTCCTGCATGTGAGTCCGAAGGCTCATGCACCACAAGTAAGGCCATACCCAAGATGACCTGCGCTACTGCACTATACCAGGGAGAAAACTCCTAACTGAAACCACCAGTTTAATGACATAAATAGAGAGAGGCAAAGTTTGATCATATAATTTTGACAGGGCAGTAACTGATCCCCCTCAAAGATAATGTTCCCAGCATTTAGTAGACACAGCCCACACAATTTTGCTAAGCAGCCCCCTAAACTTTTGACTCCTTTGTTCCTATCCAGCCCCGGTCATCCTATCCAGCCCCTGCTCTTCCTGGGATTACACTCCTTCAAGGACTTCACCTGTCATATAGGAGATCATTTCATTTTTGTAGGTTCTTTTTATGCCTCACTACCTTATAGTGACTAAAGTCACTATAACGTACCACCTGTAATAGACAAACTATATAGATATAGGAAAATATACAGACAATTTCAAAATAAACTAAAAGATGGATAAGAGCTGAAATATGTTTAAACCAATTACCAAGATTGGGATACATTATAGCAGTTTTTATATATAAAATAGCCAAAATAAATGTGAGTGAAGGAGGTAAAACCTGAAGGTTGACATATTGAATGTTCTAAATATAATACAGACATTATTATAAAAACTATGGTTCTGTCTACACTATTAAGCTGTAATTATAAGGAAATAAAATCGGATGGCTTGGCAATGTTTCTCTGGTCGTTATTTGGCAATAACATACAACCTTCATTGACTATAGAGGTTCAGGCAATAAATATCTCTTCTGCTGTTTAATATTCTGTTATAAGTTGAAACCAATAACAGTTGTTGCGCGTGTGGAGGGGGTACTATATTGTGCAAACGTTTTGGGAAGATGTGAGAAGATGTGTAGAAATGCCTTCACAAATAGACATGGTAATAATTTATTTGTATCATTTAAGAAAATGCAAAGTGGGTAAACAGAAGAAAAATCTAAAAATGTAAATATCAATATTTGGTGTGACTACCATGTGCCTTCAAAACAGCATTCATTCTTCTAGGTTCATTTGCTTGCTGTATTTTAAGGAACTTGGTAGGTAGGTTGTTCTGTGGGGACCAAACCATTACTTCCAGGACTCCTTCTTTACGCTGAAGATAGTTCTTAATGACTTTAGCCGTATGTTTGAGATTGTTCCCATGATGCAGAATACATTTTTGCAGCCAACCAGATGCCACCTTTATTGTATTGCATGATGATAATTATATGCCTGTACTTCTCAGTATTCAGGAGACATTACTTCTAACCAAATTCTCAACTCCATTTCCAGAAATGGAACCCCAAACTTGTAAACATTCTTGTACCACTCTCCACACTTTTGTACCAGGGTCCCACTTTTTTTCTGCCAATGCTGAGCAAATGGCATTGCTGAACATCTTCTGGTTCCAAAGGGAAGCAAACACTAAGTTTCCTTGGCTGATCACTGCGTCTACAGTCCTCAACATTTTCTTTTCTTTGTGCTACTTCAAAAGAGCTTAGACAGAAAATTTGGAAACCCTTGTGCTCAATCTCACCCTAGTGTATGACTTTTGACATTAAATAGTCTTCAGGAGTTTGGCTGTCCTGCACAGCTGTGTGCTAATGATTATCTTTCTGTATGATTGTGTTTCTGGTATGTATTACATTAATGATCAATATTGCCCATTCGGTATAAAATCCCTTTCTTTGTGCAGGTGTACCAAGAAGAATTGGTGCTGTTTTGAACACAGAGGGTGGTCACACCAAATATTGATTTGATTTATATTTTTCTTCTTAAAACTCACTTTGCATTTTGTAAAATTATAAAAATAAACTATTAGCATGTCTATGTTTTGAACGCATTCTTACATTACAGCATTTTTTCAACCTGCCTAAAACTTTTGTACAGTATTGCATATACGCCATCATTTGGGAGGTAACAATAATACTTATATATTTATATAATATTAATATATTAATAACTGCAGCAATAGACCTCTAAATAATTAACACAAATCGGGCATTAAAGCAAAACGCATTAAATAGCCTATTTAGATGTTTACTATACTGTTAATTGTGGCTTCCTGTGTTCGTTCATAGTCCTGTATTTTCTAACATGGCTACTTTAAACTAACAGCTTACAGTGTCATCATTTACAGCACATAAACATGGTGTCACAAACATCTGAACCTGTGCTGCTTTCACACATTGTATTGTGGTACTTAAAAACAAACTGATTTAGTTAACCCTTAACATGCTAAAACTTGCTATTACATCCTGAAAAATTATTCACAATGGCCACAAACATGACCTTGCTATTAGTCAATGGAAAAAGTTAAAAAAAAGTTTAAAAAAAATCCTGGAAAAAAAGGAAAAAATACAAAGTGTAAAAAAACAGTATTGGGAAAAAAATATTTTCTGAAATCCTGTGCAAAAATGCAGAAAATATTTTTTTTCAATTTAAAAATAAATATTGTGTTATTGTGTGATATGTATTAATATAGGCTTAAAAGAACAATTTATCATTTACATTTGTGTGAGTATACTAAATATGAAAAAATATAGTTAGGAAAACATGGTAAAATGGCAAAAAAGAACTGTTGCCTTTAGAGTGGGAAATACTCCTGTTTATAAAAAGGTTACATTTCTAGTGTTTGAAGAAACTGACAATTTGATTGGGAATCCAAAATTTTGGCCAATTTAGCCAATTTTCATGGTCAAAGCTAAGAGGTAAAATGAAATGGCTTTTATAGCATGACTCTCGCATTGCTCTGATCTAGTTACCAATAATGTAAATTAATTCGTTTTCTTTAAAATGTAAAAATATTGTAATTCCAGGTGATTCATTTCACCTATGGAAAAAATCTGAATAGAAACCGGCCTCTCTGTCGTACTTAAAACTGGATCCTATTCTACCATAATCGGAATAGCTCCTTTCTGTTACTATTAATCATACTTAAGCACATTCATCTTATTTCATTCTGGCTAACCAGAATAATGATCATGATTATTATTTCTAATTAGAGGAAGTAATAGATCATGTATAACCTTAGGATGAGTCTCATTAATTAACCCGAGTCCTTAGGGACTTCAGCTACAAGTAGATAAGCACTTTATCTTTGTCAAATTTAGCTTAGTTTATACTTCTCTCATATAGAAAATGTTACATTTATTGAAATTGAAATAAATAACTAAAATTGATTAAATATGAAAAACTGGGAGCCATCAATACTGGCATAATATACATTTGCAAAGCACTATTAGCGTGAAAAATAACATCAATGACACGTAATTAGTTTCAAGTTAATTCCAGGTATTGAAATTGCATTTTATATTTATTATCAGTTATTTCTATGGAAACTTGAATTACTCTTAAGTATTGCATTATACTATATAAATAATCAATTGCTTAAAATTATTTTCTCTTGAAAAAGATAACTTTAGAAAGTAGAAAACCCACTTCATTGAAAAAAACTAGAAATACACTGCATATGAAGATGCCAAATACAGGTCAAATGTAAAAAGAAATGCATATACTAGTAGCTTATTGTATAATCTATTTTTTGGCAGTAGTGTTTTTTCGGGCAAATTATATTTACAAATTCAGTTACAAACGTCTACATTTATGTTATTATAAATACAGTATTCTCGCATGAAAATAATTGTTGAGTATTTTACTTATTTAAACTGATTATAATGGAGTTTGAAAACCCACAGTAGGTGATTATATTCACTCTTTTATCTCCCTAGTATTTGCCTCAGACAACAATGAGTTAATGCAATAAAGGTTAAAAAAAAACTTGAAATAATACCGATACTAATGTTATATTAACAAAACAGCAAGAAATGAGTGCATACCCAGTGAATACCATGTAAAACCACACCTATAGGAATAAATATTGGGGATTTTGTCACACATATGGCTATATGTTGCTTAGCCCTAAATAGACGCTCAAAAGAACCGCAAAAGATGAACAGACGTGCTGGTGTCATGCCGTGTCCATTCTCTTGAAGGGAGTGTAAATATACAGGGGAATAGTAGTGCTGTTACTATGTCCTTACTCGCGAGTGTCCTTGGAGAGTCCTTCGGTCATTAACCCCTTAAGGACAATGGGCGGTCCCTAAACCCGTACATGTACAGGCTTTGTCATAAAGTATGCCTGTACAGAAATGGCATATAAGGCATACACCTTCAGATTCCCAGGTTGTTGCTGTTATATTAAATATTGAACACTTAATGACAATATTATCTAAGATGTATTTAATTTTAAATGTCCTATAATTGTAAAATTTATTTTACATCAAGAAATGTCTTGGTTATTTTTATTAACATTTATCAACATATTTGCCCTGATTGCAGTCTTCCTTGTAGAGATTATTTAGGAGTTTTTACATTATTTTGCAGCTTCTGGCTACACACTTGTTAAAGTATTTGCAACTGGCCATGTATTACCTGTTTCCATTTTTACAGGGGCCAAATTTTACTTTCATAATTTTCTATGTGAGCCTTGGATTTTCATTGTGCCACATAAATACAACTATATCTATCCCGAATAAGGAGTATAAACATACCATACCCTTTATAACAGCATTTCAGAGTACATGTGTTCTGTTTTAATTCTTTTTTTCAACATACTTGATGTAAGGGTAAAATAGGGATGTAGAATACATTAAATGTATTATAAATAATAGTAAAATGCTATTGTCTTCCCAGTCTTGATCATTGTATTATCTTGTTATCAATTACTTGGACAAAAACACAAAAAAATCTGCAATTGCTTAGGTTAAAATTGACAATAGTATAGGGAAATGTAGGCTGATACAGGGTACAATTCTGTAATTTGCGACATCGAATAATGTTTTTTTTAGTGACAGCTGGTAGCTCTGGTGTTGCTTATTTGTATCACTGTTATTTGTATTTTGCAGATTACTCCAGTTTCAGGCACTCATCCACTGCTGGTTTTTGTAAACCCAAAGAGTGGAGGGAAACAAGGAGAACGGTATGTTTTTCGATATTAAATAATCTCGACTACTGTTTTTTTTTTAAAATAAAACAGTAGTTTTGGTTAACCTATTGTTTAATGATGTGGATAATGATTTTGAAATACAGCATTTAACAGTACCTAGATTTTAGAAACAAAATGTTCACAAAGTTTCTCCATATCCTGTTTGATCTCTGCGGTTGCCTCAATAGCTTGGTTAGTCTGTTGGGCACCGTTCTTCAACACTTCATACTAATAGAGACAAAATATTTAAAAAAAACACTCAAACACCTACAAATTCATACATGAAAAGTAGCATGATAACTGAAGTAAGGAATTATTTCATATACACATTTTCAAGTACCAACCTTACAATTTAAATAAAAAGTAAGAGGAAATATGGGAATACACTGCATAAGGATACACAATTGACTTCCATATAAATGTTATATCCAAAAACCAACTAATCTCAGCTTGTGAGTAACAGGAGAAACGTAAAGGGGCAGTACAACTACATTCAACCAACTGCTTTGTGAGAGCTCCTCATTAATATGAGCTGACTGTTTGGGGCATCATCTATTCCACAACTTGTCAATTCTTTAACAGAATTGGAATTTCAAGGATCTTTTGAGTTCTTTAGAGTTCTTCTGCATCAAAAGATAAACTCTCACAGTGGAGAGTATTGGTAGCTATACAAGTTGAAGCTTGCTGTTGCTTGATTCGGAATGTGAAGACTTTTTTTTCCCAAAAGAGTTTTACCTTTAAAAATAGCTACAAATTGGAAACAAAAAAAAGGTCACCTAGTGTCACCTTCTACAAAGTTGGTAACTAGTGAATGAGCCACCAAGTACAACACAATATTATGAAGGATCTTTAAAAAAAAAGAAATGAAAGTTTCATTGTGTTGAAGAGGCTTAAAGCACAGCAATTTATTACAACAGTTTATAGTGTTTCGCATTTTGTTCCTTGAAACATTTCCCCCTTCTCACAGCATTTGTTTGATATTTGTTCCTGATTTAATGCTTAGAAAACGCTGGTGCATTTCCACAATTATTATCAATATACTTAATTTTACAGCACATTATTTAATATATAGACGCAGAATGTGATCAACACGGAGTGCATAGTTTTATTTTATGATACGATTATGAAAATCATTTTTCACTCTTCCAATTTCTATCACATTAATGAATTATTTATGAAGAAAGTATTGTATATTAGCGGAGGTTAACAAATACATGTGAAGTGAAGATTATGTCTTTATTGTTCAATAAAAGACCAATATGTTTGTTTTGTCATCCAATGAACTAGTAATTACTTTTATTTCGCTATTTTTTATCTGCAGGATACACAGAAAATTTCAGTACCTTTTAAATCCAAGACAGGTTTATAGTCTTGCTGGTATTGGGCCAATGCCAGGGTAAGATACAAATATATTTGTATTTACATAACTTTTTGCTCACATATTCTATTTCAAACGATAGTTTTTTGTTGGGAAAATATCTAAATTTCTGTTTAAATCAGATCAATCACTTACTATTTCTGTGTAACTCTACTAAATTGCAAGACACTAGCTCCAACTACAACGGTTTCTAATTAGTAAAATTAGAATTCAGGGTTCTAAAAAACAGCTTTAGGTAATGCTGATCCAGGCAAAAACCTTACTGCCTTTGGAGTCAATACATTTATTAAAACCATCATCACTGCTGTACTTATGTTATATATTTTGTTATGTTATATATTTTAAAAGCGGTTGATGTGACATACAATTTAAATTAATTTCCCTTTGTAGTCTTTGAGTTAAGGGATGATTTCATTTTTTTACAGGTTAAATTTCTTTCGAGATGTTCCAGACTTCAAGGTTCTTGCATGTGGTGGCGATGGGACAGTTGGATGGATTCTAGATTGCATTGGTAAGATACAGCAGTTGTTGCATATTTTACTTTATTAGTCTTCAACCAAATAAAATAAATTAAAAAAATAAAACTAGGCCTGACTTTCTAGTTACATTATAGTTCTTGGTGAATTTCCATTTTGGATTAATTGGTGCTGGTGTGGGTGTTTATCAGAAACCTTTTTGGGCATTTTTTCTAGTTGAGTATTGTTAGTTCTTAACTTAATTTTCCTGTTTTTCATAGACAAGGCCAATCTATCAAAACAGCCACCTGTGGCTATCCTGCCTCTTGGCACGGGCAATGATTTGGCAAGATGTCTGCAATGGGGAGGAGGTAATATATTTATCTTAATACAAATTAATGCTGTGTATGAACATCTTCTCCCGTTCTCCCCATACCATTGTTTCAGGTTTATATGTCTTGGAAAATCCATTAGAATCAACATAAATGCCAGTATTATAACATTTGAGATTCCTTTTGACTAAGTATTGATCCTCGTAGCATGATCCAAGTTCTGTCAAGACAATAACCATAACTAGGAACTTCCCATGGTAAGCTACCCAGACCCTCTCCCCTCCTTTTTTTGGGGGGGAGGGTATAGCCTCATTCTGTAGGGGGCTAACAACATGTACCACAAGGCTATCCCCATTCAGACTTTAACATGTGTGGGTGGGTAGTAAGTGGTAGTAGGCAGGAAGCAGGCAGAACAAGGGCAGGAGGTAAGCATGCCTGAACACCGCTCTGTGCCTAGAGAAACTTGGAGTCCCAGAGAAACACCAACATGTTTCCAAAAGGTCAGACATACTAATGATGCCGAAATTTCCTCCTAAATTAAAAAAATAGGATATTTTCAGTATACATAGATGTTTTCACACATGACCTGTTTAACCAATAAATCCCTTTCTTTTTAATCATTTTCTTTAAATCATTTTCGATTCTTTTCTATTATTTACATTGTTTTGCCAATAACTAAACCACAGCAATTAAATGGATTACAACAGAATCTTTTCCATTTATGTATGGTCTTTGAAATTCTTCTGTCTATAGGAGTTTCTAAATGAATGTGTTTTGTTTATATGTAGGATTGTGTTAAGCAAAACATGTTCAGGATATTATTAGATATTTTCACACCTTACGGATAGAAAAAAAATGAAATTAACGTAAAATAATCATGCTAGTAAATCCACATATTCTGCATGAATGGTAAGTTGTAATGTATTTTTTAGGCTACGAAGGGGAGAACCTCATGAAGTTTCTTAAAGATATTGAGAATGCCTCAGTCGTTCATCTTGACAGATGGAAAATTGAAGTTATTCCAAATGATAAAGATGAAAAAGGAGACCCAGTGCCTTACAGTATTGTAAACAATTACTTTTCCATTGGAGTGGTGAGTGGTGAGATTTCTAAATAAAGTTTAAACCTTCTTCTACTTTTATGATTGATAATTATATTGTGGTTTTATATTGTTCAAACAAACCAAACCAATATATATTTTGTTTTCCTTCATCTTCTGGTCACCGTGCAACAGTTGTGTATAAATATATACCCTCCCTGCCCCTTTCAAACTACCCCCCCTGCCCCTTCAAACTACCCCCCCCTGCCCCTTCAAACTACCCCTCTGCCCTTTAAACTCTTTATTTAACATGGAGGATGTTAAATAAAGTTAAAAAAAAAAAAAAAACCCTGACGTTTTTATTTAGGTGCAGAGGGGGCGGCCCTGGGCAGAGGTATATTGTGGCCTTGGCCAACTAGGGTGGTAGGCCCAGGGGTCGACAGACCCTTTGCTACCAAATTGGGGGTGGATCACCCTACTGGGTGAACAGGCTGACTGATGCATCTCTATTCAGTGGGCTAGTTACGAGGGAGATCACTGATCTAATTTATATTATTAAGGAGATAAGTACATTGTTGATGCAAGACCATCAAAATCACATTTTTTACAACCTCCTCTAATAAAAAATATACACCCCCTGTCATCTTATATACTCATTCTAGTGCCAGTTGTGGCTTCTTGTGGTGGGGCCTCACAACAAAAGAATTACTATCATTAATTCCAGCCAGTAGTCTCTGTAGCTCAGGGGTTCCCCAAGGATTCTTCGTGCACACATCAGCCCTTTGTAGCTGGTATCAGTGACATCTGCTTCTGATGCCGATTTCTCGTGTAGTTACAAATTACTTGGCATATGCAAAGAGATTGCTGTCACATCATTGCCTTATCATTGCAAGATTGGCACCTCGTGTTTATGTTCCCTAATATAATCACTCATGCCTGGCACAGCCACAGCCCAAAACAGGATCCGGGGCCCCTGGAACATCTATGTTACCCTATTATGCATGTGTCTTCATTAATCTATAAGAACATGCATTATTTGGGATTATGATATGTGCAGGATTAACCTCCTGTGAGAGGTGAAACAAACACATGGATGATGTAAAATCTTGCTTCATTTGGGAGGCAGAATTTTGTGATACACCATAGCTATACAGCGACCAATGTGCAGTTTAAAAATAAAATTTGCAGTAAGAATAATAAAGTGCAAAGATTATTTTACCTGGAAAGTCTAATAATCAAAGTTTCCAAAAGAATGTTTCTTATATGTTCCAAAAACATATAATAATATCTTCTTTAGCACATATTACAGTGCTAAATGCAAAATCAGACCTTAAGGTCTCATTTACTCAAGAGAATACATTTTCAAAAGCAATGTGAAACATATGACCCAAATCCAAGCTCAGATCATTGTGATATTTCATCTTAATAGACATAGGATAAATGCCAATTATATACCAAAAATATTTTTATCTTCACATTTGATATTTTGTCTTGCTATGCAGATTACAACCTGTAGTTTAAAGCTTACTTAACATTTTACTGAAACGTTTCGGTTAGGAAAGACTGGAACGGCTTCCCTTTGTTCATATCTTATTATGAGAAAGTCTGTGCTAACAGCCAATTGTAAAATAGGCCACCGCATATACATTTCATACTCCAAAACCTATTTAAAAAATGGAGTAAGAAGATTGAATAAATAGTTTAACAAAATACTTCGATTGTTCTGTAATTTGATTTAGTATTTTAGGGGATCCAGGGTCAAAAGAATCATGAGGGCATTCGTCAAAAATAAGGAGATTTCAGATATTATCTTTGTGCTTAACTCAAGACAAAATGTGCCATTAAAAAAGGTTCAGAGCTGGATTCAGGGACACCAAAGCAAGAGTTTGTGCAATTATTTTTGACACCTTCTAACTGAATTTACCTGTTGTCTCTCTTTTGTGAAAGTGGAACTATATGGGACAACAATGGACTCTTGTTCATACATAATAAGCTGTATAGCAATGGGTGAATACTAACATTATATTTTAATTTAACCAAATATAAGAGGGCAAGAGATTGATATATCTACTGTGTAGTAAGCAATATCAGTTGTTTTGTGAAATAAATAAATAGCTTGAATTCTAACTATAATGTTTATGAGTAAGGCTGTAACACATTGCAAAAGGTACACAATGATTTTTCAATGAAACCCTTTAGGATAATGTTACATAATAATGAGAAATCTGTGAACTTTTTCACAAAAACTTAAAGGGGCACAGACGGAATCAAATCTCTGGTTAAATCACCATGATATTACCATATTTATCGGCATATAACACGCACTGGTGTATAACACGCACCCTAATTTTAACAAGGAAATTTGAGTAAGACACACACACACTCAGACACACACTCAGAGACACATACACATTAATTTTATATATTGCCAATATTGCCAGTATTTGAGAGGCCCATCCAGACTACCTACCTTTTGGGAGATCTGGTGTGGGTCCTCTTTATCTTCCAGCGTTTTACTTTTTGTGCTGATGCCGGGGCCGGAGTGACATCATCACCCAGCTCCCCGCATCAGAGAGGCCGCGCGAGAGAGCTGTGCAGGGGAAGATTGTGCAGCTCTAGGATTTATCAGTGTATAACACACAGGTGGGGGTTCAGCTTCATATTTTAGTTAAAAAAGTGATAAAAGTAATAAATACGGTATTATAGTTTTACGTTGCATAGTGTCGCCACTTGTTTTAAGACATGTTTATATTTGCATAAGTTTATTTTATTTTCCTTACTGTCATAAAATCTTGGATTTACAAACTGTCCAGGTCACCCTAATGATGTACTCAACCATAACTCAACCATAATTCAACCATAATTCATGTACTGCTTGCAGCTACAGAACACATGCAATCAGTACTACACACATCACAAGGATCCATTTTTCTTTGCGTGCCCTTTGACTAATAATTGATCTGTCCTTTGGTATTTTCTGCAGATTCTCTAAGGACTCTTGAGTTGACACAAAGTAACTATGGAACATATTGTTAAACTCTTAACTCCATAACTTTATTTCAAAAGCTCTCACTACCACATATGTCTCTATGCAATGCAAATGTGCCCTTTCTAATCACGCTGAAAAATAAAGTTAATGTTCTCTCTCCTCTCTTGTCTTTGAACTTTAGACATAAAAACACTTGAACGCATCACTAAATAGACAGAAAACAGACAGTATAATAGCTATCAGCCACAAATGTGGCAAAAATATACAGTATAACTATGCAGGCAATATTTCACAAAGGTGTGAAATTTCTATTCGCACATTTAAAATGTGGTAATAATAATTATTATTAGTATTATAATTATCTTCTAGAATTATTATATATATTTTTAAATCCAAATACATTCCCTGTACTGCTATGGAATCTGCTGAAGCTCTATAAGTAAAATGTATTGCAGTAATACAGACGTAGCTTTGGTCATTTGGTTCTTTTTTGTTATACTTTAAGCTTTCTATATTATAGTATCCATTTGTTTACAAAAAATGGGAGGTGATTTAGTTCCAGATTTATAGCTCTTCTATGTAAGCTCCCCTGGATTCTTATCCATAGTGTGAATACCTACAGACTGTTCCATTAGGCTGTTCATTGAGTGCATGTGGCCCTTGTTGGCAGCTGGCAGGCCTTGTTATCCACTTACATACTTGATCATTGCATTTCTGGAGAGTTAGAGACGTGTGCTTTTTTCTTCCTTAATGGTGGGATTTTCTCTTAACATTTCTGTTTCATGTTTGATTCTTATTATTTGTGCATTTCCTCCTTTTTGATACTTTTTCCTAAGTCTTGATCATCTAGAGATCCCTTATCACTCTGACAGCTGGTCAATGCCAGGGATCACAAAGTTAAATATGTAAGGTAGAGTAGATGCATTGGACTCCCCTTGTTTGCTTTCCATTTCAACACACCCCATTCCATTTTAATGTTTTCTGTCTCATTACATTTTGGTGAGTTGGGTATGTTTGCTATTCCTAATATTTATTATAGCCATAGCCATGCATATCATTTCATACTTACTGACATTTGATTGATGTTGTAGCATTAAAGATAATCAATAAGACAAACGTAAGCCTGTCTTAATTTCTTCCTAGAAAGTAGATCACTAATGCATATGTCATTTTGGTAGAATGCACATCTATTCTTTCTTCTATTGTTTGTATTCCTGATATAAATATTTACATTTAGGAGAAACATTATTAAATGCTTGAGATGTAAACAAAAGCTCACATGTTTGCTGGACTACCTATTTAGTCAAGTTAAATTTTTAAAAAAGCTACCCAAGTAAAAATGTGTGGTCGCACATACTAAGCCAGTAACTGCACATACATCATTTATTGACCACTGGCCTTAAAGTTTCATTGCCACCTAATCATCCCTCGTCCAGCCCTTACGCTACCTGTTGGATCAAGACTATACTGCCTACATTAAGATCATGGAGAGGACGTCACTTCTAGCGCCACCATATTGCCCTTAGTTCAAGTGAAGGTCGCTTATGGTGACATCCTCTCCCTTGATTGGATGATGTGAGAGAGTTAGTGAATTTGTTTTCAAATAAAAAATGCCCTCAAATTTTGGGGCAAACTGAATGGGCAGGGAACAAAAATAACTGCACAAAAAGGAATGGGCCAAAAAGGAACTGAAATTTTTTCTTGGCATATTTGCATGTCTAGTATATACTCTTATTTTACCATGAATTAGAAATGGGACAAGGTAAGAATGCAGCTCCTGGTGATATGAAAGCACATATATTGCAAACTCCTAAAAAGATGAACAATGGAATACTGTGTAGGTCATAAAGTACTAGCTTATGAAGCTTGGCCATACAGTTCTGCTCAGCAAACCCTTGTGAATCCCCGCATGCACCTGGCTTCCATGTGCGCATGCATGGATGCATAGCAATGTCTGTTATTATGTGACAGCACATGTGCACAAATTGCCCGCACGCTAATTGCAGTCAGTTACATACAATTACAATGGAAGATAACATTTTGTATAGGAAATTCCTCAGAAGGTGAAAATGGCATTCCTTTTTTATCTTTACTTGCATCTCACTTGTGCTATTTAACCCTTTACTGTATATATTGTATATGTACTAAACTTACAGAAACAGAAGTCCTGCAGCACACCTATCAATAACGCTAAACCAGATGAAAAGCTTGCATTGTAGCAATATATTGCATTAAACAGATCTGCCAGTTCTTCACAGTCTACATAACATAGTATTACTTATCCCAGTGGGAGCGTCAATCTTAAATTCCTTTCCCTGGAATCTGGGAATTGGTGTCAATTGCTACCTGAGCTGGCCTGATTTAAACATTTTGGGCCACTACCTGAAAGTTTTTCGATGATCTACTAATTGCTCTACGTATAGCCACCAGGATGTCTAGTGTATGAAGGGCTTTAATTGATATTTCCCTGCTGACTGGGTCTTTTTATGTGCTTTCTATACCTTCTCTTTCTGTAAATGCATTTTGGACAGGATTGAATAGAGCACATGGAGGATGACCTCTGTCTGATACACTATGTGGACAAAAGTATTGGGACACCTGAATTTTATGACATTGCTTTCTAAATACATAGACATTGATATGTAGTTGTTTTGTAGTTTTATCTGAATCACTTTTTATTTATCAATTCTTTAGGAAAGCTTTATTCACACTCCAACCTTTTTGCTTAGCATTAGTTGTCAAAAATTTAATGCACACATTTATCAAAAAGAACATCAGAAATATTCTTTATTTTTATTATATATTTTTTAATGATCCTCTGAGCAACTGAATAATTTTGACTCATATGTACGTATCATATTGAATAGCAATAAAATAAAATGATACTATAATATATTACCAGCATGATAAATACAGAAAAAGAAAAAGTGAATGGTAGGAAATTCACTGCAATCTTGTGTAATTATTATCATATCTAATATAAATGAAAAAATTAAAATTTTACATTTGTTCATAATGACATATAGCATGGATAAGGCACTCAGACTATTCAGGCAGTGTTAGAATGCATAAGAATAAAGTGAGGATAGTGTCTTAATCACTCTGCTTTATTAAAGATTAATAGAAAATCATTAATAGCATCGCTGTTTCAGTGTATGCCATTCTGTTCACCGTCTGTGATGAGCTTGTCTGTCCTCTCATTGTATCCATGTATATAGTTATGTAAGGATCTTTTAAAGTATGATGATTAATAAATACGATTCATATACATATTTACACAGATTGTGTGCACAGTTGGCACAATGCAATGTCATGAAAGGCCCTCTTTGTGTAATGGTCAGGTATCCCAATAGTTTTGTCCATATAGTGTATATGTCAGATTAGGGGCAGTTTCCCTGCTACAAAGTTATTTAATAGTGATATGTAATTCCGAGCAGTAAGATACAGTAAGACAAGGTTAGACCTTTTGATAACTGCATGTAGTTATCAAAAGGTCTAACCTTGTCCTACCGTATATATTGTATTTGCTTGTAATTCGATTATCACATTCTACAGAATATGTAGCATCAAAGTGTTTGAATGCTGCTTGTGAAAAATCCTGTTAAATCTTTGTATTAGTGAAGGAAAAAGGTCATTCAGCGTATATGATAGTGGTTCCTTCTGTAAAGGCATTTTGTAAGTGGATCTCTTAATACGTAATAATTGTTTTCTAAATTTAAGAATACATTTAATTTACAAAAAGCTATTTTGCTTGCTAGATTTTGATCTGACAATTGTGCCATTCTGAAATTATTACTACAGTCTTAAGTATACAAAACCATGTTTATCTAATTAAATGAAATTATTTATATTTGTGCGTGCATTATACAAAGAGAACAGTGCCATCTGTTTTGTTTAACGTATCAAGATAGAACATATTTAATTATCCTTGTGATTTTGTACAGAAAATAATGGTCATGGTATTTTAAGAAGACTTATTCAAATAGTGAGCTTTCTACTAATACATCTTGATCTACTTGATACAATTGTGCCCATTGTATTAAGCATACAAATAGAGGTTTGTCTCTCCCCATAATCCTCTAAGGGGGCCCATAGGCCTTTGAGTGCAATGATAGCCACTGGAGGCTGGTTATCTCAATGTCCATGAGGTGCACTTTTAAACTAAATATCTCCAAAATTATTACAATGATTGGCACCAGCTCAGTGGTCCCACCAATAAGAATAACCATACCATCATCTTCAGAGTCTCCAACTCCGGTGTGCACCCCTCTCTTCCCAAAGGAAGTAAAACCACCAAGTAAAATCTTAGAACATCACTTGGAACCCACCAATGCTGTGAAAAATGAAGGGCAGGTGTATAATTGTTTGAACTCACTCCAAATGTCAAAGAGGCCTCACCCCCTAAGCATCCCCTATTTAAATCCGCAACCGCCTGCAGGACCACCCCTTCCTAAAAACTTAACCCCTTCCTGCCTCCAACAACATGTTCACCTCCTCCTCAGTCAAGTAGCCTGTTTGCCTCCCAGGCGCTACATCTCCTTGTTTTCCTGTTTTAAGGCTTTGCTTCTAATGTATACAAAGAACACAATAATTACCAGGCAGTGCTGCTTTATGATACCACAAATCAATTTGTATCTTACAAACCAGGTGTACCATTGAAAAGTACAGGGAGCTAACACTATGTGTTGTTATTATTTCACTTTTATAGTTAATAACCTTCATAATATTTAACTTTTCATGTGTTCATTTTTTCTCTACTGCCTCAAGTGAAAGCAGCAAACTCCCTATTTTAAGATCAGCCCATGTTTACCTAGACGGTTTTAGATGATAATATGTATCCATGGGAACCATCCCACGCCAAAAATAACATGTAGTTAATTCTTTAAATCCCTCATGGTTCTTTCAGTTAACACTTGCATAGGAGGTGCGTACTAGAGCTTTACACATCCTTCTGTATTTAAATTGGAGCTATGGTTCTACTAGTGGTAACAGCTGGCCTATTTATGGCCTGGTTATCTGCAGAGGCCATATATACAGTTGTGTGAAAAAGAAGTACACCCTCCTTGAATTCTATGGTTTTACATATCAGGGCATAATAACAATCATCTGTTCCTTAGGAGGTCTAAAAAATAGTGAACAACAACACATGACATTTTATTGAATTGATTTATTTAATAAAAATAAAGCCAAAATGGAGAAGCTATGTGTGAAAAACTAAGTATATCCTTATTGCTTCAACAGGAATTAAGATGCTAAGTAGCAGACAGGTGCTGCTAACCAAATGCCCTTGATTAATTGATCATCAGCAAGTGTGACCACCTCTCTAAAAGCTGAAGTGTTAGCATTTTTCTGGTCTGGAGTATTCAGTTGTGTTACCACCATGCTAAGGAGGAAAGACATCAGCAATTATCTTAGAGAAGCAATTGTTGTTGCCCATCAATCTGGGAAGTGTTATAAGGCGATTTACAAACATTTTAAAGTCCATCATTCTACAGTGAGAAAGATTATTAAAAAGTGGAAAACATTCAAGACAGTTGCTAATCTTCCCAGGTGTTGATGTTCATCCCAAGTTCAGAATGTGCTCTGTGTCGGCATGTCAGACTATATAAGCCTCAGTTAGCATGTTAAATGTTAAAGTTGACAGTATAATTAGAAAAAGACTGAACAAGTATGGAATGGTTGCTAGGAGAAAGCATATTCTCTCTAAAAAGAACACGGCAGCACAGCTTAGGTTTGCAAAGTTGTATCTTTTTGGGCTTGTTTTGCAGGCACAGGAACCTGGGAACCTTGCACTCATTGTGTCAAAGATGAACTCCTCTTTATACCAATGTATTGTAGAGTCAAATGTGAAGCCATCTGTCCACCAGCTAAAGCTTGGCTGAAATTGGCTCATGCAATAGGACAAGGATCCCAAGCATACTAGCAAATTTACAACAGAATCAAGAATCAAGGTGTTACAATGGCCCAGTCAAAGTCCAGACCTCACACTCCCCGCGCCTTCTTTGCTCCCTTATAAAATAAATAAATACCAGCTAAATATATCCCAGAACTGAACTCCTCTGCTCCTTCTTATTCAGATTTAATAATTTAATTTAACATTACTTTTGTAATTGCTGCATAACATGAATATTTTCTCATTGAAATGCACATAATTTCAGTCAACTTGGCAGGTGTTTCCAGTTAAGATATTTTATTTCAAAATGTTTTGTTTTATAACTGTATAGCTATGTCTATTTTCAAGTCTGCTAATGCTTGTTAGAAAGCAGTCAGTTAGTATGATTTATCTTGTGCTGACCCAGACTATAGTTGTTTGAGCCACCAGCTGCATGACTTCATTATCTCTATAGAGACAGTGTGCCAAACTGGCTGGCACCCATCCTGTACGCGTGGCATCCCTTATGTGTGCCAACAGCACATGTAACAAGTGTGCATCACCGAACATGTATTTAAATGCATTCATTTACAGAGCGCTTAATTATTTTCTATGCTACGAAGCTTAAGTCCTTAGCTTCAATATAATGCATTAAAATAATCCGTTGCAAATCTAACATGTGGTGGCGTCATGGAGGAGACGCTTTATTTGATGATCTTATAGACTCCTCACATTGTTAAGATATAGATTACTTTTCTCCCCACCTACCCACAATGCTAATTTTGGGTAAGAGTTACATTTGATGAGAAAGAAGCACAATTTATTATATTGCGCTATAGGATCTTGGTTCAGTTTTCAACGAAGTAGTGCAACTTTTCCTTTGAATAATAAGCTTATTCCGTTTGAGAGATTAATCTTCAAATAATGTTGTCATTAATACAGTACAGTGTATAGGCTGTATTCACATTTTAGTCATCCTTAATAATCCATGTAATTTGCTCACAAATCTCCAGCGCAAACTGCTTCCTGTTTCGGAGACAGTGTATTAATAACAAATAATGCATGAATGAAAAACTTCCTTTGTCTAGCAAGATATTACTGTGTTGGGAATAGGGATATGGATTCTTAGTTCCAATTGATGCTGATGGTATTGTATGAATATTTTCATGCTATTTGTCTAGAATAAGTGTTTCCCTTCGCCAGTAGATATTGATAATTACTCCATTGTAATTATACGGTTTAGTGGAATGTGTTTCAATCAATGAACATCAGCTTATTCACGTGCATGGCTGCACATGTCTGTGTGGCACTTTTATATAAATAACCAGCTGCAAAATGTACGGCACAATGCACAGCACGACCAAACAGCAACAGACCACAGGCACACATATCGATATAGAAAAGATTTTTAAAAAAATAAAATAATAATAATAATGTTATTTCAACAACGTTATGTGGACCTGTACTTCGATTTACATTTCATGTCATGCACAATTAGATGAACAAAGTGATGGGTGATAGTAAAATGACCAGGAATTTTCATTAGCCTAACCATATAAAAATGAAGTACCAAGAACAGAAAATAGTTACCTCCATTTACCAAGAGGAACTTGCAGGGCCGGCCGAAGACTTAACGCCGCCTGGGGCGAAGTTTAAAATGCCGCCCCCCCCGCTCGCGTCCGGCGGGGGGGGGCGGCATTTTAAATCTTCGCCGACGCCCCCTCCCCCGGTACTTTACCTTTGAAGAGTCCTGCACGGCGAGTCTCCCTGCTCTGCCACGGCTGCCGGCTTGCATGGCTGAGCGCCGGAAACTGATGCCACTTCCGGCGCTCAGCATTACAAGCCGGCACCAAGACCGAACAGGGAGACTCGCCGCAGAGGAGAGAGAGGGGCGCCGAGCGGGTAAGCGAAAACCACTCGGCGCCCCTCTCTCTCTCTTCCGCTTCAAAAAAAAACCGCTTGGGGCGGCAAAGTGCCGCCCCTTCTAAAGTGCCGCCTGGGGCAATTGCCCCAGTTGGCCCCATTGTAGGGCCGGCCCTGGGAACTTGGCTTGGCTTGGATACTGGCCTAGCCAGATGTAATATGGGAGAGTAAGAACTATTTGGCTGGAAACATGCTCAGTATACTTGGTCAAGTTCTTTCTACTAGACATGCAGCAAAACGGACTGCATTAAAAAAAAGAGCAGAAAGGATCCCATTGTAGTATAAAGGCTGTTAAATATACTTGCTTCTCTAGACTCCCCATAGGCTATTAGGTAAACCTGTAAGTGAAAACACACACAAAATGGACAAAAAAAACCTCTGATGATGACCCAAAAGTTTGAAATGGCTCAGGGGCCATTGGTTTTAAATGGTATTATAAAACTTGCTTGATACCTTCCACAAACTGGTATGGTTAGTAAATGTATTTTGCCGCATGCAGTCAGTACATGCAGCTCTGCATTATTTCCATGTCCCAGGCGGTCAGTCTACTAAAGAGACAGAATAAACTTGACAGAAAATATATCTGCATTATTTTTTTGTGTCTGAGAAACAGAACAGATAATTAATGAAGTATAGAGCAATGTTTTTAATATTGTTATTCTATTATTAAAAATACAAATCCAATTATCACACCTGAAGGGATAAGAATTTTTTTTAATTCAAACTTAACCTTGTTATTTTGTTGTTGCCTATTTATAATGAAGCAAAAATATTAACTATATCTAATGCATGTATATGTAAATTGTGCATATTTTAATGTGTGTCCTGTGACCAATAAGTAATATTTTACAAGAATAATTTTGAGGCAACTGAAATCTGTTTTCTAGAGGTACATTGAAAAGTATACAATAATGCAATCAAGCCACTAACACATGAAGAACACCCATAGTTGGGAGTACTCCACAGGAAGAGCAACATAACTCTGGGCATATAAAGGATATTTTAGTCTGTGGGCTCAGATCGAATGCCTTAGTTGGATGGAACTTTTCCATCAATGGTTGCATGAAGTGAGGCTAACACTTCAACTGTGCGTTTGGCAGGATCCCCTTAACGAAAGTGCAATTGTGTGCAGTTTTTTTTTCTTTCCACTCTTACCTGCGTCATAGATTATGTGGTAACTGGGGTCAGGGTAACTGCTGCTTCTCTTGGTAAAGGGACTGGATTCAGCAGCTGATGGTTGATTATCGAGCACTGCAACAAGTTGAGGAACATGTCGGGATGGCAGAATTAAAATAGAACACAGAAGCATTGTGCTTGAGATCTGATAAGAAGATTTGGTTCCACTACCCTTCCTAGTTTTACTTCTGTAAAGACTCAAACCTCAGATTCAGGATAGCCATATGCCAATCCTATTAGCCATTACTTTTATTCATTTATTTATTTCTGTCCTACAAATATTCAAAATTTTAGAAGCCCTTCTCTGAACTCTATCTAGAATATCAGGATCCAAAAAGGTAGCACACATGCTTTCCATCATCTTAGTAGGCTCAGCCCAAAGCCATTTCCTATTCACTGTTCTAGCACTAGGGTGTCAACGGCGATGAGCTGGAATGGATCAAAGAGTACCAGCCATGGTAAGTAGGACACTGGGCTTGTGCAGGCTGTAGCGGGCATGAAGAGTAGCAGGAGGTGGACGTGTCATCCTTGTCACTGTGGTTTTGCAAGTGCTGATGTGTCCTTTCCTCCCTGAAGTGTTTCCAGCCCCAAGAGGAGCATGGAGGGTGAAGTCTCGCCTCTACAATCCTACTCCTCATCCCAGTCGTGAAGAGTCAGGGCTCTTGGTTGAGAGGCCTCATCAGGACTCTGATGCTCATGTGTTTGCATCAACGGGCAGCAAATGCTTATTTGTAAATTATAAAATTCTGCTAGAAGGGTACATTTAAAAAAAAATGTATTCTACTGTATGGTATAAAATGTACCAATAACGTTGGAATAAATAGGTTTATTTTAGTAAGAAATCACAAGAACTGAATCAGAGGAAACTTAAAAAGATTACTTATCAGCTGATGGCTTAATGTAACAGTGCCCAAATAAAGGTACTACAAATTGAAAAAACAGAGGCAATTAATTGATGTAAAATGCAAAAAGATTGAAATGTTAATGTATTTTCTTTATAGGATGCATCAATTGCCCACAGATTTCACATGATGAGAGAAAAACACCCAGAGAAGTTCAACAGCAGGTAAGAACATTTACGTGTCAACTTTAGACATTGAAATACCTTTAATTTGATCAAAGATTTTCTTTTGAAAGTCTACTTCATACATGTAAGATCAATACTCCTTTATAAGTGTATAGGTTTTCATCTTATTTAGCAGTTTGTATGAGCATGTAATTGTATACGGAAACAATAGTAAATGAGGTATTTGCCTCACAGTAATGTGAGAAGAGTCTTTCTGACATTATGACATCTCTTTTCTTAGTTTGTTATTGGTTGAAGCCATTGGTTTCACAAAAGTGAAAAAGTGTGCTCATTTCACATATGTAATTTCACCATGCACTGGAATCTCATAAGATCAGCTTCAAATATATTGCGTACCCAATGGGTACAATCAAATAATTGCACTTTTTTTCAAACTTCCAAATGTGTGAAAAGTTTGCTAAAATAATACTTGCTTTGTTTTGGGTATATCACATGACATAGCGACAGTACCTCCTTAGGCTTCAAATGCCCTCATCCCCATTTTCTCCTCTAATGCCCTTCTTTTCTCAAAATGTTTGCTGGGTATGAGGGAATCCCAGTTTTCTACAGCCCTAAAAGTTAGAACAATTTGTATGTAAATAGCAGAAATGTGTTGATAAAGTAAATTCTGTAAATAAACTAAATTAATCTTCCTCTAAATTCCTTACCCTGTGACATAAAAAAAAAAACCTGAAGGTTAAAGACAAGTGTCGATCTTTGGCCATTTGGTCAAAACCTGAAGGTCAAAAGTGTCGATCTTTGGCCATTTGGTCAAAACCTGAAGGTCAAAAGTGTCGATCTTTGGCCATTTGTAATGTTAGGAGGTATGATATCACATGCGTTAAAACAACTTAAGAACAACTAAATAAACACTCTTTCCTCATTTCACTTATGGTAACAGGCTGTTTGGTAAAACAATTTTAATTAAAACCGTATTTTGATACTTTCTTCTCCTTGTGAAATTTTGCAGTTTGTTTTATGAGAGCTGCATATTCTCGTGATGGTATTGGTTATTTTTTAGTAAACAATTGGTCACTGCAAGTTATTTGAAAAGCTATTTGAACATTTGAAAATAATGTGTATTTAAATTCATTTGTATAATATAATATATCATAAATAAGAGGTAAAGGATTGTCTTCAGTTATGGTACTATAGGTAGCTTGGTAGAAGGTAATT
>VKOC01000006.1:15103178-15117934 GCA_009364415.1 Spea multiplicata | reverse complement strand
ATTTTTTCAAAGTTTGCAGTAGTATTTTTGTGTGTGTATTTTTCCCACACACACCTACTTTATGTATGAATTTACAGTTCCTGGTATATGCCGCTGTCACACAACACCCCATAATGTGTTCAGCAACATCTCCTGAGTGCAGTGATACCCCACATGCATGGGTGTGTCATTTTTTTGGGGAACTAAAAGGCCACATTTGGTACGTGTGCATTTTTCTAATTGGAAATTAGATGTGTGGCCATCCTTCCCCCGGTGTTAATTGGGACGTTGTTGAACCTGGCCCATTCAGTTTACCCCATCAAATCATACATTTTTTAAAAGTAGACACCCCACGGGCATAATATGCCAGTATTTTAATTCTTTCCATGCGAGAATTGTTTTAAGCTAATATGCTAATTTTAGGACTTGCTCACAAAAATTATATTTATATATATATTTTATTTTTTTTTTCTTTTTTTTTAAAAAATTTTTTTTTAAACATTTTTTTTCAACTTTGGAGGTTCCCCTGATAGTGACATCAGTGGGAAAATGATTTTTACATTTTACTAGTTTTTTACTATTTTTTTTCTAATTATTATTAATTTTATTTTATTTTTTAATTTATTTTTACTAATCACACTGTGATTAGAAAGCTGGGCTCCATTGACTTGCATGGTGAATGCAGTACCTGTATTCAACCTGCAAGTGGAGCCAAAGTTCTCTAGATGGTCTGGACCATCTAGCGAACTTTTAAAATTTGTGGTTCCTGTTACAGGACGGCGGCCATCTTCCTTGATGGCGAAGACTGCCGGCAGCTGCGGCTGTGACCGCTCTCCGGAGCGGTCACAGCCCAACAAAAGGTTAGTGTTTGGTGTCGCTGGATGCCTCCTGATCGAGGCATTCCAGCGACACCATTTAAGTTTAGGAGGCGATCGTCGATCGCCTCCTAAACGCTTTTAAAACGGGCGTCCGCCGCCATACAAAGTATGGCGGATGTTGACGCCCCGTGGAGGGGCCAGAGATGGCCCCTTCGTTCCGATCGTGGTGTTGCTGAATGCCTCGAGGTCGAGGCATTCAGCAACGTTTTTTGGGTGCAGAAAGCGAAAACAGATCGCTTTCTGCACCCGTTTAATGACGTGCCGGTCCTGGCACGTCAATTGTCATAAAGCACATGCTTTTGCGTGTCGTGCCAGGACCGGCAATTGTCATCAAGGGGTTAAGTTAGTTTAACAAAACGTTTTTCAAAAAACATACCCATCCCCACCTTTAAATCCCCCATGTCAGAGATATAAGGGTTAACCAATGCTTCACAAAATTATCCCATTGAGGCTCAAACAGTCCAACCTGTGGGGAAAATGCTTTAATATTTAGCTTTTAGGGTCCGTCTCTTTTTCTCAGATATACCTCTTGTATCCCTATCTTTGGTCCAAGAAAACGATCCGTTCAAACTCCTTCCCTTAGCCAATGGCACCAGATTCAAAATTTAAGTCTCAGATATTCACATAGACCTACAGAACAACAATTAAGCAGTGCTTCTTACAGTAAATACATTCAAAATGACCTTACTAGTTAACCCTTACCTGGACTGATAATTTCACTTTGTATTGATTAGACACATGCACAGAGATCATGACACCAGTGTATTTAATTTAAGCACAGTAAAATATCTCTAATGTCATCATCATGTTAAGGAGCTCATCATGCCACTACAATCAGTCTTATCTGAATTCATTGATTTTCTTGTACAGTTGCCTAGAGCGCTTGAAAGTAAATGTTACTCAGACACACAATTTAAGAATTACTGGCCTATTCACCAGCAGCTCCAGCAGCCATTAGCTGGGGCATAACTTGTTTCTCACACTGATCATTTTAAGTGATGGCCCAACTGTGATAAATCAGCAAAAAATGAATACCTTGTTATTGTTATATTTAAGTGTAAATGTTTAGCCTAGAAACGTATATAGTAATTTGCCATATTTGAAGATGGGGGAAATGAGAAAAGTCAGTATCCCCCTAAGTGAAGTTTCTTTGGCAGTCATTGTAAAAATACTAGGCTTGTTTGCAATAATGCAAATTATGGCATTAACCACCCCCCAATGACACATATAACTGTGTCTGAGCGAAAACATATGATCAGCATCATGAATAGTAATTGAATAATTCCAAATGAATTTGCTAGTGCATGTGGTATTTAATTGTGTTTTTAAGGTTAAGATAAAGGTAAGTCATCTGTTTGTATAAATAATTTAGTAACAGACAGCCTTCAGACAGTAACAGTTCTGTTCAAAACTAAGTTATCTTGAGTATATTATGTGAAAAAGAAAGTACATCCTCTTTGAATTCTATGGTTTTTTCATATGAGGACATAATAAATATCACCTGTTTAAAAATTAGGTAAATACAACATCAGATGAACAACAACACATGCCATATTACACCAAGTAATGATTCAGTCAACAAAAATAAAGCCAAAATGGAGAAGCCATGTGTGAAAAACTAAGTACACTAAGTACACATTGAGATTCAATAGCTTGTAGAACCACCTTTAGCAGCAATAAGTATTTTCTGTATGACTTAACACAGTCTTTCACTTTGTTGTGGGGGGATTTTGGCCCACTCTTCTTTATAACGTTGCTTCAGTTCTTTGAGGTTTGCAGGAATGTGTTTATACACAGGTCTCAAGGTCTCGTCACAGCATTTTAATCGAGTTTAGGTCTGGACTTTGACTGGGCCATTTCTCTAAGATCATTGCCAATCTTACCTCCTTGGCATTGGGTTAATACACACACCTAAATGTTCCAGACGTTGGCTTTAATAGAAGGAAGTCACACTTGCTGATGATCAAGTAATTAAGGCCAAATGATTAGCAGCGCCTGTCTGCTACTTAGGATCTTAATTCCTATGGAAGCAGTAAGCCTTTACATAGTTTTTCATGCATGTATTCTCCATGTTCGCTTTATTTTTAATTTACAAATTATGACATGGTGTAATGTCATATGTTGTTCATCTGAGGTTGTATTCACCTAATTTTTAGACCTGCTAAGGAACAGATGATTGTTATTATGTCCTGATATGTAAAACTAAGAAATTCAAAGAGGATTTACTTTCTTTTTCACAAGACTGTATATTAGACTTGTGCGTTCAGATTTTTACGAATTGCAAATGTACTGAATTTTGGTAAATTTGTCAAAAAGCTTTACATTTACGTCCATCATTCGAGTGAAAGTGAATGAGAGTGAATGGGTGCACCAGGCAACGAAAGATCCATAAAGAAACTGAAAAATTTGTCTGAAAAGTTTTTGGGCCAATTGCACCTATTCAAGTTCAAGTAGCTACAATTCTTAAGTATACTGTCTATACAAAAACTAGTAGTTCAACTTTTTACTTGTTAATGGTTGCCACTCAACTTGCAGAAATGTGAGTTGAGCTCTCATTAAGTTCAATTAAGTTCTATTCCACATGAAAAATTAGACGTGTACCTTATTTCACGATGCTATGAAATAGGAGCACGTCTATCTTTTTGAGTATGAATGCAAAATGGACTCCAATGTGCATTTTACCACAATTTGGGGCTGAGGAAGAAAATGCCACAAACAGATAGAACCTGTTTTATTTGTCTAACGAACCTGACATAAATGGGTGGGAATTGCACAATCGATGATGCTACATATGAAACGCTATACATTGGACTAAAGTTCAAAGTGGTAAAATATTATTATTGCTGTAACAATAGTGGTCACGGTTGGGGCTGATATAACCTAGCCTTGAAGCAAAAATCCTAATTCATTCTCACCGTCCCACCTCTGATGCCTACTGATGAGGTGGTATATCTGTTCATCAGGAGGGACATCTCTTTCTTCTCCTGTTCCAAGACAGGCTGTATGCTTGGTGATTTTGTGCTCCAGGTTTTGGTGTTATAAACTGAAAAACCACAATGAATGTTGGCTGGCGATAGAGAAGGACAAGAAAGATATCTGCTCCAAGGCAACAGAAACACCTACCCCATGGCACCCTCACCAGCTAATGAGCATAGGTAGAGGGAATAAAAATCTCACGTGCCTTTTGTAACTGTATATCTTTGCTTTTAAAGCGGTGTAAGTTTCAGATTAACTGCCCCTCCTAGGTGTATCCAAAGGAGTTTCTTGATGAAGCAGTAAACATTTTTCAATGCAATTAATAGTGGTCTTTCACTGTGTTTGTACTATATTTCATCCACATTAACAAATGGATGTATCAATATTATATTTGTTTTGAAGCACATTTTATATTTTTAAAATGGGTAAATATATAATGTATGTCCAAAAAGATAAAGTTTTTTTTGGAGGTTATTGTAGCTAAAACTGCATATCTTAAATCTAATCTGTTAGAAAGGAAATGCATCGCAAATGAGACTTATATTGTGACAGACTGATTGTAAATATTTCATTGTATTCTCTATCTGTTACAGAATGTTAAAACATACAATGACTTCATAGAGGATTTCATCTCCGTTAATTATCCCTTCATTTTGGACTGCAGACTCTTTGGGAATTGAAAGGAAATCATTTTAATTATTACTGTCTTCAAAGTGTCACAATTGTCCTCTCTGTAACTGGAATCTCTATGACCATAATGACTAACCAAGAAAAATGGGTCAATCTTAGCCCTGCAGAATTTTCTCAGCTTCAAAAGTATGCAGAATGTGAGTATAATTTACTTTGAACATTTTAATCTTCATACTTAATTTCCAGTGTTTAAATGATTAAACACACTACCTTTAGGGTGTATTGCAATGCTTTATATACATATCACAAGATGCAATATGTATATAACATGATATATAACATGATATATATATACATATATATATTATATATATATTGTGTACATACTTTTTACAAGACAGTATGGAGTGTTAAAGAGAAGAAAGGTAACTCGCCAGTGAGGAAAGGGGAGTGAATGGGGCAGGGGGGAGAAAGCATATGTTTTAAAGCATGAAAGAAGATGAAGGTTGACAAGAAGAGAGAAGGGATAAGGATTGAAGAAAAGAGAAAGTGTAGAAATGTTTATGGAGAGTAAAGAAATAGTGAGTGTAAAAGGCAAGCTAGACCTAAATGAAAAAAGGTGAGAAGAGGTTATTTGCGGAGTTAAACATTAACTGGGTCAGATTTTAGCCAGGATCTAAATTCTGGTGTCTTGTGGAGAATTTGTACATACATCTGTTTTACAGGTGTTACTATTTACAGGCTTGTTGCATACATTTTTTTGCATAAATTTTAAAATATTTGAGTTGGAACAGCAAAGGAGATTTTTATATTATATTTCCAGTTAGAGTGGTATGATATGTTTGGTTAACTTTTTTCACTGTTTACATATTTTAAACTATTTCACTTTTTTTCATGTAAAATTTTGTTTTGTTGAAGATCGCTTTGGGGTCTTTATAGTGACATCACTATCGTAAATATGTTTCAGCCACAACAGGTTCATACAATCAAGCATGTAGGCATAGACAAACATTAGCAGTAGAACGGATTGTACTGAAGAGCCAGGGCCGGCCCAAGACATAGTGCCGCCTGTGGCGAAGTTTGAAATGCCCCCTGCTCATTATCTACCGTTCCTCTCCCTACCTTCTCATTATCAACCTCCCTCCCTCTCTCCCTATTATCTACCTTATCTCTCCCCCTTTGTACTTCACTTACCTTCCAGCAGTCCTGCGGCGAGAGTCTCCCTGCTCTGCCGCAGTATGTGCTGCTTCACTACTGAGCACCGGAAATTACGTCATATTCCGGCGCTCAGCATTACAAGCTGGCACCAGGGCTCGCACAGGAGAGAGAGGGGCGCCGAGCGGGTACTGAAAACTTGATAAGCGAAAACCACTCGGCGCCCCTCTCTCTCCTCCGCTTAAAAAAAAAAGGCGCTTGGGGCGGCAAAGTGCTGCCTCTTCAAAAGTGCCGCCTGGGGCAATTGCCCCACTCCGCTCCATGGCAGCCCTGCGAAGAGCTCAGTGACTTTAAACGTAATGCTGTCATAGAATTCCACCTTTACCACAAGTCAACTTCTGCCCTAAGATATCTGCCATGGTCCATTGTCAGCTGTACTATGTAGTATTCATGAAATTGGTTTCCATGACCAAGGAGCTGCACTCAAGCTGAAAATTGCTGTGCACAATGCCAAGCGTCAACTGGATTGGTATAAAATATACAGCTACTGTACTCTAAAGCAGTGGAAACGTGTTCTCTGGAGTCATGGGTCACATTTCACAGCTTTCTGATCAATTGATTAAACAGCTTTCTGATGAATTGGAATGCCAATTAGGAGCCAAGTCTTCTCCTTGTGAGGAGAAACTTAAGTGACCTGTACAAAACATTGAACACATTCGAGACTAATTGGAACTAGACTTGGGCGCTGGCCAACTCTTCGTGTTCGTCTTCGTGGGGGGGAATCTTCGTATTCCGTGAATATTCGCCCGTTCGTGTGTTCGTTTTTTAAATTTTTTTAAAGTTTTTTGTATAAGGGGATAATACGGAGTTAACTCGGTACGGACAATGCAGCAGCTTTGGCGCCAGGGTTTTAAATGTCTGTACGAGCAACTCTATTGGTCGCCTGCAGGGGCCTCCTCTGCCACCAACCAATGAAGTACACCTGTACTTCATTGGCTGATGGCAGACGAGCCCCCTGTCGGTCCACCAGTAGAGTCGCTCATACAGACTTTTAAAATCCTGGGCCACTAGTCTCCCCGCTCCAAGAGTTAAAAGTCCGTACTAACGACCAATACAGTCACTTGTACGGACCTTTAACTGTTGGAGCAGGGAGACCATGGTCTCGCCAGGCCAAGTTGCACCGCCAGGAGTTAAAAAGTCCGTGTGAATGAGCCTATTGGTCGCCTGCAGGGGTGACCAATAGAGTCACTTGCACGGCCATTTAACTCCTGACGGGGAACTTGGCCTGTCCCCCCGCTCCAAGTTCAACTCCTGACGGGGAACCTACGGATTTCCACTCCCGTTATCTACGCAGCATCGCAGGGGTTAACAGGAGCGGAAATCCATAGGTTCGCCATCAGGAGTTAAAAAGGCTGTGCGAGTGAGCATATTGGTCGCTTGCAGGGGCCTCCTCTGGTATCAACCAATTGGTTGCAGACGACCAATAGAGTCGTTCTCACTCTCTCAATATCTCCCGACCTTTTTTGCTGACTCACTCCACATTTGTATCTCCTTTCCAATAGCTTTTTCTCTTGCTTCTTCTTCTTTATTTTGTTCCCCAATATCAGCTCTGTTGACCAGACCTTCCAGAGCATTTGTGCAAAATGGCCACACACACACACAGAGGAAGCGCTCCTGGAGGCCTGAGCAACAAGGAGACAGGTACAAAGAAGAACAATAAGAGGTAAAGGAAGAAGAGGAGCTGCCGGAAAGGAGACAGGGAATGTAGAAGGGGTCGTCGGAGATTGTAGGGAGACTCAGCCGGCAGACTCGTTTTGCTCGATGTGCCCCTGCTATTCAAAGCACACAGTGTTCTCACCTTGGCACAGCTCCATGTTTGCACTTTAGTCTGCAGACTGACAGAGCTCATTCAGGGACACCACATCCAGGGGGATCCAGAACACGTGGTCAGCCTAATGTTGTAATGTACAGAAAAATATCTTAGGGAAATAAATGAATGACCCTAAAATTAACCAGTTTGTTACCTAGAGTGACCCATTTGAAAATCAGAATAAATAAACTCTGTAGTGCAAATAAATTAGGTACAAAGAGGTGCCAGCTTGCCCTACTTTTCATGTTTACTCTGTTGAAAGGAAATAAAGCCATGCAAGGAGAAACCAAGATGAATGTTTTTTAAAGCGTTATGAACTGCAATGATGAGTAATACTTTTTATGACAAGATATATTATAAATGAGTCACAATAATTTAAATCAAAAGACTTCACATTATCTCAAAACCAAACTGTAAATCACAAGAGATCTTGTAAAATTGTTAGGCATAATCCTCAAGGGTTTGAAGTATTTTAAAATAAAAATGAAGCTTTAAAAATTTTAGAATGTTTATGGCTCGAAGTTCATCCTGCATTGCTGTCTATCCAGTAATAAGAATTAACATTTATCGATAAACAGCAAAACTGGGATAACCTAACCTAAGGAAGTTCCCAGAGTAGGCTACCTGGAGCTCTTTTTGTCATTGGGAGTTAAATTTCTGTAGAGACATGGCAAGAATGCCGGCATAGTCCCCGCAAGTCTTTAGTTAACCTATATTTAAACATACCCCACCAATATTTAATATTTACAAAGCAGGAACCCCTCACCTCTACAGTTAAGCTGCAGGAACCCCCTCTACCTACAACACATATGCACACTTCTCTTCTGATTACCTCCTCTCATTGCATGTTCCTCATTAATGCTTTCAGGTTTCTCTGGCCCCTGTACTGTATGCCAGGCAGTGAGGGTAACCCCTCAACCCCCAAATTGCTGAAAATGTTAATGCTGGTTTTGATAGAAAGGTGTCAGAACACACATCGCAGTTTGTTGTGTATGGGGTTGCGTAGCTAGACCATTCATTGTGCCCATGCTGACCCCTGTCCACTGCCGAAAGTGCCTACAATAGGCACGTGAGCATAATAACTGGACCATGGAGCAATGGAAGAAGGTGGCATTTTTTTTTACATCACGTGGCCATATATGTGTGCATCGCTTACCTGGAGAACACATGGCACCAGGATAGATCCCTGGAGGCCCCACCTCACAACTTACAGGACTTAAAGGATCGGCTGTTAACATCTTGGTGCCAGATACCACAGCACACCTTCAGAGGTCTAGTGAAGTCAATGCACATTTAGGTGTAACCTGGAAAATTATAGGACCTAAGCTGGTGTGGATAAGTGTGTGTATGACAGGGTCTGTCTTCATCTGCTCCTGACTGAAAAAATAGGGCTCTTTTTTGTCTTATCACATTGTAAGAAATGCTACACAAAATAGATGATCTTTCTCTTATTAATATTTGATCTTTCTGTAGACATTACCTCACTTAATGTAGTAAGCCTTTGAAGCCAGTTTATATTGTGAACTACCATTGTTTTAATTATGCATTTGATACATAAATTCCATAAGCAAGCATATTTTAGAGGCATTGCGTACATAAACCAAATGTCAGTGACTCTACATATGAGACAACATACAAAAGGTGCCACTTTTGTATACTTGCAAACCTGCAACAACAAATTACCATAGCAACTGGGATTATATAAGTATGATTATTAGAAACGTTCAGATATAAAACCTTGCAAACACTGGGTTTGGCAGTAAAGAACATTAAAAAAAACATTTCAATTATTCAACTAGTGGCTCAGGAGCCATCAGCTCCTTCCTGTCCAGCTAGAGAACTAATTTTAATAATATCACAAACAAAACAAAGGGCTCTAATTATACCCTCAGTATGAAATATGTCATGATATATAAACTAGATAACGTCTATCTAGTAAGCAATACAAGGTCAGTTAATAGAATTAAAATATTGAAAGGCTTGTAATTGGTTTAATATGATGCTTCTCGTGCCAACAATCTCTTTCCTCTTCTACCTTTATTCTCCGAAATTTTTGCAAGAGACTTCTCAGAATATTTGGGAATGACCCAGGACTTAATTAATGAAGGATTAATGAAGAGAGTGTGTAAGGAGCCAGGATTCGGCTCACAAAGTACCTGAAATGGGCAGTAAAGGGAAGGGACGTAGTCCAACATAGCTCCCATCTGGAGATTAAAATGACCCAGAAGGCCAGTAATTACCTATCTATTTTGAGCCTCTCGACAAATTCCAGTGAGTCCCCAGGTATGCATGTTGGGTTATAGAATGTGTAAGTGTCATGTTATAAGAACGACCTCTCTTTATTTTTGCTTTTTTAAACATAAAGTGGAGTTACATCTGTCCTGGTAGCCTTCATCCTTATATTTTTATATAGTAGCACTTTATATATTATATTTAATTTGTTCTCTAAGTGAACATTGCAGATGTAGTAAAAAGTAAAATAGTACTTTTTTTTAGTACTCTTACCGCTTATAATAATAAATCTAAAGCATTAGATTTCTAAGGTATGGCCAAAAAGACAAAAACTATATTTATTTATTAGCTGGATATTATTATTATTATTAGTAATATTTATTGGCATTATTTAAACAAAAGGTAGTTTTTAAACCATTCATATGTAGGAGTTTCGGACATTAATAATTTTTTTTGTTTGCTTATTCACTTTTGTTTCCCTATACTAAATTATGCACACCCAGCAAGGCTGATCACATCCAGTCATTTAATTCCCCTACAATCCCAAAACTAAGACTAAACAAAAAGAAAACTCTAAACAGTAAGATATAATATGAGGTGGATTGTAGTTTCCATGTTTCCCCCCCCTAACAATTAACCCTTCTGTATCCTCAGTCTAAAAATAAAATAAAGAAAACAAATGGATCTATCTGGCTGACTCAAGGTCACAATGATGCAGGAAGACAGAGAACAGCAGACAAATCTTATTGTCACTGGAACACTGACCTCTGTGATTCATTCATCACAGAGGTCAAATCATCATTGACGTTGTAATTTTGGCCAGTTGGACTACTACCTCAGCATTGAAATTCTTTATTAAACCAGTTCTTGATTTTGCATAATAGGCAGCTGTATGCTGTGTGTCATTTGTACATGTTCTATCTCTGTAATCTTAGCCCAATCTATTAGATAAACACTCTTTTGTCATACTGTCTGTGGTAAGCAAGTTCAATCTTAATCACCCAAACATGACACTCTGACTAATGAAAGTTTATGGCGTCTATTCACTGCCATAAAGGATCAGTTCATTGTGGTGTCTAAGCAGAGAAATTCACCCTAAATATCCGACAACTGCCAACAATGGCAGCCTCCAGGTCTGCAAATAAATTAAGTTTATTGGAATAAAGTGAGATACACACGTTGTATACGGCATTGCAAAAAAATAAAAAAATAAAAATAATTTCCCTTTCATTTTAATTTCTCCTTAAATGTGACTCCAAAAAACATGACGGCATGAAACATCATTATTAATGTGAATGGGCAAAATGCAGTTGAATCTGCCAAATAGAAAGGGGAGAGATAAAGAGAAAGGAGAGCGACAGTGAGAAATGGAAGAGAGGTAAAGAAATAGGGGAAGGGTAATGAGAAAGTGGAGAGTGTATGTATTTTGAAAGTGTTTGGGTAAGTAAGTGTATCTAAGGGCCAATAAGTATGTAGCTGAAAGGGCAAGTGTGAGCGTGTATGTTTGTGTGTATGTGCAAGCGTGAAGGTGTATGTGTATGTGTATGGGCAGGCATTTGTAAGGACAGTGGATGTGTATATATGTTTATTTTGACAGTTGATCCATACCATTACTGTTTTAGGCCTAAAGGGATTAGAATGATTCACTCTAACACACATTTAACCAAAGGATACAATTTTGTATAATTTTTAAATAAAAAAATAGTGTCCTTCCAGATGTTTTGCTGGAAGGCCAGTAGTTTACCTGTTTCCAGTGTTAATCATGTTAGTTTTTGCTCTTTTAGCAAACTAAAAATGGACTAAATTAAAAACAAAAAAATAAAATGTGTGCTTCCTGACTCATCCATAATGTAGTGCAATATTTTATTAAATAGCAGGTTAGGTATGAATGCATGGGTCAGGTTTATAGGCTTAATGTTTTCTAAAAAAGGGGAGTACTGCCCTCTAGTGGAAATCTGTGTTTTTAATTATATTGGGTTAGATTCAACAGCAATCCTCCCATGCGCTGCACTGGGAAAAAAAGAGCTAAAAAACAGTGAAACACTTTTATTGGTAAATTAATTTGAGACAACAAACTTATTTTCTATGTCATTTTCCCCCAATTACTATACATATAGGAGCACTTCTGCGGAACACCGTACATTCCCAATTCTGCCCAGTTTTACTCATCCCCTACTTTGCAAGAGTAAACAAATACAATGCCTTAAAATGGCTACCTACCATTTTCAAGACTTTTATCCTATAGTGAATATTGAGAATTGTTCTTCAAGATGTGACATGTGAGTTGTGCTGAGTTTTACAGTTCAAGTTACAACTTACAGTTTTTGAGTTACAACTTGAAAGTTTGTTTGAGGGTAATCAATATGATGTGAGCATCTCATAGAAGACATATGTGGTTCTATGCCATTATATTACATGATGTTTTATAATACTATGATATTATATGTTCTCCAGTTTAGTGCAAAATACATTTTATAAGCACAAATTAATCTGGAATTCCTCTTAGCTGTACTCAGTTACAACCCTTATCCTTTTTACTTTAATAAAGGACACTGATATGCAGTTTAATACAATCCTCAAGTTGGCAAGAGTGCTATTCTAACTTGTCCTATAGTTTACATGGCCACGGAAAGAAAAGACAAACAACTTGCAAACTCCTTCCAAAATTAAACCTCATAAATATTTGAGAATGCTCTGATTCATTCAGTAATAAATCATTCAGCCGGGATTATTTGTTGAAACCTGTGGTTTTCAGAAACTCTCAGGAAAGGATATTGAGTCTGAATAACATCACAGTCTGTATTTCGGAAATCCTCAGCGTAGCACAATTACCACAAACAAAATCCCCAGATTATAACAGTGATATCAGACATACACCACTTACAGTGTCTATGTTACTAAAGCAGGTTCTATTTCCAGATCTTCATGCAAAGTCCCAAATGACTAAAATCTGATTAAAATGGCTAAACTAATCTCTTCTGAAAGTCCCAGCAGATAATGAAATAGAAAAGTTGATGGATCGCTTTAGTAAATCCAGTAAAAAAAAATCATTATATCAAATGTTTATATAAAGTCTGCAAATGTTCCATTTGCTGTCTAGTTATTTTTTTTATTATACTTTTTTTTTTTATTGGATTTGTCCATGCTAGACATAGTTTTGCAAGCATTTTTCAAGCCACTGAGAAGTTGGGTTCTTATTTACGTTGAAACTGTATCAACAAATGGCTCTAGGTTGGAATCTTTTTGAAATTTGGTATTGCTGTTGCTGCTGCACAGACTTTAATCACAGCTCTTACGTGGCCTCCTCGCAAATCATGATGTAGTAAATCCAGGATATGATGTCATATGCCAGTGTTTGACTGAGGTAGATGATCCTGACCCTGTTTATACCACCACCCTTGCATGCCTATCACACCCATGGCCCAGTTCAAATACCTTAAATATTGTCTTGTATGTGTGTATAAGACATGCATTTGACGCTTTTTATAGTTACCCAGTGCTTTAACATGTAACTCGTAATACTCAGAAGTAAATAGCTGGAACTCTGGAAGCACTAATTAAAGGTGTATTTGTAATTTCAGGCATATGCTGTGTTTAAAAGAAAAAGAGAAATGTGTATTTAATGTTAAAAATCCATAAGCTGCGGTGTTCCTTTTTGTATGATATCGGTGTCTTGAGATATTTTAGATTTATTTCCATTATGTATGCAGTGTGTATTATGTTTGTGTCACTGTATTTAGTAGTGTTTGGTGTTTTTTGGGTAAATATATTCAAATGTGCTTAAACCTGTATTTGTTTTCATTCAAGATTCAACCAAAAAGGTTAAAGATGTCTTGGAGGAGTTCCATGGCAATGGGGTTCTGGCAAAGTATAATCCTGAAGAGGTATGTTTTTGTACTTAAAATACAGGAGACATGAATTCATTAAACAGCAAAGAAATAGGTTGTAGTTGTAGTGTATGTTTTCTGTTAAATATTCTGTCAGGTTTTCCTTCCAGGTAACAAAAATAGCCGTCCATACTACTGGGTTATGATGTCATATTCCAGTAGTCCTCCTATTAAGGACATGTGGAGCCTTTGTGATATGTAGGCTAATTTTATATAAAATAGAAATATTAAACCTTTAATAATGACAGAATCTATTAACTTTAAGTTTAACGATTACAAAATAGCAGCAATAGCAAGCAATACATTTTAACAAAGAAACAACATAAAGATATTCAGCGTTTTCTATAAAATAAACCTTACTGTGCTTTAATGAAAGAAATTGCATTGCAGTGTTGTTGTCAAGTAATCTGTTTTAGCTGCACCGAGCTGGGCAATTTTCCCTTTTCTTGTAACCTTTATTATATCTGCAGGCTTTCTTCACGCCAAGCACCATGACACTGCTTTCATGTAGTTGTTGACAGCTTTTCTCCTACTTCCCGTGATCAAACACACACATAAAACTAAAAATAAAAATATTAGTTTAACACTTTTTTTTCATTTTCTCATATCAAAAGCGCTGTCATACTTGGAGCACAACCCACATCCCTAGATCTAGGTTTTTATATTTTTGTACATCGGCCTTTTGCAGAAATGCTGGAAGTAGTAACACAATCAAAGATGACTATGCCAGACAGAGGTCTCTTTTGCAATTGACCGAATCAACCTCAATTAGATGTTTTGATATCTAATAATCTCACAGTTCTCACAAAGAATTGTGCCTTATTCCAGTCTATACATCAAAAGCATCTGTACTTAATATATAAATTAAGTGCATTTGAAGACTTAAATGAACTGAAGAATTGACTGAACTAAACGAATACTCTTAATGTCATGTATTCAGAGACAGCTGAAAAGTTAGGGTAGGTGTTGCAAAGTCATAGTTCGTCCCACGTTTGGAATTTTCCATAGATTTATTATTTTTTTAGCTGTATTTTAGTATTGTCTGTTGTTTTTTATTTTTATTTAGAGTGCTTTGAGGTTATATGGAGTTAACTAATGAATGTTTTCGATTGCTGCCATCTGATTATGTATTTGCAGGACATGTGGTTA
>VKOC01000006.1:15083519-15103078 GCA_009364415.1 Spea multiplicata | reverse complement strand
AGGGACCACCTCTCCTAGGGACCACCTCTCCTAGTGGCCACCTCTCCAATCGGGAGAGAGGGTGTGTCTGGAGGGTAAGCCCTTTTGCCGAAGTTCACCAGAGGCCAAGTTCAGAAGCTGACAAAGATAGAAGACACGAGGAGCAGCAAATGAAGAAAGAAGATAAGAACAAGATTCAAGAGAAGAATCTGAGCTGCAGGGCAAGGAAACATGGACATGGAAACAGTCAGCAGAGAAGGTAGCGATACATTCGTGAGAGTGAATGAGAGACAACAACAATTCAGAGCTCCTTGATTCGTTTTCTTTCGTTTTGTCTGGGGTCCCTCCTTATTTTCAGAGATTTGCACTAATTGATTAAATTGCCAAATTTTGTTAAAATTTAAATTCATACAAATCTGAACACACAAGTCATTATAAAAGTCCCATAGCATGTTATCAGGGACTATGACACATAATTGATAGTTATAAATTGGAAGGTTAGCTAAAGTGCTGAGCTTTGGGAAGATAAATCATATTCTCATATGAATGTAAAAACGTAACTAGCAAAAAAAAGGTAAAAATAGATCTGTCTTAAAAAAATGGAATGCTAGAGTGTATCTCATTCAATTTTTACTGTATTTTTCCATGGTAAAGAAAACTTAAAGGGAATTCTTTTACATTTGGTACTTTGTAGTAGACAAATGCATTCTTTAACTCATGTCATTGCCTCCAGCACAATGGTTAATTACAGTTAGATGTTACCTTCTTTTATAGCATAAACCCCCTCTTGCAGTTATTTTTGAAATGTACTGCCTCTGACTTCAGCTTCATATAGCTTTGTTTATACACAACAACACAAACAGTAAGAACTATCTCCATTGTATCTTAACGGCCCTTGCCTGTCTTAAAAATGGGTCTGTTAGCATAGAGATTTTATATCAATCAATTCACAAAGAAGCTTCACCATTAGTCGAAACAACCAATGTGACTAAAGTTGCAAGGTCCCGCAAAACCGCACTTGCATGGCAAGTCCTAAAATCTCAGAGACATTTTTTGTAGCTAAAAACTTGCAATTGACTTACAGATTACTATGTGAGAGCTTGTGAGTGTCCATTCAAGAACTTCCAAATGTTCATGCAGGTGCTCGTAACTTGATAAGTTCATGTTCACACTGAACACACACGCTAAGAGTTTTTATTGTTAAACATAATGCAGTGTAAGCGTTTCAAATGCTAAGAAGTTGAATTCTTATTTTTAGTAAACTAGGAAATATATAGAGTTTAGATGTCATAACAGGTACGTTTGCTGAGCCACTATTGTGTCTCTTCTCTTTTATCCAATTACTACATGACAGAAGATGAGGATTAGGGTGTAAAGCCAGCCCTTATCCCAGATCCACCCGAGGCACCTGTGGCTAAAGAATGTCTGGACCATATGTTTTGCCTCCTAGGATGCTGGCTGATGAGGAAAACTTTCTTTGTGCCAAAGCCCAAGTACATTTAGTAAGTTGATTTCAGCTCAACTGATACTTCAGAAATCGATCAGATCATTTGAGCTTTGCTGAGATCCTTTGTGGCATGAAGCCAAACTGCAATCGTTACAGACGGGCGTTCTACCGACATACAGATTAATGAGTTTACTGATAAAATTGAATGTTTCTGAAACGTTCTTTTTGCAAGGCCTAATAAGCAACTGTATCAAGAACATTTTTTTCTGCAGCAAATAACATTCTGCATGGAGAAGGTCACAGCATTGGTATTTAGCAACCTGTTAACGGGATGACTTAAATGTATTAAACTATTACACAGCGACACACATTTTCAATATAAGGAACAATACTTATTTGTAGTAACATTTGCTCTCCGCATATTGGTACACTCTATAGATAATCGCAACCGAAACATCACATTTGGCCGATGTGCATATACATTTACGCACATGATACACATGGAATCAGCGTTCGCTTACCACTGGCTGTCACACATTTCACCCATTTTCCATGATGCAGTGTTAATTCCGGATTTGACCATGCCGTAGAGGTAATGAATAATATATGATCGGGTCATTTAGCACTGCATAAAGATTTTTCTTATGTCTTCACGCACCATAACGCTGGTTGAAGTCATCAGGAAGAAATATACATAAAATGATAGCTAGGATCAGGGATTCAATGATACACTACCGAACGTTTAAGTAATAAGAGCATCTTCATTCATTCATTCTAAACATATGTGTAAATTATGCAAATTAATATGGAAATTACAATTTTTGCCTGTACATGACTCCCTTAATCTGTTAGATCCCTTTATGGATCAGGTCACATGGGGTCCTCCTGCACCTGATCATAAATGTAATACAGCAGACTGATCTGGCTGGCCTTTTTGGAATTGTTCAGAAGGATGCCCCCTGATTGATCATAGCATTGGAAGGGAGATTTCAATATGCCAAAATTGCATGTGACCACGTTCATGAGCGTACCTGCACTCTGCAGGTATACTGCGATTCAACTTCTGTTTTTCCTTTGCTTTTAAAGACTAATTAATTAGTATGTTTATTAATAAATGTTTAGTAATATTTCTAGCTAGAACCAAGTTGTAAAATGTTGGGTTTTTTTTCAACTCACCTACTTCTGGGTATACCTACCTGTCACTTGGCATGCAATCATTTTTTGTGTTGCAAATTCTGCAAATGAATCCTCAATTGCTCAATACTGGGATTACCCTAAACCAGGGATCCCCAAACTCGGCCCTCCAGCTGCTGCAGGACTACATCTCCCATTATGCCTCCTTCAGCTAAGGGCTGGCTGAGGAAGTTAATGGGAGATGTAGTCCTGCAGCAGCTGGAGGGCCGAGTTTGGAGATCCCTGCCCTAAACGAATGTATTACTGCTGCGCGTGATTCAGTGTTGATGCTGGCACCTGGCGAAGCCAAATGTATTTTGATTAAATGCGCATCAGGCATTTAGAGCTTTGTTTCTTTTTCTGTTTTTTTTTTCTGTTTCAGCGTTACCTCTAATTTGATCTCGGCACACACAATCTCCCTATTTTAGTGTGCATACCAACGTTATAGCTCTAAAAGGGGTTATATTTTCATATCTTTTTCTTCATTTGGATTTGGGACATAAATGTAGCGACCCGTTTTTAATAAACATTTTTTTTTCCTAGTTCCTCATAGGATACACCCATAACTTAATAAATAATGTGTGTTAAATTATAGCCTTATATATCAAACTAATTGGATGTAGTTGATAGGGATAATCAATAGCTATTGTATATTTTCCCTTGGTGGGTAACGGAACAGTCAGAAAATCTATTTAACGCAATTAAATTCAAAGTTATGTTTTAACATGATTTATTTCACTCATTAACTTTATTCAATCATTTTTTGTGTTGACCAAATAAGAAGTGTCCACTTTGACTAGTAAGAACTACATTTTCTCTCAGGCTCATATGGTAATATTTTCTTATTAGGATAGACAATACAGCTAGGTACAAATCTATAAATAACCATTTACCTTTTTAAATTAATAACCTTATTGTCTATTAACTGTTATCACATTTTTAACTGTAGAACATGTGAAGAAAGAGCAATTGCGTGAAATAAATTGAATGTATAATAATTATTGATAGGATGTATAATTCAGAAGTCAGGTTGGGACATTCACCTTTGTGTTCAACATATGTCATGACAAAGCCATCTCTTTTTTTTATAGAAAACTGTTTAGTTGACAAAAAGATGAGCAACATTTGTGATGTTTTATTCATCCCCTCCTTAAATCTTTAACGTGAAAACTGAAATAATGGTTGTAAATATGCAGCTTAACATAAAAACATAGAATTTGACTGCAGATAAACCCTATCAGTCCTTGGTCTGCTCCCATAGTGAGAATAGATCTATGTATATCCACCAACACTTCTGGTGGTTGACTGTTCCATTTATCTACTACCCTCTCAGTCAAGTTACATTACCTTTAAGCCTCTGACCAGAGCAGTTTTAGACCAGATCAGAATGTTGATAGAGATGTATTCTTGTAATTGAACAAAGGAGCCAAAACTTAGGACAATCCCGAGCAAGGACACATTGGGTCAGTCTTTTAAACAGCTGTCTGTTTTTGGTTGATCTCAAGCCTTCTTGGGTGTTATTTCACCCTTCAGGGATCACTAGGGTACTTGGGGTCCACTCCAAGTGTACAGGTACACCTGTGCTTAGAAGCATACCAATTCCACCCCACTGATGAGGCCAATGAAGGCTTAAATGTATGTCAGGAATTGTTGGTTTCCTCGTGTAGAGGAAGTTCTGGGCTGCCCTTTTGGATGGAATCAGACTGATATGTAGATGGAGATTTTTCCTCTGTAATTGCACAAGAGAGCTAAAATTTGAGATGCTCCCAAGTGGGGACATAGGCTAGTGGCTGTCTTCTTGGTGAGCATCTCATACTTTTTTTGTATGGTGTACTGCTAAAAACTTGCATTTTTTATCAGACCACTGCCACAAAGATGTACACCGGTGTACTGAAAACACTGATAATCTTGTTATCATGGTACCTGTCAATGGATGGGATACATAAGGTAGCAAGTGAACATTTTGTCCTCAAAGTTGAAGTGTATAGGCTAGCGCAAAGATCTGAATGACTTTGACAATGGCTAGACGACTGGGTCAGAACATCTCCAAAACAGCAGCTCCTGTGGGGGTGCTCTCGGTCTAGCACTGGTCAGTACCAATCAAAAGTGAGCAGGGTCAGGGGTGGCCATGGCTCATTGATGCACATGGGGGCTGGACAGTGTGGTCAAATCCAACAACTGAAACGTTAATGCTGGTTCTGATAGAAAGGTGTCAGAACACACAGTTCATCTCAGTTTGTTGCCTATGGGTCTGCGTAGCCGCAGACCAGTCAGGGTGCCCATGTTGACCCCTGTCCATTGCCAAAAGTGCCTACAATGGGCACATGAGCATCAGAACTGGACCACATAGCAATGGAAAAAGGTGACTTGGTTTGATAAATCATGTTTATTTTTACATCACATGGATGGCTGGGTGTGTGTGTGTCACTTACCTGGAGAACATATGGCACCAACATGCATCGATGGAGGCTCCAAATTTTTAATGCAATCTGAATGTCTCCCTAACTTCTCTGCCGACCACTTTCGCTTTTGTCTCACTTTGTCTCAGTGCTTCTTTTCCATGTGTCGCATGTTCTTGTTTTCCATCTTCTCGTTCCCTCGTTCTCCCACAGACATAACCGCAGGCATAACCTCCCATATCCTCCAATCAGTAGAGAACACGTCACCAGAAGTTTTGACATATCGGCGGTTCAGACAAGTTCACACAAGGCTATCTTAGGGCAAAATTATGGATCTCCGATGACGTGGTGGGGGGGAGAGTACGTAACAGGAAAATCTGCTATTCGGGCAGGAGCTTACGCAGGGTTATTTTAGGGCTAAATTCCGGAGTTTCTAGTGATGTCCTCTACCCTGACCCTAGACAAAGCAAAAAGCGAGAAAATAGAAGAGACAAGAACATGTGAGACATGGAAGCGGGGCTACAAGACATAGAAGCAGAAGTGGTGAACAGAGAAAGTGGGGAGATATTCAGGGAGTGCTTCATTCTCATCTATTACCAACATGCATTTACATCGCAGAAGTTCACTGCTGCATAATGCAGACAAGTTGAGGACCTGTGAGTTGAAAAAAGCAACCAGCTTCCAGATTTGTTAACTTGGTTCCCACAAAGCTCCAACTGAAAAAACGTCACCCCCAGAGGATAAGAGAATATGTACAAGTCATCATCCTTCTCCCTGAGCAAATTGAAGGAAGTTAATAAAGAACCAGAAACAGAGGTACCTTATACCTGTAGTTCAAATGGTAGTATATTTTGTAACTACCTCCCGTCTTCCCCTATCCAGTGTGTTTGAGTAGGTAGTAATTAAAGAGTCATCAAGTGAGTTTAGAGCTCAACTGTACCTCCCCCCCAAACTTTTAAAATCTATGGGAGGCCTCATGCCCATCCTATAACTCCTGCCTTGCCCCTATGTCCTGTTGGGTGGTTAAGTTAAAATAGCTTGGGACATAAAGCCCACCTATCAAACTATCCCCACCCCATGCTTATAGCGCTTTGCAGAGGTCCAGTGCTGCCCCTGTCCCAGAATGGTCTGGGTTTGTTTAAGTTAGTTTAACAAAACGTTTTTCAAAAAACATACCCATCCCCACCTTTAAATCCCCCATGTCAGAGGTATAAGGGTTAACCAATGCTTCACAAAATGATCCCATTGAGGCTCAAACAGTCCAACCTGTGGGGAAAATGCTTTAATATTTAGCTTTTAGGGTCCGTCCATCTTTTTTCAGATATACCTCTTGTATCCTTATCTTTGGTCCAAGAAAGCGATCCGTTCAAAATCCTTCCCTTAGCCAATGGCACCAGATTCAAAATTTAAGTCTCAGATATTCTCATAGACCTACAGAACAACAATTAAGCAGTGCTTCTTACAGTAAATACATTCAAAATGACCTTACTAGTTAACCCTTACCTGGACTGACAATTTCACTTTGTATTGATTAGACACATGCACAGAGATCATGACACCAGTGTATTTAATTTAAGCACAGAAAAATATCTCTAATGCCATCATCATGTTAAGGAGCTCATCATGCCACTACAATCAGTCTTATCTGAATTCATTGATTTTCTTGTACAGTTGCCTAGAGCGCTTGAAAGTAAATGTTACTCAGACACACAATTTAAGAATTACTGGCCTATTCACCAGCAGCTCCAGCAGCCATTAGCTGGGGCATAACTTGTTTCTCACACTGATCATTTTAAGTGATGGCCCAACTGTGATAAATCAGCAAAAAATGAATACCTTGTTATTGTTATATTTAAGTGTAAATGTTTAGCCTAGAAACGTATATAGTAATTTGCCATATTTGAAGATGGGGGAAATGAGAAAAGTCAGTATCCCCCTAAGTGAAGTTTCTTTGGCAGTCATTGTAAAAATACTAGGCTTGTTTGCAATAATGCAAATTATGGCATTAACCACCCCCCAATGACACATATAACTGTGTCTGAGCGAAAACATATGATCAGCATCATGAATAGTAATTGAATAATTCCAAATGAATTTGCTAGTGCATGTGGTATTTAATTGTGTTTTTAAGGTTAAGATAAAGGTAAGTCATCTGTTTGTATAAATAATTTAGTAACAGACAGCCTTCAGACAGTAACAGTTCTGTTCAAAACTAAGTTATCTTGAGTATATTATGTGAAAAAGAAAGTACATCCTCTTTGAATTCTCTGGTTTTGCATATGAGGACATAGTAAATATCATCTGTTTAAAAATTAGCTAAATACAACATCAGATGAACAACAACACATGCCATATTACACCAAGTAATGATTCAGTCAACAGAAATAAAGCCAAAATGGAGAAGCCATGTGTGAAAAACTAAGTACACATTGAGATTCAATATCTTGTAGAACCACCTTTAGCAGCAATAACCATTTTCTGTATGACTTAACACAGTCTTTCACTTTGTTGTGGGGGGATTTTGGCCCACTCTTCTTTACAATGTTGCTTTAGTTCTTTGAGGTTTGCAGGAATGTGTTTATACACAGGTCTCAATGTCTCGCCATAGCATTTTAATCGAGTTTAGGTCTGGACTTTGACTGGGCCATTTCTCTAAGATCATTGCCAATCTTACCTCCTTGGCATTGGGTTAATACAAACACCTAAAGGTTCCAGACGTTGGCTTTAATAGAAGGGAGTCACACTTGCTGATGATCAATTAATTAAGGCCAAATGATTATCAGTGCCTGCCTGCTACTTAGGATCTTAATTCCTATGGAAGCAGTAAACCTGTACTTAGTTTTTCATGCATGTATTCTCCATGTTCGCTTTATTTTTACCTAATTTTTAGACCTGCTAAGGAACAGATGATTGTTATTATGTCCTGATATGTAAAACTAAGAAATTCAAAGAGGATTTACTTTCTTTTTCACAGGACTGTATATTAGACTTCTGCGTTCAGATTTTTACAAATTGCAAATTTACTGAATTTTGGTAAATTTGTCAAAAAGCTTTACATTTTCATTCGAGTGAAAGTGAATGAGAGTGAATGGGTGCACCAGGCAACGAAAGAGCCATAAAGAAACTGAAACTAAATTTGTCTGAAAAGTTTTTGGGCCAATTGCACCTGTATATATATATATATATATATATATATATATATATATATATATATATATATATATATATATATATATATATATATATACATCCATTTGTAGTTGGTATGTATCAAAGATTATAGTTAGGTTCAAAACAATCAAGACGTCCTTTCCCTCCACCCATCTATTCAAGTAGCTACCATTCTTAAGTATACTGTCTATACATGAACTAGTAGTTCAACTTTTTACTTGTCAATGGTTGCCACTCAACCTGCAAAAATGTGAGTTGAGCTCTCATTAAGTTCAATTAAGTTCTATTCCACATGAAAAATTAGACGTGTACCTTATTTCACGATGCTATTAAATAGGAGCACGTCTATCTTTTTGAATATGAATGCAAAATGGACTCCAATGTGCATTTTACCACAATTTGGGGCTGAGGAAGAAAATGCCACAAACAGATAGAACCTGCTTTAATTGTCTAAAGTATTATTATTGCTGTAACAATACTGGCCACGGTTGGGGCTGATGTAACCTAGCCTTGAAGCAAAAATCCTAATTCATTCTCACCGTCCCACCTCTGATGCCTGCTGATGAGGTGGTATATCTGTTCACCAGGAGGGACATCTCTTTCTTCTCCTGTTCCAAGACAGGTTGTATGCTTGGTGATTTTGTGCTCCGGGTTTTGGTGTTATAAACCGAAAAACCACAATTAATGTTGACTGGCGATAGAGAAGGACAAGAAAGATATCTGCTTCAAGGCAACAGAAACACCTGCCCCATGGCACCCTCACCAGCTAATGAGCATAGGTAGAGGGAATAAAAATCTCTGGAATACAGAGCTACACATGCCTTTTGTAACTGTATATATTTGCTTTTAAAACGGTGTAAGTTTCAGATTAACTGCCCGTCCTAGGTGTATCCAAAGGAGTTTCTTGATGAAGCAGTAAACATTTTTCAATGCAATTAATAGTGGTCTTTCACTGTGTTTGTACTATATTTCATCCACATTAACAAATGGATGTATCAATATTATATTTGTTTTGAAGCACATTTTATATTTTTAAAATGGGTAAATATATAATGTATGTCCAAAAAGATAAAGTTTTTTTTGGAGGTTATTGTAGCTAAAACTGCATATCTTAAATCTAATCTGTTAGAAAGGAAATGCATCGCAAATGAGACTTATATTGTGACAGACTGATTGTAAATATTTCATTATATTTTCTATCTGTTACAGAATGTTAAAACATACAATGACTTCATAGAGGATTTCATCTCCGTTAATTATCCCTTCATTTTGGACTGCAGACTCTTTGGGAATTGAAAGGAAATCATTTTAATTATTACTGTCTTCAAAGTGTCACATTTGTCCTCTCTGTAACTGGAATCTCTATGACCATAATGACTAACCAAGAAAAATGGGTCAATCTTAGCCCTGCAGAATTTTCTCAGCTTCAAAAGTATGCAGAATGTAAGTATAATTTACTTTGAACATTTTAATCTTCATACTTAATTTCCAGTGTTTAAATGATTAAACACACTACCTTTAGGGTGTATTGCAATGCTTTATATACATATCACAAGATGCAATATGTATATAACATGATATATAACATGATATATATACATATATATATATATATATATATATATATTGTGTACATACTTTTTACAAGACAGTATGGAGTGTTAAAGAGAAGAAAGGTAACTCGCCAGTGAGGAAAGGGGAGTGAATGGGGCAGGGGGGAGAAAGCATATGTTTTAAAGCATGAAAGAAGATGAAGGTTGACTTCACTTACTACTTCACATCACTTCACATCAGCCAATGAAGTACAGTACACCTGTACTTCATTGGCTGATGGCAGACGAGCCAATGAAGTACAGGTGTTTTAAAATCCTGGGCCATAACTTGGCTGGGTGAGACCACTAGTCTCCAAGAGTTAAAAGTCTGTACTAACGACCAATACAGTCGCTTGTACGGACCTTTAACTGTTGGAGCAGGGAGACCATGGTCTCGCCAGGCCAAGTTGCACCGCCAGGAGTTAAAAAGTCCGTGTGAATGAGCCTATTGGTCGCCTGCAGGGGTGACCAATAGAGTCACTTGCACGGCCATTTAACTCCTGACGGGGAACTTGGCCTGTCCCCCCGCTCCAAGTTCAACTCCTGACGGGGAACCTACGGATTTCCACTCCCGTTATCTACGCAGCATCGCAGGGGTTAACAGGAGCGGAAATCCATAGGTTCGCCATCAGGAGTTAAAAAGGCTGTGCGAGTGAGCATATTGGTCGCTTGCAGGGGCCTCCTCTGGTATCAACCAATTGGTTGCAGACGACCAATAGAGTCGTTCTCACTCTCTCAATATCTCCCGACCTTTTTTGCTGACTCACTCCACATTTGTATCTCCTTTCCAATAGCTTTTTCTCTTGCTTCTTCTTCTTTATTTTGTTCCCCAATATCAGCTCTGTTGACCAGACCTTCCAGAGCATTTGTGCAAAATGGCCACACACACACACACAGAGGAAGCGCTCCTGGAGGCCTGAGCAACAAAGCTGAAACCAAGGAGACAGGTACAAAGAAGAACAATAAGAGGTAAAGGAAGAAGAGGAGCTGCCGGAAAGGAGACAGGGAATGTAGAAGGGGTCGTCGGAGATTGTAGGGAGACTCAGCCGGCAGACTCGTTTTGCTCGATGTGCCCCTGCTATTCAAAGCACACAGTGTTCTCACCTTGGCACAGCTCCATGTTTGCACTTTAGTCTGCAGACTGACAGAGCTCATTCAGGGACACCACATCCAGGGGGATCCAGAACACGTGGTCAGCCTAATGTTGTAAAGTACAGAAAAATATCTTAGGGAAATAAATGAATGACCCTAAAATTAACCAGTTTGTTACCTAGAGTGACCCATTTGAAAATCAGAATAAATAAACTCTGTAGTGCAAATAAATTAGGTACAAAGAGGTGCCAGCTTGCCCTACTTTTCATGTTTACTCTGTTGAAAGGAAATAAAGCCATGCAAGGAGAAACCAAGATGAATGTTTTTTAAAGCGTTATGAACTGCAATGATGAGTAATACTTTTTATGACAAGATATATTATAAATGAGTCACAATAATTTAAATCAAAAAACTTCACATTATCTCAAAACTAAACTGTAAATTACAAGAGATCTTGTAAAATTGTTAGGCATAATCCTCAAGGGTTTGAAGTATTTTAAAATAAAAATGAAGCTTTAAAAATTTTAGAATGTTTATGGCTCGAAGTTCATCCTGCATTGCTGTCTATCCAGTAATAAGAATTAACATTTATCGATAAACAGCAAAACTGGGATAACCTAACCTAAGGAAGTTCCCAGAGTAGGCTACCTGGAGCTCTTTTTGTCATTGGGAGTTAAATTTCTGTAGAGACATGGCAAGAATGCCGGCATAGTCCCCGCAAGTCTTTAGTTAACCTATATTTAAACATACCCCACCAATATTTAATATTTACAAAGCAGGAACCCCTCACCTCTACAGTTAAGCTGCAGGAACCCCCTCTACCTACAACACATATGCACACTTCTCTTCTGATTACCTCCTCTCATTGCATGTTCCTCATTAATGCTTTCAGGTTTCTCTGGCCCCTGTACTGTATGCCAGGCAGTGAGGGTAACCCCTCAACCCCCAAATTGCTGAAAATGTTAATGCTGGTTTTGATAGAAAGGTGTCAGAACACACATCGCAGTTTGTTGTGTATGGGGTTGCGTAGCTAGACCATTCATTGTGCCCATGCTGACCCCTGTCCACTGCCGAAAGTGCCTACAATAGGCACGTGAGCATAATAACTGGACCATGGAGCAATGGAAGAAGGTGGCATGGTTTGATGTATCACGTTTTTTTTTCCATCACGTGGCCATATATGTGTGCATCGCTTACCTGGAGAACACATGGCACCAGGATGGATCCATGGAGGCCCCACCTCACAACTTACAGGACTTAAAGGATCTGCTGTTAACATCTTGGTGCCAGATACCACAGCACACCTTCAGAGGTCTAGTGAAGTCCATGCACATTTAGGTGTAACCTGGAAAATTATAGGACCTAAGCAGGTGTGGATAAGTGTGTGTATGACAGGGTCTGTCTTCATCTGCTCCTGACTGAAAAAATAGGGCTCTTTTTTATGTCTATCACATTGTAAGAAATGCTACACAAAATAGATGATCTTTCTCTTATTAATATTTGATCTTTCTGTAGACATTACCTCACTTAATGTAGTAAGCCTTTGAAGCCAGTTTATATTGTGAACTACCATTGTTTTAATTATGCATTTGATACATAAATTCCATAAGCAAGCATATTTTAGAGGCATTGCGTACATAAACCAAATGTCAGTGACTCTACATATGAGACAACATACAAAAGGTGCCACTTTTGTATACTTGCAAACCTGCAACAACAAATTACCATAGCAACTGGGATTATATAAGTATGATTATTAGAAACGTTCAGATATAAAACCTTGCAAACACTGGGTTTGGCAGTAAAGAACATTAAAAAAAACATTTCAATTATTCAACTAGTGGCTCAGGAGCCATCAGCTCCTTCCTGTCCAGCTAGAGAACTAATTTTAATAATATCACAAACAAAACAAAGGGCTCTAATTATACCCTCAGTATGAAATATGTCATGATATATAAACTAGATAACGTCTATCTAGTAAGCAATACAAGGTCAGTTAATAGAATTAAAATATTGAAAGGCTTGTAATTGGTTTAATATGATACTTCTCGTGCCAACAATCTCTTTCCTCTTCTACCTTTATTCTTCGGAATTTTTGAAAGAGACTTCTCAGAATATTTGGGAATGACCCAGGACTTGGCCCCAAGAGATTAATGGAGAGAGTGTGTAAGGAGCCAGGATTCGGCTCACAAAGGGACAACCACCCAAGACAATTCAAATGACCTGAAATGGGCAGTAAAGGGAAGGGACGTAGTCCAACATAGCTCCCATCTGGAGATTAAAATGACCCAGAAGGCCAGTAATTACCTATCTATTTTGAGCCTCTCGACAAATTCCAGTGAGTCCCCAGGTATGCATGTTGGGTTATAGAATGTGTAAGTGTCATGTTATAAGAACGACCTCTCTTTATTTTTGCTTTTTTAAACATAAAGTGGAGTTACATCTGTCCTGGTAGCCTTCATCCTTATATTTTTATATAGTAGCACTTTATATATTATATTTAATTTGTTCTCTAAGTGAACATTGCAGATGTAGTAAAAAGTAAAATAGTACTTTTTTTTAGTACTCTTACCGCTTATAATAATAAATCTAAAGCATTAGATTTCTAAGGTATGGCCAAAAAGACAAAAACTATATTTATTTATTAGCTGGATATTATTATTATTATTAGTAATATTTATTGGCATTATTTAAACAAAAGGTAGTTTTTAAACCATTCATATGTAGGAGTTTCGGACATTAATAATTTTTTTTGTTTGCTTATTCACTTTTGTTTCCCTATACTAAATTATGCACACCCAGCAAGGCTGATCACATCCAGTCATTTAATTCCCCTACAATCCCAAAACTAAGACTAAACAAAAAGAAAACTCTAAACAGTAAGATATAATATGAGGTGGATTGTAGTTTCCATGTTTCCCCCCCCTAACAATTAACCCTTCTGTATCCTCAGTCTAAAAATAAAATAAAGAAAACAAATGGATCTATCTGGCTGACTCAAGGTCACAATGATGCAGGAAGACAGAGAACAGCAGACAAATCTTATTGTCACTGGAACACTGACCTCTGTGATTCATTCATCACAGAGGTCAAATCATCATTGACGTTGTAATTTTGGCCAGTTGGACTACTACCTCAGCATTGAAATTCTTTATTAAACCAGTTCTTGATTTTGCATAATAGGCAGCTGTATGCTGTGTGTCATTTGTACATGTTCTATCTCTGTAATCTTAGCCCAATCTATTAGATAAACACTCTTTTGTCATACTGTCTGTGGTAAGCAAGTTCAATCTTAATCACCCAAACATGACACTCTGACTAATGAAAGTTTATGGCGTCTATTCACTGCCATAAAGGATCAGTTCATTGTGGTGTCTAAGCAGAGAAATTCACCCTAAATATCCGACAACTGCCAACAATGGCAGCCTCCAGGTCTGCAAATAAATTAAGTTTATTGGAATAAAGTGAGATACACACGTTGTATACGGCATTGCAAAAAAATAAAAAAATAAAAATAATTTCCCTTTCATTTTAATTTCTCCTTAAATGTGACTCCAAAAAACATGACGGCATGAAACATCATTATTAATGTGAATGGGCAAAATGCAGTTGAATCTGCCAAATAGAAAGGGGAGAGATAAAGAGAAAGGAGAGCGACAGTGAGAAATGGAAGAGAGGTAAAGAAATAGGGGAAGGGTAATGAGAAAGTGGAGAGTGTATGTATTTTGAAAGTGTTTGGGTAAGTAAGTGTATCTAAGGGCCAATAAGTATGTAGCTGAAAGGGCAAGTGTGAGCGTGTATGTTTGTGTGTATGTGCAAGCGTGAAGGTGTATGTGTATGGGCAGGCATTTGTAAGGACAGTGGATGTGTATATATGTTTATTTTGACAGTCGATCCATACCATTACTGTTTTAGGCCTAAAGGGATTAGAATGATTCACTCTAACACACATTTAACCAAAGGATACAATTTTGTATAATTTTTAAATAAAAAAATAGTGTCCTTCCAGATGTTTTGCTGCAAATGTATCTATCACATTCCAAGGATATGCAACTTGGTAATCCAAATGCTACATTTTGGGTTGATTTAAGTCGGTGGCGCTTTGGGACAGTTGGTTTGGTAACCTTTCAAGTAAGTAATTGCTAGCTGTGCTGCAAAATTCCCTGGATTTTTTTTTTTAAAATGATGGCAACTATGAATACATATATGTTTAAAGAAAAACCAGAACTAAGTTTCCTAGGGCCAGTAGTTTACCTGTTTCCAGTGTTAATCATATTAGTTTTTGCTCTTTTGGCAAACTAAAAATGGACTAAATTAAAAACAAAAAATAAAATGTGTGCTTCCTGACTCATCCATAATGTAGTGCAATATTTTATTAAATAGCAGGTTAGGTATGAATGCATGGGTCAGGTTTATAGGCTTAATGTTTTTTTAAAAAAAGGGGAGTACTGCCCTCTAGTGGAAATCTGTGTTTTTAATTATATTGGGTTAGATTCAACAGCAATCCTCCCATGCGCTGCACTGGGAAAAAAAGAGCTAAAAAACAGTGAAACACTTTTATTGGTAAATTAATTTGAGACAAATTTTTCCCCAATTACTATACATATAGGAGCACTTCAGTGGAACACCGTACATTCCTAATTCTGCCCAGTTTTACTCATTCCCTACTTTTCAAGAGTAAACAAATACAATGCCTTAAAATGGCTACCTACCATTTTCAAGACTTTTATCCTATAGTGAATATTGAGAATTGTTCTTCAAGATGTGACATGTGAGTTGTGCTGAGTTTTACAGTTCAAATAAACCTTTAGCTTGAGCTATAACTTGGAAGTTTGTTTCAGGGTAATCAATATGATGTGAGCATCTCATAGAAGACATATGTGGTTCTATGCCATTATATTACATGATGTTTTATAATACTATGATATTATATGTTCTCCTGTTTAGTGCAAAATACATTTTATAAGCACAAATTAATCTGGAATTCCTCTTAGCTGTACTCAGTTACAACCCTTATCCTTTTTACTTTAATAAAGGACACTGATATGCAGTTTAATACAATCCTCAAGTTGGCAAGAGTGCTATTCTAACTTGTCCTATAGTTTACATGGCCACGGAAAGAAAAGACAAACAACTTGCAAACTCCTTCCAAAATTAAACCTCATAAATATTTGAGAATGCTCTGATTCATTCAGTAATAAATCATTCAGCCGGGATTATTTGTTGAAACCTGTGGTTTTCAGAAACTCTCAGGAAAGGATATTGAGTCTGAATAACATCACAGTCTGTATTTCGGAAATCCTCAGCGTAGCACAATTACCACAAACAAAATCCCCAGATTATAACAGTGATATCAGACATACACCACTTACAGTGTCTATGTTACTAAAGCAGGTTCTATTTCCAGATCTTCATGCAAAGTCCCAAATGACTAAAATCTGATTAAAATGGCTAAACTAATCTCTTCTGAAAGTCCCAGCAGATAATGAAATAGAAAAGTTGATGGATCGCTTTAGTAAATCCAGTAAAAAAAAATCATTATATCAAATGTTTATATAAAGTCTGCAAATGTTCCATTTGCTGTCTAGTTATTTTTTTTATTATACTTTTTTTTTTTATTGGATTTGTCCATGCTAGACATAGTTTTGCAAGCATTTTTCAAGCCACTGAGAAGTTGGGTTCTTATTTACGTTGAAACTGTCTCAACAAATGGCTCTAGGTTGGAATCTTTTTTGCAATTGGTATTGCTGTTGCTGCTGCACAGGCTTTAATCACAGCTCTTACGTGGCCTCCTCGCAAATCATGATGTAGTCAATCCAGGATATGATGTCATATGCCAGTGTTTGACTGGTGATGGCTGAGGTAGATGATCCTGACCCTGTTTATACCACCACCCTTGCCTGCCTATCACACCCATGGCCCAGTTCAAATACCTTAAATATTGTCTTGTATGTGTGTGTAAGACATGCATTTGACACTTTTTATAGTTACCCAGTGCTTTAACATGTAACTCGTAATACTCAGAAGTAAATAGCTGGAAGCACTAATTAAAGGTGTATTTGTAATTTCAGGCATATGCTGTGTTTAAAAGAAAAAGAGAAATGTGTATTTAATGTTAAAAATCCATAAGCTGCGGTGTTCCTTTTTGTATGATATCGGTGTCTTGAGATATTTTAGATTTATTGCCATTATGTATGCAGTGTGTATTATGTTTGTGTCACTGTTTTTAGTAGTGTTTGGTGTTTTTTTTGGTAAATATATTCAAATGTGCTTAAACCTGTATTTGTTTTCATTCAAGATTCAACCAAAAAGGTTAAAGATGTCTTGGAGGAGTTCCATGGCAATGGGGTTCTGGCAAAGTATAATCCTGAAGAGGTATGTTTTTGTACTTAAAATACAGGAGACATGAATTCATTAAACAGCAAAGAAATAGGTTGTAGTTGTAGTGTATGTTTTCTGTTAAATATTTTTTTTAATAGTCAGGTTTTCCTTCCAGGTAACAAAAATAGCCGTCCATACTGCTGGGTTATGATGTCATATTCCAGTAGTCCTCCTATTAAGGACATGTGGAGCCTTTGTGATATGTAGGCTAATTTTATATAAAATAGAAATATTAAACCTTTAATAATGACAGAATCTATTAACTTTAAGTTTAACGATTACAAAATAGCAGCAATAGCAAGCAATACATTTTAACAAAGAAACAACATAAAGATATTCAGCGTTTTCTATAAAATAAACCTTACTGTGCTTTAATGAAAGAAATTGCATTGCAGTGTTGTTGTCAAGTAATCTGTTTTAGCTGCACCGAGCTGGGCAATTTTCCCTTTTCTTGTAACCTTTATTATATCTGCAGGCTTTCTTCACGCCAAGCACCATGACACTGCTTTCATGTAGTTGTTGACAGCTTTTCTCCTACTTCCCGTGATCAAACACACACATAAAACTAAAAATAAAAATATTAGTTTAACACTTTTTTTTCATTTTCTCATATCAAAAGCGCTGTCATACTTGGAGCACAACCCACATCCCTAGATCTAGGTTTTTATATTTTTGTACATCGGCCTTTTGCAGAAATGCTGGAAGTAGTAACACAATCAAAGATGACTATGCCAGACAGAGGTCTCTTTTGCAATTGACCGAATCAACCTCAATTAGATGTTTTGATATCTAATAATCTCACAGTTCTCACAAAGAATTGTGCCTTATTCCAGTCTATACATCAAAAGCATCTGTACTTAATATATAAATTAAGTGCATTTGAAGACTTAAATGAACTGAAGAATTGACTGAACTAAACGAATACTCTTAATGTCATGTATTCAGAGACAGCTGAAAAGTTAGGGTAGGTGTTGCAAAGTCATAGTTCGTCCCACGTTTGGAATTTTCCATAGATTTATTATTTTTTTAGCTGTATTTTAGTATTGTCTGTTGTTTTTTATTTTTATTTAGAGTGCTTTGAGGTTATATGGAGTTAACTAATGAATGTTTTCGATTGCTGCCATCTGATTATGTATTTGCAGGACATGTGGTTATGTTGCCCTCATGCTGTTACCTCAATAAGTAGGTGCATGCTACACACTTACAATTCTTCTTTCTTTACCCCAAATACTTTTTTTGTGTATAACTCCTGTCTGTGCTCCCAAGGGACACTCCAATATGGCAAAGCTGCTTTTAGGATAGGTGAATTGATCAAATAGATTGAGTGACTGATTGTACATCTGAAATGTTGGGAGGAACTGCTGTTCTACTCTTTGTTTGTCCTGTTATGGCTGCTTGTTTCTGTTGTTGGGGTCATAAAGAATGGAGTTCAGGTCAGAAAACCTCCAGTATAGACATATAATATAAGCACACAAACAGGGCTGCATAATGTACATCTAAAAGCCTCCATGTTAATAATATTGTATAGAGAAATCTGGCAACTCCAATTAACTGTTTCTCTTTTTTTTCTTTCGTGGTTATCAGAAGCAAGACATTCTAAAGCAAGTATGTATTCCAATATATGTATATATAGATGTTTGTATTTACTTGTGACCTAAAATGCATGTCAATTACCATTTTATGGTTATCATCTTATTTTGTGAAGCTTTTGTGTTTTGCTCTGACAGCTGTTAAAATTTGAACATTTTGGAGGTTGCGCTCCTGATCTGCCAATTAAAACGCTTTATTAATAGGGCATTTCAATTTCTTCTGGTCTTTAAGTAACTATAAGGAAATGTATATGCGGTTCAGCATTAACCTAACCACCATTTTGTTAATTCACGAAACAATGTAATCATGGACTAATGATGAAGGAGTGCTGTTACTTTTGTTGCTAACATTAGCAATACACTTATTTCATTAAAAAAAAAAAGGCAAAAAAGAATGGGATGTGGATTTCATACAGAAAAGTAGTAGTTTTTGATAGGCGAAAGCCATGCTGCAGAATCTGATGGTATTAAATAAATAATAATAATAATAAACTAAACTTGTATATTTTAATAGCATTCATTCTGACCTAAACACAGTGTTTTAAAGCTAAGCCAACGTATGACGCAAAGAACATGACACCGGAAAATTATGTTTGATTTTATATTTTGTAAATAACTTTTGACTCTCAAGAGACTTTGCAAATCTCTACAAAACATTGTTTTGCATGATATATAAAACTGGTTAATGGGACCAAAGAAAGATGCATTCGAAATATACCTAATGATTTAATTATCC
>VKOC01000006.1:15028413-15083419 GCA_009364415.1 Spea multiplicata | reverse complement strand
CACAGTGTAGAAAACGAAAAATGAGCCCGGTCCTTAAGGGGTTAAAGACATTATTTTTTTTATTTTATTTATTTTTTGGAACATTTTTCATATGACCAAAACCATAAAACATTTGTAACTTGACAGGAAAGGCTTAAATAGACTCTAAATAGACTTTTAAGCATTTGTAATATATGTATTTGTATTCAGTAAGAAATCAAGATGCAAATATTTCCTGTGAATTTATCATATGAACAAAATGCAATTTCACATAAACTCACAAACAGTGAATATAAACTAGAAATCTATTACTCCTTGCTTCATGAGTCCTTAAGAAAGACATTGGGTATTACTTCCCCTTTAAATACAACGGGTAGTGTATACTGTCAGGGCAGCCTGTTTGCCACATACTGTTTGGATCGTTCATATTACTGGATTATTTGTCTGGCTTGCCCACCCAGCCGTGCTTAACTAAAATTAAGCTCGATTTATATAAAGAGTGTAAAACAAAAATAAAGGCATTTCTCAGCACTCAGTTTTGTAGTGTCTTATTTCACCATTTTTGTATTTTACTTTTCCAAGTACATAAGTTATGGTGGGTAAAGGTGATGGAAAACCCTTCCACTTAAAATTAAGGGGGTAGTAGAAGCATTTATTAAACCAGAAGGCTTGTTTTTTCCCTCAGAATTCTCATGGTGCTGCCACAACCACAAGGGATTCTGGGTAGGCGCATGCAAATAAGGTCAACAATGATCACCTTTTGTCTCTATATCCACTTTATACATGGATCCCTTGAAAGTAATTGCCCGCTGTACAGAACAGCCTTTAAATAAAACGCAGGTGAGAGGTGCAGTAGCCAGATCACCGCTCATGGACAGTTGTTTCGTCCTTAATGCAACTCATCAGCATGAGGCTGCGATACTGGCTTTTTTGTCTAATGGTTGTCCTGTACAGCGGGCAATTACTTTCAAGGTATCCATGTATAAAGTGGATATAGAGGCAAAAGGTGATTATTGTTGACCTTATTTGCATGCTCCTACCCAGAATCCCCTGTGGATGTGGCAGCACCATGAGATTTCTGAGGGAAAAACAACCCTTCTGGCTTGTCTGGTGTCTGTAGATGAGTGTTTAATAATACTTCTACTACCCCTTATTTCCAAGTGAAATAAAAGACACTACAAAATTGAGTGCTGAGTGATATCTTTATACTTTTACAATTTGTATCCGGATTTGTTGGAATCCTCCTACGCACCTAGATTGTAAGTCCTGCCTGCCACTGTTACTCCTACTAGAAATTTATATACAGGGATGGTTAAGGCACCAGGGAACCCGGGGACCTGCCTGGGATGCCTGAATCAGGGGGGCACCGGAAAGCGGTGTATTCTTCCTAAGGAGACAGATCATAAGCACTGGCAGCTCCCAAACTGCTCAACTGGGGTAAGACTGCTTTACTAGGCCTTAAATCCCTTTGTCCTTCTTTTCACCCCAATTTAAGTATGGCAGTACAAATTACAAACAGAAATGGAGGACACGAAAGAACATTCTAGGTTGCCATGTAGTCTAGGACTGACCCTTTATTTTAGCATCATACACGCAGTTTTTCTTGACTGCTTAGCCCTAGAGACCACTACAAATCCAACCCCTTTTACCCCAAACCCAGTAATAACAACAAGAGCCGTTATTGTGGGTAAGGGCGTTGGCCACAGCTTTATTAACACATGCCAGGATAACAATATGTACCAAACCTAACCTTATAACAACCCGCCAGCTGCTAGCCATTAAGCCTAGCAGGCGGTTCAACACACATACAAACCAAGAGTTCTAGCCCAGCGGGTGCCATCAGCCGCCCGCTGGACTCGCCTCCCCAAGCCCATACGGGCGCAGCCTCGACTTCTCCCATTCCAAACGCTGGCCAGAGGTGGGTATTCTTCCGCAGCTGTGACTACAAAAGAATGAACGAGCAGCAACCCAGAAATATGACATAAATGGGGAGGGAGGATGGTATAGGTGAGCCTGTCCTTAGGAACCAGGCAGGAAAAGGTAGGAGTACACTTGTCATCACCTTTTAAACCCTCGCCCGCAACCTCCTAGCCAATGGTGACCCTGCAATTAACCCTATACTGCGGCCTAGGCCAGCAGTCATATTCCCCCTTTCCTAAAGTTCCAGGGGGCCCCTGAATGGGTGAAATCCCCCCACCACCACATTGTACTTGTTTATAGGTGCATGTTAAAAAAATAAATTGAGAAATATTTTATACTGTATGATTAAAGATTTTTTTGGCAAAGTTTAGACATCTGAAAGCTATTGTTATAGTATATAATATGTATATGTTATATTAAGTTATATTATAAAATATTACAATATTTTAAAAACTACAACAAATCGGCAGGGACAATGTGTAAATCATGAAAGTTCCAATAACATTTACAAAGAAGAAAACACAATGTGTATTTTTACAACATAAATACAAAGTCCAGTGGCTGATACATTCAAGGTGTGTGTAACACACACACACACAAACACACACACAACAATTACATATATATATATACACACTATAAACATTGGTCACCCACTGGCTGATTTATCTCCGGTGGAAAGGTTAGCTTACATTCAGCACCTAGTTATAATTATTTTAGGACCTACTATGATCAGCAATGTGAAAAGTATAGTACGTTTCCAGTTAGGGTGTCTGGAGTGCCTCAAATCTTCATGAGTCACTTAGTAAAATTTTTAGAGTGCCGAATGTCTTATATCAAATTCTTCAATGTGTCTTTCAGTGACACTTTGTAATCAGGTTTTAAGAGCATGTTCTTGCTAGAATTCTTGTTTAACAATAATGTTCCTTTTCCAAAGACTTTATATGCCTGTTTCTCCGGACCAGGTTTTCAAGATACTTGCATATGAGAAGAAGTGAATTGAGGAAATATGTCCTGTTGATCTATCCTGGTTCAAGTTTTAAATTCAGTACCTTAGATCTGGATACACCAAGATAAAATGTATAATAATCTAAATGAATATATATACCTCAATATACCTAATTATTTATTAACAATGTATTGGTGCATATAAAGAAGCAATACACAGTTCTCCCTTAAGTAGTGCTAAGGACTTACAGTGCCGACAGTCTAATACCTCTCGTAGTGTGAAATGGACCAAAGGGGTGTGCTGTGGCTACCAAACATTTTATTTGACCTTGAGAGCTATTTACAGCGGTTTATATTCTAACATAACCTTCTAATATCTAACATTAGGCAGAATTAAGTATTCCATTGCATTTATATAACACATCGATCTGTGCGTACATGTTATTGTGACTTTTGGGTTGTAGAGCACTGCGATAAACGCACTTCTAAATACTCTGAGTTTCTAGAAAGAAGGCACATCAGGGCAGGACAGAAGGACAGGGGGATCCTCGTCCCTCCCAAAGAAAGTTACTTAGAATGTATGCATCCCCAGTAGTAATTTTAGTGGAAATAGCCATACAGACTAGAAACAGGCTCTGCTGTATAATGAATATTTTGTTCCACCATCTATATAGCAACGTTATGGAATTATTGAGATACAAACTTTGACATTGCTATGCATATAGTGGAACATGCAATCAATTGTTAAATGCCACTGCATAGTACGTGACCAAGCCCAGAATATACAGCGCCTTGGAGATGATTCTAAGCAAATTAACCAACTTCATCTTAAAACAATAAGGCACTGAATTTGCATACCGAATACATCACCCTTTTTTGAGAGTGTTTTAATGTAGACATGACATTTTGTGCAGTAAGATATTTGCCTTTTCTCATTTATAGGCAACACCATAAATAATTAGCAAATTGTAACTGGTATACAGACATACATAAATATATACATATATTTATCCATGCGCCCCCCATGTCTATATTCCTTACATAGGAGTATAGCAAAAAAAATCAAAACATGGTTAATCAATCCTGTAGGGCACCAACAAACATAATTTTCAAATACATTTTAGAACGTAATAATTTTTGCAAAGCCTTTCCCATTCACGATTGAAACTGCTGATTAAATTATCAGTTCTTAAACATTTTAATTAACCCAAAGAAAAAATAAAAAAAAGGTTTTTCATTTGCAATTAAAATGCATATTAGGTATTTAATAAACCTGTAGAGATGTTTAAAAATGTTTGTTCCTGCACACTTTACTGTACTTTGAATTGTTTGTGTGCCGGGGGTCAGCACACATTTTTCCCAGTGGGAGTCCGGGCAATTTTTTTTGTAGTTTTGCTATAGTTTTCGATTTAGGTAACATTCACATAAGCAGTTTATACTTTACCTGGGGGCAACTATATACAATCTACATATAGATACCTAGTTTAAGGGAAACCATGCATAAAATGACATGTAAAAATACCAAAAAAAATTTCACTTTGTTTTCCCACCATATTTGGCTAGCTCAATTGGTCTATGAAGAATTTTAGTATGTATCTCTCCAAAGGAAGTCTCTACATTACTTTTGGTTAAAGAGAAAAGCTTCATGTCTGCAGTCCAAAGTGCCCGGCTTCTGCTGTAGATAGAGGGCATGGTTGGTATCTTAGCCCCAATACACTACATGAAGGTTTTTTTCCCCATTCACATTAAACACTAGTGGACAGGGCACCTTATCGCCACCTATGAGGTACTGTACGTGGTTGGCATCCTGGGTCTAGTTTCATAACCACGTGACATAATAGGTTGAAACTTAAAAGGGATAAAACATATTTGTCCAATTTACTCTCTCGTATGAAGTTGATTTTACTATGAGGATTCAACAGAAAACTGAAAAGATGTATGTATGCTCTTGCCACTACCCTAGCTGTGTAAATGCCAAAGCTCCCATACAACATGTTTATAATAGTAAATGATTCGTCCGCAATGTGTAGGCTTTTTCCAGCCTAAGTGTTAATAACAGCTACTGGTTTGAAGTGTTTCTGTTTTATATCATGGTCATAAAACATATTTAGATACTACATCCAGTTCAAAACAATCAGCTACAGCATACGTTGAGATTCTCAAGTACTACCTCTTGGCAAAAAAGAAATATTTGGATGTTATTTTTCTATTGTTGAACACTGGTCATTGGAAAGAACATATGTGTTTATTAATGCTGTCACAAATTGTAATCAGACTTTGATTAGTCACATTGCACTTGATATTAATAGTAAGTGTATTTTGTGAAGCCAAAGGTACTCCTAGGAGAAATTTCTCTAAACTGTTTTTATACTATGTATTTATAAGTTGTACTTCTGACAATGTTTCACTAGTGTGATGATCATACGCACAATGGTTCCTTCTGAGACTTTTGATCCTCTGAATCTAAAACTTACAAAGTTCTTAATAAGTAATTATATTTTAAACATGCAAATAAGGGCACATGAAAGATAATTTTTGATCCCTTAACTGCGCTTCCAGGGGTTCCATTGCCTGCATATGCCAGCTACCTGGGCAAGGCAGAAAACCCCGGCCGTTTGGTCTTGTTAGATAGACACTACATGGCTCTGTCTTCAGCGCTCACCTTTATGCATGCAGAGATTAGTCTTCTGTTGCATGCATGCACATCTTTATAAACCACTGCTACTCATCCGCAGGTACAATGTAACAGTAAGCCCTATTTATCCTGCATTTTCTGTAGCCTTCATCTCCTTTCATGCATCTTTGTAGCCTTCTGGGTGGCCCTGTAGACCAGTGGTGCTTTTCTATCTAGGCTCCTTATCCTTATCTAGACTTGTAGTAGTCCACCACTGGCTGTGAGTGGCACACTTAACACTTCTAGCATCTGTACTGACAATAATCATGAGCACACACTCATAATCAACAAAACATCAGGGGAAAACCGCAGGACTGGCAATGACAAAGTGGTTCTGGCACTTTAAGACCACCAGAGCCCGCCAGCTTTATATATACTCAGCGGAAGACAGTGCTCGTGTTGCCCGTGGCAGAGCATTTCTAGCTGCTGCCCACACGTTGCATTTGTCTGATGTCCCAGATGGTCAGCCCAAGTCTAGGAGACAAAGAAATTAAGGGCCCAACAAGACTGTTATTTTACAGGTTCATTCTTTTTTAAACCAGTCATACACTGTGGATTGTACACCATCACTAATCATGGATTGTTAAATGATTAATAATTCAGGTCTAAATATAAATTCACGAAGCAAATCTGCTGCGACTATCAAAATGTGGGCAACTATGTTAGGTTGTTATTTTGAGTAGAATATATCCAGAAAACAGAAGAAAGTTAAAGTTCAAAATTACAACATACCTGTGTCATAAAAATATAAAAATATCCAGTCTGCATTATAAATATTAATAATTATAAATAATTATGTCAACACAGGTTGTTCCAGTTTTATATATAATATATATATATATATTATATATATATATATATATATATTAAACAAAATTTAAAAAATATGAATTGGTCATAAACTATAAAGAAGAAAGATAATGTAATTTCACTTTAATTTCTCCCTGTTCGCCTCAACCTTCTCATATTTCCCACAAGACGTTTTCTATCGGTAAACTTTCTCACAAAGTTATTGAGGTCTTTCTCACTAATTTATTGAATTTATTTAAAACCGACTATGGTGTAAACATGCATGTTCTCATTGGACGCACCATTGCACAGCTCGAGTACTGCAAAGCTAAGCTTCACTAAAGCAGTCTTATGTCTAGAATATATACCAAGTTCTATTGTAGAACTATTATCCCAAGTAATCTATACATCTTTTAAAACTCTTAACATGGAGTCCTTTGTCCATGCTCAACATCTGCACTATAAGCAAAATAAAATGCATTTATTCCAAATGCATATCTAGAAATAAGCCTGTTCAGAATCCAAAACCTGCTCAGCTTACAATGCTCCATAAGGAATACCGTATTTGGTCAATTATAAGACAAGGTTTTTTCCAGAGCAAATGCTCGGAAAATACCCATCGTCTTATAATCGGGGACATCTTATAATCAGACCTCAACTAGGTCTGACTATGAGACTAAGATCCAGAACCCCCGCAGCGATGCAGGGGACCTGGATCCTCCTGTCTCCCCCCTCCCCCCAACTTACCGGTACTTCTGAGTCCCCGGTGCTTAGTCCGGGCAGCGCGTAGAGCTCTACGCGATTCGCGTAGACCTTCCCCAGCTGTCAGAGATCAGAGTTCCCCACAAAACACAGTGGCAAGCCAGTGTGGAGGGGCAGGTTGAAAAAAAAATGAAATAAAAACAAAATATTTTTCTCAATCATAGCTTTTATTAAAAAAAATGGTTCACATAGTTTACATGAATTAACATTTACTGGTAAAACTTTTTTCCTATAGGGTCGTCTTATATTCAGGCTTTTTCTTTTTTTCATAAATTAATATAAATCAGATTTTGGGGTGGTCGTCTTATAATCGAGCAAATACAGTAATATCCCAAAAAGGACATATTGTTGTTTCCTAAATCGCTGTTAAACAGGCTCCTTTTTTCCTTGTACCTAATTCTTGTATGTATAGCACATGGTGGAACTGCATCAGCCACAGCGTTCCACCTATAGATACCTGTTCCAGCTTTGTTACATGTCATTGGTGCAGGAAATCCTTGGAAACTGTGCAATATTTTTTCACTATAAGCTTACAGAATAAATTAATTAATATGTGCTGAAAATTGTTTAATGATAAAGCCATGAAAAAAAGATTAGGCATGCATTTATAATCTAGACATGAATATTTATGAAATAGTAAGTAGGTACATCTTTATGATGCCTAAAATACTTGCTCAGTTATTACTTTGTAACTATGTTGGTCTGTAAAATATGCTTATAAATTAAAATGTGCAAATAAACTAGATCATTTACTCATAAACATAAATAGCTACCAGGGAGTGACAAAGCCAACTTGAAGTGTGGAATGCCTAAACTCCATCCCCTAAAACAAACGTGTCCCCCTTTGGCCAGTTGAAACCGTGGTGGGGTACACTGGTCCTGGTTCAGCTAGTGCCATGCCACCCGTTGGCTTACTCACCAATGTTTCATTAATGAACTGCATCCCTAAAATAGTTTTTAAATGAGAGGTAGATGAAGATCTTGCATTTTCCAAAAATACTCTTAAAAACCCACAGCCACAGTTGCTTACGTTGTATTTTCAAAACAAATTGCTGGCTTTTATTGAACCACAATAATAATCCAGCAGTGTAACAGTTATGATCACTGATCATCAGAGCTTTAACCAGGGCTACTGGTGCCTGGGGCAGAGTCAGAGGCATCTCTCCACAAAACACCACCCTTGTTAGTTGCTTAACCTGTTTAAATGATAGCACAACATCCAAACTGTATGGTGGAACTTGGACTTACAGGCACTAGTTTTAGGATTAGCAGAGGTAGTCGTTAGGTAGAAGTGAAACTTCAAACATAAAGCTGATGCCATTTTTATTAGGGCTTCGGGCATTATTTTTTTTTAAGACAGCTCTGCAATCAGCTTTCTGAAGACGTTACATTGAAAGTTAGATTGGAATTGTGGCCTGTTGAAGTTTTTTGTTTTTTTTTTTTTTAATTTCATTTTCAGTTGTAATAAGCTTCTTTGAATCTGGTGAATCCTGCCATACTACCATATCCACAATTAAAATGATATCCTATGAACGCCTGACATAAAATGATACTGAAAAACTAAGAACTAAGTATTTAAACGCTGAACTTTTGAACATAAGTGTTTCATAAAGTCTACTTGATATATATTGCCCAGTCTCCTAGGTTGAAGTCTCTTGTAATGGCTTGATGATTATAATAAAAACATTGAAGCTTCAGAGTTACTGATATTGTTAGACATAAACCATATAATTAAAAAAATGATTTTTTTCACATAAACAGAAGAAAAGACAGAGATCACATAGGGTGACATCTTTTACTTTTACTCTCACAAATTCATGGACATCTTTGTGTTTGTTAATAAAAAGAAGTCATGGAGTAATTGAAGAAATGTCCTCTATAATAGCCTGTTAGGTTGCTGATTAGCTACTTAAAAATGTTGGTACTATAAAAAATGATACTTGAGACATCAATCAATGATCTTCAACATTTTATGTGTGAATAATAAGAAGTGGAATAGCACTTTGGTCAAAATACCGATTTGTTAGTTGCTAATTAGTTACAATTTGTTGTAGCAAGAAATGTTGTGGAAAGAAATCCATAAATGCATATCATGCCTTGTAGCAGACCTAGGTTTTTGACACCAGTTTGAGGTAAATTATACTTGGTCTACAAACCCAAAACACAGGATATGCTTCTGAGAGCTAATGCAGATTGAAAGGCCAATATCAGAATTTTTGTTTGCATTGAACATTCCCTCCACAACTGAACGCCTTTTTCAGTTAGACAACAATGGAATACACTATTTAATTTATTCCACAATAGTGATGTAACCTATGAATCAAGTCCTTCATTTCCATCAGGCAGATGCGTCATACGAGAGTAGTGTCATCCTTTCAATAACCCCATGAAGGTGGACAATACAATGCCAACTAAATAATCAAAGTGAACCTTTGAGCAGGGGTTTCAATGTGAATCAGCATTTTGTAGATAGATAGATAGATAGACAGACAGACAGACAGACAGACAGATAGATAGATAGATAGATAGATAGATAGGTAGATAGACAGACATACATATTAAGCAGTGGAAAATCTGATGCATACAGTATGTTGTTTTGTGTGAAAAGTGTAATTAATATCAGAGGTACATTCGATAAGCCTATGAAAAGTCATATTTATATTAATTCTATTTCTATTAAACTATATATTTCTATGATAGAAAAAGGTATAAACACAGCACAAGAACAGCGACCCATGTGCTTTTTTATGGAGATCGTCTACCACTTCTTCACATGGTGACCAAACAAGCATATCTCAGATAACATTTGTTAGAAGCATAGTATTTCATAAACAAACATACAAATACAAGTAACAAAAAGTTGTTGCATGTACGAATACTGAATATATTTTGAGTATGAAAATAAGACTTTTCAGTTTTGTTTGGGTCCCAGATATCAGATCGGTCTCATTATTGTCACCAACTAGATGTTCTGTAGTTGCTGCACAGTTTATATAATAACATTACACAAAACAGCACACGACATACAGGAGAGCTCTTAGCATATCATACCACTGTACAATATTTGCTATGACAACTCCTTTTTTAAACAGTTTGCACTTGAGATTTATAGCAAGATGACTACTCGGCTTTACTAATGACCATAAGCACCATAGAGATGGAAAAATCAAAAGAAGGAACAGTGTTAATGGTATAGCCCTTTTAATCACTCCATGTTGTAGACTCCATTGAAGTAAACCACCTTACTAAGGTTTGTTCCCATAAACTGCAGGTTCTTCTGCTGCCCATATATGCACATTTCAAGGTAACAAACCAGCCACAATGCCTTAGCCGGAGATATCTGCAGTCAGATCTAATGACTTCTACAGTAAGTTAAACAGTGGATTGTCGTTCCATGTACAAATATTGTTAAACAGTGCTTGTGTGAAGAGCTAAGGCAAAAGATGATCTGTCACACAATATCTTAGTTAACTCGCAGACCCTTTTCATGTGAAGTATGCCAGAGAAAACTACAATTAATCAATCAAAGTAGCCTAGCCAAATTCCCAAGTACTGTGTGTTTTCTGGTAGCCATGGAGGTATAGAAAGGTGTGATTCTGTGTGTGTCTTATGATCACTGTTAGAAACACTTGTTTTTTTTTTCCATCTATAAACTCAGTCATCAACAGCATTAGGACTGTTTACCCTTTCAAAGCCAGATGAGCAAGATATCCCAAACACTTCTGATATAGCCATGCTCTTGCAACTCAATTCCACCCAACTGGCACTCAGAGTGTTAAGTTTCTGTTTTATACTAATGCAGACAGTGAGCAGTATTAACCCGATGTTACTGATACTCTAGCATACAGCAGAGTCAATCACTGAAATTATACTCTAAATTGTCCAATCAGTATTAACCCAACATATATATAATATATATATATATATATATATATATATATATATATATTGCATCTGACTTTTGATAGGCTGTTTTTTTTATTAACCCTTTAAATGTCACAGGGGTGTTTTCCAATGCGTTCTACAATGGCTCATACCTATAAAGAATACATTTTAACCCCATTCTTACCAATACACAATCATTACATGTACTCACAGGGTGCATGCCTGGATTGCAGTTCATCCAGCTGCAAAGATCAGCAGCATCTCGACTGCACAGCTGCAGTCCCCACCACCATGCATGTGATGAGCGATACAGTATGCAGTTCTACAATGAATGTACTTCCCTTGGAGTAAAACTGTGTCAGCCAAAGACATGCTATGCTGTAGGAGACTTAGCAACAGTCACACAATGCTCAAAAGAGCAAAAAAAATAACAATCAACATCCCACCCAGTGTAAGAAAGCACAGTGTGCATTCAAGCTGTGCTTCATTATGTGCTATCAGTGTCTTAACCCTTCCCTTCTCCCCATAAGCCGGAGATCCACTGCTCTTACCTGTAGATGGGGGTCCATATGCTGTGGGCATCACACAGCACTTGCCTTGGGGCTGCCTGGATTGATCTGCATTTATCCTAAGCTGTCAGATGACAGTTTTCATTGAGATGTCAGGATTTCGCAGCAGGCAGAGGGGGTAGTGCTGTCCCCACACACAGTTTTCACCCCTTGCTGCTTTCTGTCCTGCTAATTACAGAATTCAGACAAGACAATCTTTTTTTTTTTTTGTTCTGCCTTGAAACACTAATAAAATATAAGAGAATTAGAGCTTGCTCCATCTAGTGGATTCAGTAGACGATTCATTACAATTGATTGTCTTGTTTGTTTCTACCCTCCTCTCCTTTCCATCTCTTGCATGTTTTCTGTTTTCTGTATGGAGTGAATTGGTGGTCCAGAGGAGGCGGGTACCACACTTATCCAGCATCACCCCCCCTCCTTTCCTCCCTCCATCCCTTGGTTCCTGCAGTCATCCTCACATTCAGCATCACCAACGTGATGTCACAGTAACCCAGCTCAGTGAGCCTTTAACCTCCAGGGATTCCCTACAGCTTGAGCCTTTTTGAATTAAAACCAATCTCTGTGTGACATCTAGAAGGGCACTCCATGTTTCATTTAATCTTGCCGCATTACTGTTTGTTTCATTAAAAACTACATCCTTATCATTTAAATGTGGGCATTTCTAATGGCTTTTCAGTAGACTGTAGATCACAGGGTAATAAATATAAAGTGACTGGCTTAAGCTCAGGCTCGGATGGTTATATAATCACCACAGTAACAGGGGATAGTTTATTTCCCAGCCAGCTGCAATCCCATTGAGTAAAGAACGCATCAGATAAAGCTTAGAATATTATTGAGGTATTCTTTTATAGTCCTGCTTTTATCATTTGGACCACATTTGCAAATATTATTTAAATAAAATATACAAAATAAGCTAGAAATAAACCAAAATAATAAAATTAAACACGTGTATTGCCTATTATGTTTTTCGTTATTTTTTTGATCTTTCTGATCAATATACAACATTTCCCAGAATCTGGATTTTCATAGCGTCTGTTAAAATATAATTCTCATTATCCTTAGTTTTGGCCCCGGTACCGGCCCATTACATGGATGGACCATGGCGATTGCTCTGGTCCTTGTGTGTAAAATGGCCTTATATTGAAACTCATATTTATCAGGTCATTCATTGAGATAAATGGGTCAACACCAATGATTATGAGTTGCTGATGAGAGGGTGGACAGCCTAGTCACCATGATTTAGATGTTTGTTTAAAGAGTTAATATTGCGAGTATATTAAAAGGAGTAGAAGGATTGCCACACATCCCTGAGGGTAATAAGTGTGTATTTCCAGGTCTATTTAATGCATTCACTTTTGTTAGCTGTGATTAGGTCTGGAGACAGGTTGGGTTAACCTGTGCAATCCAATCATTCTCAGTTGCATCATCAACCTTAAATTGTCTGCTGAATTTAATAGTTTTATAATTACATTAAGCATTAGAAACACCATTCCTAGTACTGTTGGATGTTTTATTAATCATGGAACATGTTTCCACATTCATAATTTAAACAGGGAATGCTTAAATATTACATGGCATGCATGTTGCAGGCAACACACTCAATAAAGCAATGTCATACTAACAAAACTCAAAATCAACAAATAGACACAAGTTTACATAAAAAGACTGTGGTTCTTTAATTGTAGTATGTAAAACACAAAATAACATAAACATCAATCATCACATTTAGAGATAAAGCATAGATTCCCTAGTTAATTTAGTTTATCTCTCAATAAATGAACCTCAACAAAATAAAATGTATTGGGGACACTTCTTAGCATGATCATCTGTCAACAGACAAACATCACACTGCATAACAATTGAAACCCAATTTTTTGCCTAAGTGCTTACCCTTGGGCACCCAACGCCACATGACAGCCAGTTACCGCTAGCCCTACCTTACTCACTCTATGATTTTGCCCAGAAACTGAATATGCGGGTACCACTTTGAGTTCTGCTACTCAGAGTATGCTTCAGGTTGTTGTTTTTATGTGATTAATATTAATGAGCAACAAATAAAATTAAAGATATCCTAAATGAATTTGCCCAGCATACCAGAGAGCTGAACTAATGCTTTGCATAATGAAACAGAACGTTTCAGGAAGTGATGTCCATAGTTATGGCAGCTTGTCTTTTATAGACAATCCAATTACCGTACTTTTAGTTAAACTAAGATTTCGCTAATCTGAATAAGTTTGGCCATAAATAATTCTAAAGCCTATTTTGTTACAGTATCTGTGCATCTGTTGCTTGTGTGATCCTTTGGATTTCACATGTGGATTTCTACATACTGTATTGTATATGATATTGCTGTACATAAAATAGAAATATCAGGTTCCTGTTAGATGAAAAACATTCTCTAAATATCCTTCTACTTTACCATCAAATCTGTTAAATGACTTCATCCTCCTGACACAACTCTCAGCTACTTTAAATTTAGTAGGAGAGATGGGTACAGTTGTCTCAAACTTTCATCTCCGTTGGTTGGGCCCATAGTTACTTAATGATCATATAACAAATTGCCACCAACACCAATACGAGCTACAAGAACTTCAAAAAGGACACATTGAAGATTAATACATTAATGCACCCTTTGTGCATTAGAATAAGGCATAAAACATGGATGCAAGAACATGCAAATAGACTGCAAGAGAGAAATAACCTCTATCAACATGTCAGTCTAATCCGACCTACAAGGGCAATCTATAGCTGAGGCTTGTATGTGGGAACCAATCACACCACACTGATGAGGCCCATGAAGGCTGAAGCGGACATCTGGGTTTGTTGGATCCTAGTCGTCTAGTTGTTCTCAATTTTTTTTTTTGTTATTTCACCCTTTGGGGGATCTCTTGTGGTTCACCCCAAGTGTAAGGTTAAGTCCAGACATCCTTGTGTCTAGAGGGAAACAAGATGCATCCTACTGATGAGGCGCATGAAGGCAAAAATGGACATCTGGGATTGCTGGTTTCTTTGCACAGGAAAAACTATGTAGAGGCACATAAACAGGCACAGTGTAGAAACACAGGCTAGACGCTCAACACGTTTTGCACACGTTAAGCATCTAGCTTGTGTTTCTACCCTGTGCGTTTATGTACCTCTTGCTTTGATTTTATGGTCTATGGACTTGATTAAATTTTGATATATTTTACAATGGATGATTCCTCTCTATTCCTTGGTGTCAGCTGGCAACCTCTAATCCTTTATACCTAGTGGATTTCTGCACCGGATCCCACATGCTGCAGCACCCATTGGGAGAGAGATCACTACACTTCAGGTCTGGAGCTACTCCCAAGTTTGTTTTTTCAAAGGAAAAACTAGCCTCATGTTTTAGTTCTGGACTGTTAGTGTAGGCAGGGGCAAACCGATATGTTAATAGAGTTTTTTTTCTCAGTTATGACATACCGGTAAGTGAACTAGAACTTGAGATGTTCCTGAGTGAGAATGCACTATAGAGCAGGCTGTTAAGTGGCTTCCTGTTCACAGTCAAGTTGTTCTCAACCTTTTTTGCATGTGGTACATGGATACAAACTTGTGTAGCATTACCTTAAAATACTAAAATAAAGATGTGGTAATCCTGTTAAATCATTGTCTTGTCATTATATATGTTGTATACAACTGTTTTAGATCCTCGTGGTTGATATATAATTAAGGATGTAACAGTATATGGTCAGAGACTCCAGTTTGTCAATTACCGGTATATCCATTGAATCACCCTAGATATTTGTTATATGAGATTTATGTTTTATGTAAAATGGTTACAAAATTAACTGAATGATCTGTTTGGAGTGTTATAATGGAGGGTGATTTAAACATAATTTTGGATGGGATCCTCTCCAATTCTAGTACGGGTATTCACTTATTGACTCAACACCCAATTGCTAATGACTAGTGCTCACATATCTAGGGTGCATTGCTTGATTGTTGGTCTCAGAAAGGCAATAGCTACAGATGTGAATGCTCAGCAAACGCATTTAGGACCCTTCCAAGTCTACATGCAGACTATTTTGGCCCAACCTTTCTGAACTTTATTAGAAATCTTTATGACAATCCCAAGACAAGACTTACAGTAACTTTTTAGGACAGTCCCTTGTTTGCATGGAACAATGAGCCTGCCTATGGTGTCTGTTGTCCCATATCATATTTAATTTGGTGCTTGACCTTTGGTGAATATGTAAAGCAAAGCGAGGCTGATTGGCTCAGGTGAAATCAGGGAGCATTTTTTGATTCAGAAACAACATTCGAGGGGTGCTCCCAAAGGGGCAGGTTCCCGACACCTTCTGGACTCACCTTTCACCTACATTAGCACCATTTCAAGGTTAAAGGAAAGATCCACACTCGGTTTTGCATTGCAGGGCCACCAGCAACAGGCATACTGCACCGATGGAAACACACATCAAGCAGAATGCTATGGGACACAATTTCTGCAAAAATTGGACCAGTTTTATTAATTGAACCCTCAGAGTAATGGAGGTGATATGGCAGCAGCATCAGTAGTAGCAGGTCACATATCCAAATCCAAATAGTAATTTTCACCCAAAATTATAAAAGGCAAAAAGGCCTTTTTTAGGAAGCACTTTCTGAACCATTTCTGTGCTACATTGTTTACTGTTGGAGGACACTGGCTTTCACTCATCATCGAAAAGGTTATTTTTTTCACATAAAAGTGTTTTTTTTTTAATTCAATTTAATTTAATGTAATCCGTTTGTTTAAATAAGAAAGCAATAAACACTCACATCCCCCAGGCATTCAAAAGGCTATCTTTCACTTAGGTGCAAAATGTTTTGTTGTATCTGCACTTGAGAACTAGGTAGTTTTCAGATTAAGCTGGCCCTTCAGGCAGAATTTAGGGCATCTGGCACTATACACATTAGTAATATGGTTAAATGTCTAGTCAATAACCGAAGCACTTCTGTAAATGTTGCAGTGAGGCTTTCCTGTTAGGAATACACAGATATCTCATATGCATCGAGTATGAAAATGGCCCTTCTCTTATATATATGTTAGCTGTTTTGAACAGCTTTAACAGCATCCAGCAAGCATTAAGTAAGGATAAGTGATTGCAGTATTTAATGTGTTCTCAACATAACATGAAGAACATCCCCTACTAGAGAGGCTGGCAATTATCAAACCACCCCTCAACCTGTTAATAGGAGGTCCATAGGATCCCCTTAAAAGGAAATGTCTGAAATTCTTTAAGGTCTCGTATTTTTGTTTATGTAAAATTGTGGTCATACCCTCTCCCAGCATATAGGGCATCTTGACTACTGTCGCCATTTCCACATGTAGCTTATCAAGGCCAATCATATCCTGCAAAATTAAACAAAGTTTTAACTGTGACCAGTTACCTCCTTAGGATCAGACAGTTCCTCTCATCAGGAATAGTCTGAGTGTCTAAATAAGTGTGCTAATTTAAAAAACTTAGGCAGCTGTTTTTAGACATTCTCTCTATAAAGTCTATAAAGGTGTTCCAAAGTATAGAGACAACAGACACCCACCTCACAACATTAAAACAATGGATGTGAGTAGGGCTAAGTACAAATTAGCAGGGTATATATGAGAATGGGCAGAACCATTATCAAGCCCTTCCAGGACCGTCTTTAACGTGTGGCAAATCGGGCAACGAAACAATCGCGGTCGCAGGATGTCACACCGCCCAATGGAAGCAGGAACGCACTTCTGTATAAAAACACTGGGTCTGCTTGGTTCTACAGGTTTAGTGGCTGAAGTTGTCTTTGCAACCGAGAAGCAGCAAAACCAGAAATGCACTAACATTATTGCTTGCAAGGCCACCAACATCAAAAAAGTAAAAAAAATGTAGAATTAATATAATAGCCATACTACCTAAGTGAGAAGCCTGAATTACAAGATTTCAGGTGGCCATTGGCAGCATATTTCTTTTGACTTTCTTGTAAGTCATGTTTACTTACTAGTTATGTGAACGTGAAAAAAATTGTATGTAGTGAATTACACATTTTTGCATTACGTAAGCATATTCTTTACCAAATTTAGGAAAAATCTTTGCTGATCATTTTTTATTACCCTTTGAACTACTACACAAGAAAAGGAGTGTGCCACATGTAATCTCACATCCATGAAGATGCATCATAAAATTTGAAAATCACATGCAACTTATGAGTTAATCAACTTGACCATCCTGTAGTATTTATATATACATGTACAAGTTGACTCTTGTGGATATTTGAGTAAGACATACGTTTAACCTGTGTTAAAATGTATTTTTCCAATGGGTTATACCCTTGGAGTGTATAATGATTGTCACTGTCAAGCCTCCTGGCAGTATGCTGAAGCCCACAGAATAGTGAAGAGACACATCAAGAATGACTACGTGGATGGTTACTTGATTAATTAAGCCTAATAGATTATGAGCTACATCAGTTTGTCTTAATATGTGTTAATGTTTTAGTCAATTTTGAATATTGTCATTTTTATTTACAACTTTATTGTTGACCTGTTCACTTTCACTCTCCCTTGCTGCATTAAAACTACAGATTCATCTGACACTCTATAAAAAGAATGTAATTGTTATGTGGCACAAAAGCAGACACTAATTTTTTCATAGAAACCGATTTTATGTTACTATTAAACCTTTGTTGGAAAAAACTGTGATAGATCTGCCAAGGTTTTTTGTTTTGTTTTTGCAATAAATGCTAAGTATAACAGCAACTTTGAAGAGAATCGAGTTTACCCAGCATCGGGTCAGCAAAGAGAACCTTGGTTGATTGACTCACCTTAGCTCAATGTATAATGTTGTTGAAATTTGGCCTGCAAGTGATACTTGTTGAAAGATGTAGTATCTAAGGATGGTGGGGACATTTCCAAGTCCATAGCAACTGGTTTACATCTAGTGAAATAGTTGAATAATGAAGAGAACATAAATTATGTGGAAAACTGTAAAACATTTACAAGCGACAAGAGGTGCATAGATGCAGATGTAGGACAGAAATAGATGCTTGGTGTTGAAACATAAGAATGAATCATTAAGAGGCATTCATGCCACAGTGGGCAATGCTGAGAGACATGAGCCTCTCAAGAGAACATCTTGCTTTGGATAATATAAAATATTTAAATATGTGCAGTAGCAGAAGTATTTGTGATTATGTTTAAATAAAAAATGCAATACAACAAACTCAATTTACTTAAGTAAAAAGCCCCGGAAAATGTCCCCTTTGTTATTCCACTATTTGAATTGTAAATACAACCTGGTCTAAAATAGATTTAATGACCTTTGTTTGAAAGATGTGTAAGTGTTACCAGACTTAAATAATATTGAGCTATGACATCATGTTCAATGCAGAGTAGGTCAGCTGATGCATTGTTTGTCTGGAGAAGAACTCTCATTCCCTTTCGCTAATGAGGCTGCAAATAACCCTCTAATTTAAAGTGGCTTTAGTTACTTCTACATACAGGATGTTCCCAGGAGTTAATATAATTGAAAAGAAAATAGAATTTAAAGGGGGTTATATAAGGAAGTTCAATGTGCTATGATGGGAGCTAGTCCCAAGAGGTATAAGTACAAAAAGAAAAAGGGAAATAAAATAGTGTTGAAGATGTGGTGATAAACAACCAAAGTTAATCATACTTAGAAAATGATATAGGAAAGTATTATGATTCACTCAGAAGGAGACAGGAGTAATTTGGAAAAATAATTGCAAAGGAGATTGTACAGGATGGGAAGAGTGTCAGAATAATAGACTTGTAAGTGCTGAAGGAAAATATAGTTCTGTGGCTTTAGATAGATGCTTTTAAATAGTATTTGCTGGTTGTACGCTGATTTCTTGTTCTCTTGCATGCAATGTTTGCTCTAATTTCTTGTACTTGGTTTGTGCAGAAATCTTATGTTGTACATTTTTTTTACTTACAAAAGCATGTTCGCACTTAATGCTTGTGCAACTGTAAACCTGAACTTGTTTCAAGGTAATTTTGGCTCAGTCTGTCTCTCATAGCTATGACAATAAAACTGCATTGCCATGTTTTAATATAATATAATACAAATATAATTGCAATCTAGAAAGCTATGTATTACGTTGAGATTTTATTCTATGCTTTGAGGATTGATCCACTTTGTTTGTTGCTCAATTAAAGAAAACATCAAAGAAAGTTCCCCCAATACCCATCAACTTGTGAATCTATGTATGTGTAAGACATTACAGTATGTGTGTGCATGTATGTAAATGTATGTATGTAAATGTAAGTGTATGATGTTAGAGTTGGTGTATGTATCTATGTATGTATGGGAAGTGGTATGGTGTTAGAGTGGCTGAGTATGTATGTGTAAGGTGCTAGAGTGAGAATATGTGTATGTATGTATGTATGTATAACTGTAGAGCTTCCCCTGATCATCATCATCATACCCCCACATCATAATTCATTCACAGTTCCCAATAGAATAGAATAGGGCAGCCAACAGTGTTTGGACCACAAAATCTGTGAGCAGGTTTTCCCCTCTCTCTCTCTCCTACTATTTGCTATAATCTCCTCTCTCATCTTCCTTTGTTTTTGTCATTCTCTCCTCTTTCTCATCTGTATTTTCTTTCTCTTTTCTCCAAATTTTTCCTCTTCTGTTTTCCATCACCTCATTCCTCTGTTTGTCCTCACCCTTCACCTTTCTGTCTTATCTCTTCTTTAATCCCCTCTCATTTCTCTTGCCTTTTGTCCCTCCCGTTGTTCTTTTGTTTCATGTCTCCTCTATCCATTTTTATCTTTTATTTCTCTCTTATAGTCTAGTAAACTAAACATTTAGATAACAATCAACTCTATGTATACCCCAGTTTTAGAATAAATACAATTTCCTTTCGCTACCTAGGATCATGACTTACTTATATTGACCCAGTGCTGATTTTGCAATATTGATCGCTGACCTTTACAAACAAGGACTAATGTGCCTTTGGTTCCAGTAAACTAAGCACTGTGAATCAGGGATTGACATGTTTGTCCTTTTTCAATACTCCTTGTTTAATTGGGAAAAGGAAAACTTTAAAATATTTTTTCCTAACAATAGATTTTGATGGCAGTTAAAAATCAATCAGCCAATCTAGTCTGCCATTTATTACTCCTGGGTGCCTACTGGAGGGGCACAGTTAAAGCTGTGGCCCTCAGTGTCACTCATTTTTCTCCTATTTCTATGTCCAGTTATTCAGAGGTAGCTGTGACTGAGAGGGGTTTTCCAATTAGGTCAAATTTAGTATAACACGAGGACTTTAAATGTGAAATATCTCCATTACTGCTTTTACAATATTTTTTTCATAAAAAAGCTATAGCTTGTCCTTTTTGCAAGATTTGATTTAATTGTTTTAAAGATATTTAGATACAAATTTACCTTAGTGATCTGTGTGATCTTTAAGCAATGGCAAGGATAGTTGGACCATGGAGGAGAAGGGCTTCTGTGTCAGCTAGGCACTTTAATTTCTTTTTTCTTTTTGGAAGAATGGATATTAAGATACAGAGTACTTTAGTATGAATTCTTCTTTATAGGGTCAAAGACATTAAACTGTCCCTTTAAGAACTAAATCACTGATTAATAATGTGGTATTCTTCAATATACTACTACGGGTAGAGGCATCACACAGTTATTGGCACAACTTATTTTTATTAAACTGGCACACCCGTACCCTTCATAGCCTTATATATTTCAGATGACTACCCCTAGTGGAACAATACGGTTACTACAACACAGGCACACCCAAACCCTCCACAGCTTGGAATATTGGAGAGTACTGCCCCTGGAGGAAGAATACAGTTACTGCAACAAAAACAGTACGTTAGAATCATTACATCTCTTTCTTTAAGAAAAAATGTTTTAATCAATTAAAATTTTAAAGTGAATTTATAAACAACCACATATATATATATATCTTTTAACATTTGATATACAAATCTAATGTCGCAAGAATACAGTACATCATTCATGTAGTGACATAATCAGTCCAATCTTTTGTCTTGAATCTATGTCGACATCTGGAGAACTGAGTTGCACCTGTATCTTGTTAAGATTCTGACGTTTCATGCAGGACCCCTTGAAAACTCTATTGATGTTTTCTCTTCTTGAGCATCCGTTTGGCCGCCTATGTTTTCTCTTTCATGAGGTTTGCGTACTCTTTTCAACTTGTAGATTTAGAGAATAGGCTATTTTAGAAACTACTGTAGGTAGGTACTGCAGTACACCTCATTAGCAGTTGTGCTGGTGATGGGAATCCATCTATTCTGTGCTGCGGTAGTTTAGCAAGCAAAGAAAGAGATCTTGATTGGCTTATTTCAATGCTTTGTGATTTGAACAGATGCTCTGCAAGTGTGTTTACGTGAGGATAATTAGGGCTACACAATGTGTGGTTGAAATTACATTGAAGTTATAAATTACATTGAAGAATATATGGGCCATTTTCTAAGATTAGCTCATCACATATTCCATGCCTTGCTAGGATCAATTTGATGCCACTTATTATTGAAATGGTTTTTGTATCTCTTAGCTGAATAATTCCAAAATATCAAGTGTAGAAATTAAGAGAAAGATGGTTTGATTCCATGTAAACAGGTCTGAAGCAATTCTTTGCCATGTCCTTTCTGATGGTTCCCTGCTTACCATTGGCTCGTTCTAGTTTGATTCTCTTGGCAAACTTCACAAGTATTTGCTATGTATTTGATCTGTGAGCTCATTCTAGGCCAATATAGAATGTGACAAGCACACCTCTTCCACAAAGCTATTCCAAAATATATTTCACCTGGCTCTGATTACATTACAATGTCCTCGTCTTTTAACACAATTGCTTCCAACAAGGCTTAAAGTTAGTACTTGTTTTGCTTTTTGTACGTTGCCATCCTTGCCTTGTGATTTTTATCAGATTGAGCACAGACATGTCCCTTTCTGTTGCTAGTCTTGTTTTGTGAGATTTTCATCAATGACATTTAAATGTTTCAGAACAGAATGTGCATGTTCTTCCAAATCCCTTTCTTTCATTTCATCTTGGCCTGGCTTGAATGTTCTAGAGAGCATATCAGCCAGTAGTATTTCTTTTATAGGCACATATACAGCCTTCTAATCATATTTTTGCAGTCCGAGTATCATTCTATTGTAGTTGTGGTGGAGCAGCAGCTAGTAGTTTATTCCATTATAGTCACAAGCGGTTTATGATCAGCTCTCAATTGTTGTATGTCTTCCATAGATGTATTTATGGAACTTGTCCCATGCTATGACACATATTGTAATCCTGGATCAGAGGCATGAACAATTAGGTATTTAACATGTTTCAAGACTTTACTTAATGATTTGTCAAAAGTGTATCTTAGTGCACCAGTTCCCATAATAGAGCAGTTGCATTTGGTACGCCAGGTATAAGTTGTTCTACATAGTTAAACATGCCTAAAATGGTTTTCAAATATTTTTAGAAGCGAAGGCGTCCGCTGCTGTATTGTTGATATTTTCTTTTGATTGGCTTTTAATCCATTGTGCGTCAGTTTATGACCACATTTTTAACTCCTGTAAGGCCACATTTCATTTTGTCAGGGTATAACTTCATGTTTCTTTCACAGCAATGCTCCAAATGTGCACATAGATTATGGTCATGCTCTGCACATATAAACAAGGAGGTCATCTATGACCATATCTATACCATTTAATACTTCTATGGCCTTGTGAGCCTATAATGGAAACATTTCCTGTGCTGAGACAATGCCAAATTGCACTCTTGCACATCTTCCAAATGGTGAATTCAAAGTTGCTGCTTTTTTCATGCTGTTTAAGTTATCAATACCATAATTGTGCATCTACTACACTGAAATGTTTTTAATTTGTCAATTTATATCATCTAGACTAATACAACTTTAGAGCTCACCCATTCAGTAGGCCCATCTACCCTTTTAAGGACTATCATACTTTTCAGACGTTCTACTTTCTGCTTGATTCTGTCTTCAATAGCATTTTTCAATAACTGAATATGCATCTGTTTTTAGCTTAATGCTGTATTCTTCTGGTAAATACCCCAGAAAACATCTGAAAATTGTGTTTTAATATATTTCTTTGTAAGCCCTTTATCAGTAGAGTTCACTACCCTCACTATTTAAATAAGGATTAACAGTTTGCATGCATGGAACCCTAGCACATGCTTTGCCGGAGTGTCCACAAAATAAAATTCCAGTTCTTGTGTTGCGTTTAAATTCACTTTTCAATGAGCATTCACCCGGGGCTTCCAAACCGTGACCACCACAGCCCACCAACTTTGCTACTCCAGGTTTTATTAGTTTACACCTATTTGCCAGTCTACTGTAGTATAGTTTTGCAGGTATACAATTTACTTGTGCACCTGTATCAAGTTAGCATGAAATCAGTACTGATCTTCACAATGATTATGTATCTGACATTGAAATATCCTTTCCTGAAGGGCATTCTTCATTCTCTGTATATTTTATGTCACATTTATTACACACACTTCTGTCTATTCTTTGCTCTGTATATGTCTGCATGTGTGCTTTTCTCTGTGTGCCGCCTTGAGCCCCTATTTGCTATTTTGTTTCTGCTGTGTGGCATGTTTACCTGCTCTTTAGACATTTTATATGCACATGCTATTAAAATTGCAGTGTTTAGTGTGCGATTATCTTCTAACCATAATTTCTACTGCACTTCTTTAAAAGTTGATCCTGTTAAGATCATGTCCTTTATCATATCATCACAGTCCTGAAATGCAGTCTTTTACTTTTAGGTGTAACTGTGTCACCCACTTTTTCGACCCTTGATTTGCTTCATAAAACAGTTTTCTCTGCACACAAGGATTTGTCTTTGGACTGCAGTATGTGGTTCTATGTCCACTTGTCAGTTTCAAATCCAGCATAAAATAGCTCAATTTTTTCAGAAACATTGTCACCGTCAAAGTCCATAGGAGGCACTTGTTTGCCATAGCCATTATTTCCCTGTGTAAAATGCACCCCTATTTAAGAAGTGTGTGTTATGCAGAGGGCTGTAGTCTCCATGACTCTTCGGGGTCTTCATACCTTAACCTGTCAGGGGGTATCGATCATCCTGCTGACCCCTCTTTGGAGAGCTCAGCTGTTGTTCCCACTGCTCCTGGTGTACGCAGATCCCCTGATTCTTCATCAAGGGATCTTCTGCTGGATCCGGAGGGGAATCTTCACCCCCTTATCTTACAGGATTGTCTCCTGCTGGTGGCGTGGACTGTTTCCAGGGATCCTGGGATTAGTCCAGGCTATCGGCGGCATCTTGAGATTTGTTTTTGGGGTCCTGGGCTCCTGGCACCAGGAAATCTTACCTTCAGGCTTAGAAAGTCTGGAGTCACTGGTGTATAGAACAGCATAGTGATCCCTTTAAGTTATGTGTGGCGCGTTACGCTAAATCTTACCCTATCTTATCTGACTGATATCGTTCTTCTTTTCCTGGGCCTCTCTTTATTTCGTATGTTCACCCGTTTCAGCCTATCTCGGGTCCCATGTTGGCCATTTGGATCAGATGGATTCTTCAGATGGCAGGCATTTTGAGGCTCACTCGGTTAGGGTTGTGGCTGCTAAATTTTATTAAAGACAGGAGGCGAGTGTTTTTCCTCCCTGTTCTACCCTTCTCCTGGGGTTTTTTCTCCTATCTCTGATTTTAGTCTCTTTTATAGTTATGTTTTATTGTGGTTATATTTGTGTTTTACGATTATATTTATGGTTCAGCCTCTCTGCTGCCAACAGGTGTGTTTTCTGTGTTCAGGATGTCTGGTACTCTCACGTTATGTCTTCTGCTTTCAGGTTGGTCCTCTGCTGTCTAAAGGAGTACATTGTTGGATATTGCCGTGGCTGGTTTTTCTTTGTTTGGCTGCTGAAGCGGTCTCTGTTTGCTGATTTGTTCCTGTTCGGCTTGTTCCTGCAAAGAAAGAGGAAGAGTCGCTGGATTCTGGACTTAATATAGGGTCTTTGGCCCTATTCTCATTGGTTATTGTTAATTGTTTTGCTGCTGAGGGTTATTCAGTAAAGAAAGTAATGCAAAATACTCACCTCCTGTTTTTAGCAAAATTAATTCTACACCAAGGCTAGATTAATTCCTAATTGCTGTATATTTACCTTAAACATTAAAAACTTGTATTAGTATTTGTAGTTAAGAAATATAATAAAACAGAAACATATAGAGCAAAATATGTGTAGCAACGGTTCTTAATCGAAAAACAATCCACAAGTGCTCCCCTGCTAGTTTCAGTAGTCAATGACAACAGATGCTATAAGAGCTCTTATCCGCATTTCTTAGAATTGTTTTGTATCGTTATATAACATACTGTAAATGCAACAACGCAACTGGGGACCCTTATAGAAGTTGTTTATTTTATCATGTCATGCTACAGGTGTTGTTTTTTTTTTTAAAAAAAAAATCAGAATTCTACAGTCTTAGTAAATAATTCTTGATTAATTGCCAGAAACATAGCTATATTTTTTTTAACATCAATTATTGTGGCTATAAAATTTTAATTGACAATTTGCTTTCATTCCTTTTATTTAATTTTTATCTATATTACATATCTCACAGCACTCTGCAGAGGCTATACATATGACATATTTAAACAGAATGTATAAAGGGGCTTGAGTGCTAAAGCTTACAGTTTATACCGTATTTGCTCGATTATAAGACGAGGTTTTTTTCAGAGCAAATGCTCTGAAAAATACCCCTCGTCTTCTAATCGGGGTCGTATTCTAATCAGACCTCAAACCCCCCCTCCGCGTAGACAACGTCCGCTGCAGCCGGAAGGAGGTGTGGCTAGCAGCGGGGTTGTCTGCGTCCGTTGTGTAGACCTTCCCCGACTGTCAGAGATCAGAGTTCCCCGCACCGGTGCTGCACCGTCTATTTGGCACGTGTCAAAGTAGCTCAGATCCTTACGCGCGCCCCTTTTACCTGCTTCAAATCAACTTTGAGGACAAAATGTTCACTTGCTGCCTCATATATCCCACCAACTGACAGGTGCCATGATAACAATATTGTTAGTGTTATTCACTAACGAGCACCAGAAGAGAGCTGTCGCCGGCTGGTGGATTGCAACTCCTGAACCAAGAAAGGTAGAGGTGTCTGGGTATATGTTTTTTTTTGTGTGTGTGTGTGTGTAAGCATGTTAGTGTGCTTTTGTGTGCAAGTATGCTAGAATGTTTGTATATGTGGCATATGACAGGGGCAAAGGATTTGACAGGAGGCTGGGGCTATTATAGGGGTACAAGAATATGACATGTGGGAGATGTGAGGACGACGTGTAAAACATGGGCAACATGTAATTATAAGGGGCAAAACACAAGGAAGATGTGATGATAAGGTGTAAAACATGGGGGGATGCAATAATGGGGGTTAAACCAAGACAAGAGAGAGAGGAGTAGTTTAATAAATAAAAATGATAGGTGGAGCATAAAGAAGGGGAATAATAAAAAAGACAAAATGGAATACTAAGGAAATAATAAAAATAAGGAAAAGTAAATTGGGAGGGGAAAAAGACAAGGGAGAAGGAGAGGATTAATAAAAAAAAGATATGGGGAGGCATCAAGGAATGGGTTCATAAATATATATTGCGAAAAGTGTAAACCCTGAATTACTAATAACTTAATATGGCTAAATATATTTTCAAGCCCCTGCTTGTAGCCAGGTCGAACCAGGAATAACTCAGACAACAGAACCCTGAATTACTTATAACTTAAGGCGGCTTAATGTATTTTCAAGATCTTTTTAAATAAAAATCAATAAGAAGTGACTCTAATTTGAAACTTGAATCTATGATCCTGAATTTATATGTGTTTCCCTCTAGCTAAAATGGTTATATTTCTAAAACAGGAAGGGCTGATCAAATCATCTGCATGCTTATGTTGAACTGTATACACTTGGCTACAGAAAAAGGCCATAATGTTTAAATGGCTGAACCATTACATAAATATAGCAATGTTAGATAATACGTTTGTATTATTCAGTTTATAATCATGTTTACTTTTTTATTTTACTTATTTCTTTGGGAAATAAGGCATACTGTCACTGTTTTAAAAATGTGTAAAAAAAATAAATATATATGTATGAATCTCTGAAAAGAGGCCAGACCTCCCACAAAAAAGCAAAAAGCTCTGAATTTTCACCTGAAATTTGAGGGCTCTTTCACTCCCACTCTCTCACACTTGTCCACATTCACACTCGCTCACACTCTCTGAATGTCTACCTACCTTCTTCTTCTTCTTTCTCTCTTATTTCTTCTTTTAACTTTCTTCACTCTTCGCCCGCATCTCTGCGGACATGACCTATCTACGATGTAAATGGCGGAGCTTCTGGTGATGTCGTCTCCCCCAATTGGAGGGTCTGGGTAGAGTATGTCACTGGAAACCCTGCCATTTGGCTCTAAGATAACCCTGGAGCTGGTGGAGCTTTCGGTGACTGCCTCTCCCCCCTGAAGCGCCACCATTTTGATGGAAGTTCGTTGGGAGGTTATGTCTGCTAACGAAGAAAGAGAGGAAAACAAGAAGAAATAAACATTATTATGTACAGCTCATCTCATGTTCTTCAATGCCTATCACAAAATTAATTCGCTAGTTTTCCAGTCGCACCAATCTATGTAATTCTCCCTCAAAATGTATGCCATCTATCTATACAACATATTTAAAATAAATATTGTGGAACTATGAAATAATCAAGGATTTTTTTACTGAACATATTTTTTGTCCAAATTGGAAAAATATACTTAATTATGGCTGTGATGGATGTTTCCCATTTTTGAAAATCAAATTGACCAGCTATGAAGTCAACAAACAAGTATGTTGTTTTGATAAAGTTGTCCATCTCTTCTATTTTAAGTGTTAAAGATAAAAACATGGTTATTTTTGGTTGTTTTTCTTTTGGTTGCCAATTCATTTGCCATCTGTTCCTAATACTCGTTCCAATTATTAAAAAAACATTTGCATGTAAGGTGAAGAATTGCATAAATTCCAGGTGATCTTTGTATTGTATCAGTAAAATAGATAACTAAAATAACTATTGTAAAATAGTCATTAGTGGTAACTGTAACACTAGATACAATGTTTTCTTATATTTATCCTAATGAATGGATTCTCATATGAATCAACTTTATGATCATACCTGGGAGCTCTAAGGGTCTGGCCCTGAGTGTCAGGAATTTTGCTCTAATATTAGAATCTGAGGGTAAAGGGGCAGATTCTCAGCTCATTAATACTATGATCTGATCTCCCAATTAATGGCTTTGCTGTATCATGGTTTCTATTAGATTTGTATATTCCGATTCATGCAATTTGTATTTCAATTTTAACAGTAAAGAGCTCTGAATTTTCATTTGAGTTTCTTTGTTATTTCTTTGCTCTCACTCACTCTTACTCATGCTCTTTCTTAATGTCTTCCTACCTTCTCCGCCAACTACTGCCTCCATCTCTGTTGCTCCGCTTCTTCTCTTGACTCGTCTTGTTCTTCTGTCTTTGTCCACTTCGCCCCGTGTCTTCTCTGTGAACCTGGCCTCCTGGTGAAATTCAGCAGAAAGGTGGAGATTCCCAGCACACCCTCTCCCCTGATTGGAGGAACAGGGGAGGCTGCCCCTTTATTTGCCTTTTTTGTGGAAGTGTACCGCAAGGTCAGAATAATGCAGATCGTTTTCTCTGTGAACTTGTCTTCATAAATCTTGCCTCCCGGCGCACTTGCACAAAATGCAGAGCTTCCGACATACCTTCCCAACAAACTGGAGGAACAGGAGAGAGGATGTGCCTGGGGAGGCCAAAATAAAAAGATGTGTGTGTGTGAGAGACAAAAGGGTGTCTTCTCTAACGAGTCAAGTGGTCAGTGGATTCACTAATCCGTGAGTTTTTTGTAAGGCCACACAACTTTAAATTTTGTACGTTTCAGGTAAGGAACAGTAAGTTAATTGAGACCTTGCATGTCCTTGTCTGAACCTGTGAAAAATGAAACCTCCATGCATGGTGGTGTGAGGAGTTATAAACAAGGGGTATATTGCAGTGTATACACCTTCACTTCCACCAGTCAGGGGGAAAAAGCATTATGGAGGCATGGATGGAGGTCAAGATAAAGATTTGCACTTTGCATCCTCAACCCCCCCCCCAGCACATTAGGGTGATGGTGTTAAATGCCTAAATGCACATTTGAAGAGGCACAGACCCCATCCAATGCTTCCCCTCCATCCCTGTCCTGTGAGATGAAAGGGGTTACATTACAAAGAAAAACTAAATCAAATACTCTGCCTAACCCAGAGTACCCCTAAGCCCTCTTATGGAGGGGATGAGATCTATCCAAGCTATCCAGGGAGAGAGAAAGAGAGTCAACCCTCACTTGGTTACAGGTGTGATTCCCTCACTTCTCAGTATAGCATAAGGATACAGGCTCTATCCAACTCAAACAATTTACAGAGAAAACAAAAAAATGAAGAAGTCTGCAGTTAATTGTCAAACAAAGAAAGATCAGCACAAGAGGCACTGTATTATCTCATTGTAAATTACAGCCATATATCTTTATCTTATATTTGTTTGCAAGCATCTGTCACACATATTGTAGAGAGAGATTTGTTTTGGGCACCACATTGTAATGGTGGGCATATAGCTAAATGTGTATAAAAAATGTTTACAGTGTACATGTATCGCATATTAAATGTAATAACCATGACAAAAATATGTGTACCTAAATAGATGAGCAAATCTTATGGTCTCATAGCATTGGAATTTAAGTGTTCATTGTACCAAGTGTAATGGCTAGAAGAAAGAGAAAATTAGGTTATATTATGTCTAAATATTGATGAGAGATAAAATTGTTCTGTATTTTTGAATATTACTTTTTTCTGAGTGAGTAGACTTACTTTGCACATTGAAGTTCTTTTGCCAAGTTTGACTTACAAAGTCCCCTGACTAATCTGAACCAGATTTAAATATCAGCTTTAATAAGCTTCTTACAGTAAATGTCTCAGTTTGCAGGAGAACGTTGCCTTTCTTAAAAAGTTGTTTTATTTTTAATTTTAGGAAGGTTTCTAAAGTATTTAGAATGAAAATGTTTGCCACTAGCAAGTCTCATACAGAATATAGTGATGGGATACCAACATTCAAGTGAATTTATAGGCTGTAAAGTATTCAACAAATTTCCACATCAATATACAATTTGTATACTATCAAACATGTAATTAGTAATGTTGTAGAGCAGAGGGGTGTGTTCATGATCCCCACGCCGGAAGATCACACAAGACTTCCATTATGAATGAGCGTGATACTCCATTCATGTAAAATGAGTGCTGCCTCAGTAAAGTATAAAAAATATATAAAATTTAAAAACAAAATAATAAAAATAGAAAAAAGAAAATAATAATTAACTAAAGGCAGGCTGGTGGATTCCAGTATAGGGGACTGCCATTAACCTTAAGAGATTTCCTTTATGAATGGATGCATTATGTTCTCAACAAAGAAAATCTTCCATCCTCCATGTAAAGGGAGTGCTCCTGACCATCAGAGACCAATCATCTGCCCATAAACACACATATACACATACAATGCCTATACACACATATACACATGCACTGCCTTTACACACACCGGCCCATAAAAATGCATATACACATACAATGCCCACACACACACATATGCACATACACTGCCATTACTCACCCCTGCCTTTACACACACATATGCACTCACACACCAGCTTACAAACGCACAAATACCTATATTGCTCTTACACGCACCTGCCCATACACATATATACACTCCCTATACACATACATACACTCCCCGTACATACACATACACCTGCCCATACACAAGGATGACGTCATATCCCAGCAGTGATTAGGGAGCACGGAAGCCGAGGTCTGAAGTGATGGACCTCACGCTCCCTAATATTGGGCTGATTAGAGGGAGATTGCAAGTGTGTGCCCCCTCACAGCTGCGCCCGAGGCGAGTGCCTCTCTCGCCTCACCCTTCCTACGGCCCAATGGGAATTCTTAAAAAAACCTATGCATGTGGGTTATTTCTGAAATCTGGAGATACAGCTAAATACATTTTGCTGGGTATCTCTACAGTTACATCTAATCTCCGCAAACAATCCTAACAAAGTTTTGGGGGGAAAAGGATCGAAAACTGCCAAATTTCAAGTTTGGATGTTAGATTTTTTGAAATTCAAGACACTTAAGATATTAATTGTTATTTTTTGTGGTGTTGTGGTCAACTGAACTGGTTTGGGGACCATTTTCATAGTAAAATATTAGATTTTCATTATTTAAATGTATTACTCATACTAAATGCTGGACTATACATTAAAAATGATATAAAAATTATATTTGTCCTTGAATAAGATATCATTTGTGTGGGTGCACAAAAATTAAGTATATGAAAGGCTAACTTAGTTGTAGTTAGTTGTACATTCCAGGTCAAATAAAATAAACACTCTTTCATTAAAGCCTGAAATAGTAAAATAATACTCTACACAGAGAAACATTGTCATCATAATAGATCCTATAGCCAAGAGAGGAAAATTCATCCATATCAACCATATTAAGTAAGTAAATACCTGACAAACACATAAACAGATACATTACAGAATATTCCAGTAGCACCTATTATATGTAACATATAGCTGAAGCAATAGATTCTGACCTCTTTAGTTCATAAAATACTCTGTGGAGATAAAACTGGTGGGTGATCCGTGGGAAACAATGTTATGTTATGCTAGTTTTAGGCATATGGGACTCATTCTTTCATATGGGTAAACTTTCTTTCATATGGGTAAATAGTACACTGATTATTTGGGCAGGAAGTTAAAATGCTATATATTCTCCCTGAACTCAGTGGGTATGAGATTTATTTAGCAGCCCTTGTTTAAAATATACAGGCTACATTAATACCAAATTTAGTTTATCCTATGCATATTGTGTAAATAGCCACTAGATGTCACTATTACGACACTTTAAAAAAAATGAAAAGCCACAAAAAGTAAAATAGAAAGTCACGATAAAGGTGTTTTCAATTATGTGCACTTTTTTAAAACATTGTTTGTTTGACATTAATGGTGAACGTGGTTTTGTATGGGCTACTTACTGTAAATATTCCATTATTTTATTTTGTTTTAATGTGTGCAGGAAACAAACATACCATTATATAAACTAAACTTTTTTAATACTCATTCTTAAATACCAAGAAAAAAAAAGTTTAGAAACAGTAAATAAACTAAAGTACTGCCTCTAGATATTTTAGGAGGGGTTCCCACGCGGTGTTTCATGGGCATCTGTGGCACCAAGGGCATTCAGGAGATTGTTTGTAACTCAAAAATATTGAAACTGTTTCATTGCAAACGGCCTGAAACATGCCATTAGCAGTAATTTAGAAAATGGCTTTGAGGTAGCAAGTGAGTGAATCCTGGCTGAGGCGTAATTTTGATGCCTCTTTCTTTAATGGAGTAACAGTGACAGCTAAATCCCACTGCACTAAAATGTAAACTGCCTGTCAGTGCTTTGAGCCTCTGTCTACGTGTATGTATTTGTAAATGTGTGTCACAAGTTTATCTTTCAGTGCTTCTGTATCTTTTTTCTTCTATTTATGCCTTTGGTGTCCATTCAATAAACAGTGAGCTGATGTGAGAAGGAACATTTCATCTTACCAATTAACTATTCATTATTTATTTCAGCCCCAATGCATATGTAATGAGGTGAATTGATATTTTACCTCACCACAACTCAGTCACAACTACCCACCTGCCTTAAATTCTCTAACTTTGTCCACAGGACTAACAAAGACAAGAGAGATGATATATTACGGTACATAAAATAGGTATTGTCAAGTACTCCAGGTATTAACCCTCATCCAACATTCACCTTTTATCAGGGCCAACCGGGATACCGGGAAATTTCCCGTGGCCCGGTCGCTCTGTTGGCTGGTTGTGGGAGACAAACCTTCAAAACAGCTGCTGAGCGGCTGCGAGCGGTATTGAAAGTGGCACCGAGGCCGCCTCCTCCCGCTTGCCTGTGCCTAATGAAGTTAAGGGGGCCAGTGCACACACCGCGCCACCCAATGGCAGTGCCTCTGCGTTTCGTCCCACGTCTTAAAAGTGGTGGGACGAAGAGCTGACGCACGACCATTGGGCGGTGCGGTGCGTGAAGACTGGCCCCTTTAACTTCATGAATGCTGGCCTCCACTCGCTGCGCACCCAAAGCCCATTCTCTGCCAGCCACCAATTACACACCTACCAGAAATGGAGGGTTGGTTGGAAGAGTTATTTCAAGTGAACTCCTGGGAGAATGTGATCCTGAGTGACCCCTAATGTGTAAGTGTGAACCCCTCCCCATGATTACAGCAACAACACAAGTTAGAATTAAGGGAAAATTGTGCGTTCTGAGCAAGTATAGGGTGGTTTAATAAAAGATACAAAAATATCTTGTTATTTGATATAGAAGACAGCATCATATTAAGGAGTTTTTTTACTATTATTACTACTATTTTATTATTTGACAGCAAATGGATTAAATTACCATATATAAAATTGCTTGCCTGCTCATTATAATATAAGATTAAAATAAATTAAATAAATTAAAATAGATTAAAATAAAATCAATTTCCTAGTTCCATAAACTCTACTTGACAGTCCTTAAAAAAAATCTAGTCCCAGGTTATCAAAGACTGACATTATGAACAAGATTAATTATTTTTAAGATCCAGCTTACCAAAAGTTTTGGGTTTGATATAGGTGATATTTTGAATACACCATTGCCCATTCAATAATATCATATCAACGACATCATATGACTTTCTAATATACAATTGTTCATTATATCTAAATATATAAATGTACAAATTGCCCACTTTTCTTGCTAAAAAAAAAGAATCCTTGCTTTCTGAGCATAATTATTATCTTCAAATGCTGTATTATCATCATCTGAAGTTATTTTAAGGTTAATACGACAATATCTTAAAATTAAAATATTCATATTTCAGTTGTTTAGTTGTATATCAAGAAATAAATTATATTTGTATACTGGCCAGAGTGTTCCTCCTCATTGTTTGGAGTCCCCCAAGGTCATATTTCAGAACTAGCTAACAGTTCATCCAAATTCACCACTCCCTGTGTCAGAGGTCTTTTCCCGGTGCTGCAGTAATATGCATGGAAAGGCAGAGGTGTTGCAAGAAAAATATTGTACATAAACAAGAGCAATGGATAATATTAATAAAGTATATAATTCAATTTAGTGTCACAGTGATAAAATGCCAAATTTATTTATGCCATACTAACCTTGTTACTAACGCTAATTAACACTGTGAATATACAGTCTAGTTAAGCATCCTACTCAAGTTGTGCATGGTACCCTAGCTCAAAGTTTATTTAAATGTACTTTTTTATATTCTCTGGTTATTTCAATATTTAGTAGTACATACATTTTTTATAGTAGACCATACGATAACTAAAGGTGGACAATTCTGTTCCTGCATGATTTTTTGCTATTTAAACCCTGGCATCAAGTGGTTACAGAAACCTTCACTGAATTATCTGCAAAACATTTTATACAAAGAGAATATTCCCTCCTGGTTTGGTTTGTTGATTAGTAGCCTGTTCTCGCACAGCTTTGCACTCAATGACTCGTCTTTGTCACAAAGTATGCCATTTAAAGATTTCTTTGGTAAGTGATTCTCAATTTAGGCATCGGGCAGACATTTTCTGTGGAGAAAAGTGGAATAATTTGAAATAGTCTCTCCCATCAACTATATGACTCGAAAAGAATAAAAGTTTCAGATGCTGTTTGAATTTCATAGTAAAAAAATGTCATAAAATGTCATAAATTAATCCTTACTATCCCCCCATTATCCTCATGCATTCCAAAAAAGAACGCTTTCTGCCAAATTCATAGTCCTAGCTGCCACCACTGCTAGACAAAGAAAACTGTGGTGTTCCCCATGGTCTGTGTGGGAATATCATCTTTATGTATTTCCTAAAATTGATTTTTTATATAGGTCATGGTTTGGGGATATTGTATTTATATCATACATATTTTGTTTCTTGTTGTGTATATACAACATATTCATTTTCTATCAAGTCTAGGTTTGCCCCCTTTATTTCTATTTTTTTCTGGCCAAAATGTGAATCTGGGTCCTAGTCATGTCTAAATTCTACCAATACTTAGAAGGCGGTGATGTGGAGGACCAATCTCCCTTGGAAAAGTCTGTCTATCTATATGCATTTTACGGAAACACTCTAATGGCCACATGTGGACTATTGAAACCTGGCTGAACCATTGTGCCAGTGCTGCTGTCATGATCTAAATAAACCTGCACCTAATTATGGTACTTGGGTTTATGTTTAATTGGTGAATCGTGTCAGCATTAAAGAGTGTGGTAACCGAAACTACATCTGTACATAAAGTGCAATAATGCATGAACGGAATGCAGACACTTGGAATTTATGTGGGTAGGAGTTAGTTTCCTTTCAATTCTCCTCCTATAAAATGACTATTTAACTCTCTATATAACACCATTTTTACGCTTAAAAATCAATTGTTTTATTGTTTTATGAATTTGCCTGCTCTAGTTGTGTGCCCTACTAAAAAGGTTGGCGTGAGGGTAAAAAAAAAGTTAAAATAGACCCAGGGACTAATTGATGGGAAAAACATATACTAATTATACCTTAAATAATTTTACTGGATTAAAATAGCACCAGGAATGGTGAAAACACTATGGTAATTTTTAGACTTGTGCATTCGTCTTCGGGAGAACATGAAAACAAACACGTGTTCATTCCGAAGACACGCTGAAGAGAAGACAGTGCCGGTAAAACGTAGGCGAAGACAAAGACACACACCACGAAGATCTTCGTGATCGTCTTCGTCTACCATCCCCAGTCCCTTCCCCTTCTGACTTACCTTGGCATCACGGCAGCTCACGGAAGTAGAAATCCGCAGATTCGCCGTCACGGGTTACAGGGCAGTGCAAATGAGCCTATTGGTCGCCTACAGGGACCTCCTCTGGCATCAACCAATTGGTTGATGCCAGAGGAAGATCCTGCAGGTGACCAATAGGCTCACTCGCACGGCCTTTGTAGCCACCGACAGCGAACCTATGGATTTCCGCTCCCGTTAACCCCTTGAGCGGGAATCCATAGGTTAAATGGCCATGCAAGCGCCCAATAAGCTCACTCGCACGGCCCCTTGACCCCTTAAGTCTAAAAGCCTAAAAGTCTGTTCTATCAGTTAAATGTGCGTACGAACGACCAATAAAGTCGCTCATACGGACATTTAACTGATAGAACAGAGAGACCTGTGGGATGTGCCGGGTAAGTTGCAGCGTTGCGGTTTTAAAAGTCTGTACGAGCGACAAACAGAGTCGCTCGTACAGACTTTAAAAAGTTAACCCCGAATTAACGCGTACGCAGCAAGCGGCGCCAGGAGTTTAAACAGTCGACGAGCGACCCTATTGCGTCGCCAGCAGGCGGCTCGTCTGCCATTGGCAGACCGAGCCCCCTGCTGACGACCACAGAGTTGCTCATACGGACATTAAACTCCTGGCGCCACAGCTGCTGCGGTACGCGTTAATTCGGGGTTAACTTTTTAAAGTCTGTACGAGCGACTCTGTTTGTCGCTCGTACAGACTTTTAAAACCGCAACGCTGCAACTTACCCGGCACATCCCACAGGTCTCTCTGTTCTATCAGTTAAATGTCCGTATGAGGGGTATGAGGGGTATGAGCGAGTAACCCCTTAACCGGAAAAAACGAAGCGAAAACGAACACGAAGAATGTCCATGAATATTCGCCCGAAGAGAAGACAGGACCAGGCGAATATTCGCGGAGTACGAAGATTTTTTTCCCCCCGAAGACGAGCACGATGACGAACCACGAAGAGCCCCCTTGCTGCCCAAGTCTAGTAATTTTCACTCCAATCTCCCTGTTGTTTTTAAAATGTAATTCATAAATTTTCAGGAGAATGCTTGACTGCTTATGTTTGGCATGTTATTGACATAGAAAAATATTCTTTTTCTTGCATTTCTTTTATTAAACCTACAATAAATACTTAAAATGACGAGATCAATTGCCTGATGTATTTTTACTAGCATATTTGTCCAACCATTGAATGAAGCCATGCAAGAATTTAGAATAAGTTATGAAATTCAGATAATACATACATTTTCATTGTTTGCTGATGCATAATTTTTTGCTGTAATGGAGTGTGTATTGTAATAATATGGGAGTCATGGGGTCTATTCACTTAAAGGCGTTAATGTTTAATTGAGTTAAGGGCTAACTTGACTGACTTAGACTTGAACTTGAAGACGCATGTCCTATATGCCTAACAGCATATCACAGATAACAACTTATTAAAATGGAAATTGTTGATGAGGCTCAATGCTTAAAATTTTTGATCCGAGTGCCCATACTAGTAAATTGAAAAACTGCATTGCCACTCACCCGAAACTTGTAAAATGTTATGCAAACTCAACCACCGACAATAAACGTTAAAGAAATAAAATAATAAATATCAGGGCCCCTATTCCCCAAAGGTAGGGAACGATTGCCACTCCTCTTATAATATATATATATACCCCTGCTTAAGGGATGTGGGTGTTAAAATGCATAAAAGGGCCCTATAGAAAGAACGAATCCCAAACCATACCCACTGGCATTAGGAGGTTAAAATGACTTAAAAACAACATTCAATTTAAAGGATTTTACCTAATTTAATGTATTACAATGTTGTTTTTATCTTTCACAAAAAATGTATGTGCCCCTCAACAGCATAATGATCGCTTTAGATCTATGCTTAATCTGTTTATGTTATAGCACCCCCTCTGGTTACGATATGAATGTCTATTTAATAAATTAGCCCTTTTGCTAGAAATGGATTCTGCTTCTGTGCTATAATTGGTTTGGCTGAGGCTGTTCCACTTTCTTGAAAAAAATGTATTGAAATAGAACTTTCCGTAGCCGTTTTCTTCCAAGAACAGTTTCTGGTAGTTAACGATATGACCTAATGATATATATAACTTTGGCATTTCCGACTAAACAGCTAAAAATGCAATTCGTATTGTTAAAGGGTTACCGCAAAACCCTGTAACTTTCTTTTATATATCATGAATATGACATAGGAGGTAATTTGAACAGTATTTGAACAGTAATATGGCATCTCCCTAATAAAGAAAAACCTTCCAGTATATACAAGAATAAATCCATAATGTTCCTCAGATTAAATGGTTTGATATTGTCCTGACACATTTAACACAGCAATGTCCCCAGACTCATTAGTTGATTGATTGTTTTCTATTGCTGTATATAGCTGTATATTTTAAGAGACAGGTAAGTAAAGTGTACCCCTGTAGCCCTGGTGGTGTAAGGGGCCCCAAATTTTATGGGGATCCCAAGGTTTCTTGGATTCAACTATTTTGGTTCAAAAACAGGGCACCCATGGTTTTTTTATGCCACCCAGAAGGGGTAGAATTTAAGTCGACTGTGTACCGTCACTTTTATGTAGATACTCTAGTACCAATGTTAAGTGTTGTTTGAAACTTAGATTACAGTTGTGTAAAGTTCTCTGTAGCCACTAATGCATTTTCCCTCAGATTATATCTCTTGGTCAGTCACCTTATTCCACTATTTCTCTTGAATGGTAGACAGGTTCATAGCAGAGATAGTCAAAAGATTTCCACTTCTACATGGTATATGTACATGGACTGGACACAGGGTCTAAGTAGCCCCAAAGGTAAAATAAGTTTCTGAGTAGCTATTAGAACTGCTTGTATGACTGGCCTGAATCAGAAACTCTAATGACAACAATATCTTACATCGAGTTATAATAATGAAATAAGATTACAACCAGTTCAATGGAAATAGTTATTTTCAGTTGCAAAGTGTATCAACACAGTTTACCATTTTTAAACACTTCATGCACTGAATTACAATAGCCGCTTGGCAGAGGCTTCAATGACAATCAAAGGAGGATATTATGTTATTGTGTACTCAAACAAACAAAATATTGAATATGCAGTTGTGGACCACACTTCTGTATATCTTAGTGCAGATCTATGCCAAAGGTGACTCAAAGTAACCATTACTTTAGTTAATTCAATATATTTGGAGAAAAAAGCCTGCAAAAGTGATACTCAGATTTTAATGACTTGATGGAAAAAAATAGCTCCCAAAAAAGTTCTGATTGCATGATGTCCATCAAGTCAGTTTCAGCTGTAATGTAATAAGTCTGCTACCTGCACATAAAAAATGAACGCCAGCAGTATGTAATAAATATATTCTTTGTTTTGTTTTCTTTCCACAAAATAGTTTAATAATGTTTACAAAATATACAGTACATAAGATGGGGCGAGGCGATTCTGTTAAGTATAGAATTGCTTTTGTGTTACACAGATAATTATGGAGTGAACCTGTACTGTAGCATATAACAAAATAAAACATACTCTGATTAATCACATATTCAACAGTGGTCTCCATTTGGTCCTTTTATTTTTTTTCGATTTCTTAAGGAATTACACAATTTATCAATGGCATACAATTGTGAATATTGGTGATTTTCCTTTTCTGTTTTGAGAAGTGGAGGGTTTTTCAGTCATACTTTTTTGCACCATTCATGACTTGTCTTAAGGCTTTCAATCCCCATGCAGCGGCACAGACAGGAAATATAATCTGTAACAAAGGATATTGCAATTAAGGGTAGAAAAAGAGTCAATACACATAACTTCAATTCTTCAAATTGCCCAAATTTAGTTTATATATTATGACAAATAGCTTAATGGTGTATATTTTAAAGATATGATTTCTTATCTTCATAGGAATTAGTTGTTTTATGTGTTCCATAGTGTTCGGGTAGTTTTTGGAGCTCCTCCTCCTCCTCCTTGGAGGTCCTTCTTCTGTTCACTCTAGTGTTGTCTCAGAGTTGTCTCATCTATAGCTGGTCTCACCACTCTTTCTTTATCAGCTGGTTTTATGATAAAGGCCTTGTTTTTCTTTTTTTATTATACCCCTTTGTTCCTATGTAGGTTAATTACAAAGTTCCAATATTTGTACATATAAAAGGCTTTGCAGGAAAGTACGAGAAGGAGAGTAGCTACTGGGTCATGTGGTATGTAGTGAGGGACCGCCCATGGTGTTGCGTGTGTCTATATGTGTAAGGTGTGTTGTGTGTAGTGTGTAGTAAGGAAAGTCCCTGCTAGATACTGTTGTGGTGAGAGAGGAGTAGTGCCGTATGATGCTTTGTGCTGAGGAGGCTGCCAAGTAGTATTTGGGGAGGTCTAGATTCTGGTGTGTGTGTGGGGTGATGCTGCCAGGCAGTGTTGTGTACTGGAGAGGGTACTGGGTAGTTGTATTTGTAGAGGAAAAAGATTTAAAGAGAGAGAAAAGACAAGCCACCAAATGGCATCTTAGCCCTGAAACAGCTTATCAGTGCCGGCTTAGCCCCAAACAGACTGTGTGCCATCCTTTGCCCAAAAAAACAGCTCATCAGTGCACCAAAACAGCTTGAATATTCCATCTTTGCCACCAAATAGCTTATGAGTGCTACCAAATAGACTACCTGTGACATTGCCTGTGGCTTCTTTGCTCCCCCACACTCCCTCTCATACCACTAACACATACATGCTCACGCACAAACACCTAAACATACACACCACATGCCCCTAATTAGTTTATACTCACACTCTGTGTAGTGTGTGGAGAGATGAAGGTTACCAAGGGCCTTCTAATCTAACATCAATGCCTGATCTCAAACATGCTTTACTACAGTCCTGCATTCATATGCATGACATTAATTTGCTTTTTTAAATTCCCTTACACACTTACACATACATATCTAACCTAACACAACAACACTTACACATTCATAATCTTAAACACACATACATTCATGGTCACATACACTTACACTCATGCTAACATACACTTCCTCTCACACTCCTTACACATACACATCCAAGCTAACACACAAACACATACACATCTCTGCTAACAAACACTTTTATATATACATCCAAGCTAACACACATGTACACATACACACCCATGCGAACAGACACTTAGACACCCATGCTAACACACACTTACACATTCATGCTAACACACAAATGTTTAGACATGCACGCACATGCTAACACACAGTTACACATTCATGCTCACACGTATAAATACTTACACATACACATTCATGTTAACACACACTTTACATTCTCATTCTCACACAAATGCATACATACTCCCTCTGGCACCACGTCACCTCACCCGGAGCTTTTCTCTAGAGGGCCCAGGCGACAACCTGTCTCTCCGTGCCGGTTTAAAATCGTTAACAAAGAGCGGGTCTGACCTGGACCTGGTAAGACCAGCTATTTGTTAAGAATTTTGAACTGGTCCGAGGATGTGTGCGAGCGCTAGGGACAGATGGACAGAGGAGAGAAAGAAATATCGAAAGAAAGAGTGGGAGAGAGAGGAGTAAAGAGGAAAGAGAGAGGAGACAGCAGAATAATTATGAAGATAATCATAGAAGAAACAAAGGTAGAACAGCGAAAAAAAGTGCACATAATTTTAATGTTGGGCGCATATGCTATCCTCTGTATAATGGTATGGCTGTCTTTGCATAACTGTATAAATGTATGAGCAGTATCTGTTTCAAATGAACACTATTATGGAACAAAGAGGCCTACACTTTAATACATTTAAATTAGCCAAAAAATGGTCTACAGTTCTAAACCTATAGTTATATATTGATACTTCCAATAATAAAGCACACTGTAAACTTGCTGCTCCAGGTTTAATTGGAAATAACAAATCACTAAGCTATTTCAGGATCCACTTCCATTTCTATTATCACTTATTTATGAAATGCTAATTAATTGACTTGATTACAATGTCTCTTTCACATCTTCCTTGGATGGAAGCAAAAGCTAATCTGGATTCAGTTTTATCTCCTTTTTATATCCATAATTTATGTGATGAGAGACAAGATTAATAATACCAATTGTTTCTAATAAGATAGGACAGTGCTTATGCTTACTGCTGAAAAATAAACAGGATATGTAGCCAGAGATGGCTGAGAATCTGCACATATTTTTAGTTTGTTGAAGTAGAATTCAGTTGCTTGCCTTCAGACTGACTTTTTAGGCTGACCAGTCAGTCTAACCAGGGTCATACACAGAGGGGACAACATTAAGTTACAGAAGGTTAAAGCAAAATGATATTCAAGTTCCAGGCTAAGAAAAACAGACGACAGAAACAGGTAAACAAAAGACAGAAACAGGATACCAATTAGCAAAATCCAGGTCAATATCCAAAATCAGGCCAAATCAAGGTACCAAGGACATAATACCAAATGTGAAAGCCACAGTTTTAAGCAAAGAATCATGAACCTATCAAATAATTACTAAACTGCAACAGGAATCCAGGGAAGGATCAATCCTCCTGCAAGGGAAGCTGAGAGGAACACTGGAGACCCATACATGTGCACATGATCACATAAGCACATAAAGTATTGTGTTTAATAATGCCAATAAAGCAATGCAGTAGTGGGAGCACTGCAAGGGAGCTCTGTAGGAACAAATCTTGAACTCCCGCCACATGACCACAGCAAAAAGAGAAATGTCCTTCTGCAAGTGTTAGGATAAGGATACTGATTGAGGAGTTCGGTATACAGGATGATGGTTATCAGCTGAGAAGGCAATGAGAGGACACCTCCAAAGGACCAGTGCAGCAGAGGGGGTTTTCACCTTAATGACCACATAATCTGAGGTTGAGCCTAGACAGGAGAGTCACCCGGAACTAGCAAAGAGAGGTGAATGGTCTGTAGGGATGCCAAAATCGGGGTACCAGAGGACAGGTAAGTGAATAGAATAGCCAGGGTCAGAGTAGTCAAATAGCTAAGCCAAGGTCAGGGGAGCCAGATATACAGGGATGGTCATGACAAGCAAGGTTCAGCAACAAGGCTACTCTTATAAACGAAGAGAATACCAGGACAGGTGTTCACAGGAAGCAAAGCAACTGCCTTTTAAAGTGATAGGCCACGCCCCATGTGTGAGAGGCCACACCCCTTGTATGGCATCACCGAGCAACATGTGCCCACCTCCATTCAGGAGTGAATAAAGGACCCGTGCTTAATACCAAGAAAATGCTGTAGTTGAGCAGAATTTGGCAAACAGTGTAGGGTAGTCTGGGGAGGGGAGCAAGGCCAGGTACTAGCCAAAAGGGAATACTCAGGGGAAGAGGATCTATGTCGGGCCATGACAGCAAGGCTGAGCTGTCCACTCTTTTTTGGTGGCTTCTCTTCGATTTATGGAAACCAGGTGAATTAATGTTCCCACGTAGTTTCTTTTTACGGAGGATCATCACACATCGTGCTGTGTGGGGTCTCAGAATGTACAACGCCTGTATATGACATGTTACTGCTTACCAGCTATTAACACTGAAGAGTTTTCTCTTTTCAGCTATAACAAGATATCTGCCAGCAAAGATGTCTGTTTTCAAACCTTGCGCATGACTGTGAATGACTGCTTTGAAATCATTTTTATCTGGGTTTGAATTACAGCAGGGCTCAGTATCCATTAATTATTTCAGTGCACATTTCATCTGAATAGCTGATACTATCATGATTGCCATTATGATTGTTCGGTGGCTAGAACTGGGAAACAGAACTAGATGGGCCGAATGGTTCTTCTCTGCTGTCAAATTCAATTTCAGGAAAAACTCACCTTTTCCCATTTGCACAAGATTTTTTCCCATTTGCACAAGAATTGTCAGATGCTACTGTCACCATTAACAGTCAGTAAGTGTACAACTCCTGAAAACCTCTCCATTGTTATATTATGAAGGGAACACATGTAGCCTAAAGCTTTGAGAATGTTTCTGAATGTCCTGCCAGAACCTGGACCTCCCGAAATGTTTCTTTTCTGAGTTCTTAGCCATAAATTGCATCCTACTACTCTGAGTTTTCTTCCAGATTTTTCCCTTGGGTGTTTCTATGCTTGAATTATGAAAAAAACCCTCTTAGTGGATCCTACTGAAGTAACATTTGTTTTCCTAGATAAGGGAAAGCACAGATGCTGGTGTTTTTCCTACTTTCCATTTTTGACTACCTGTTCTGGCCGAAATCCCTTGAGAGACAGAAAGCTCAAAACAGCAGACTTTAACATCCAGCTGTTTTAAATAAAGTTTGGCTTTATTGATACATATTGCACAAGTACAACAAAAAAAAACATTTTAAAATAATTTTGTTGGGTTTCCAGGAAGTATGCCGATGAAGCTAAACTAACCCATCTTCTGTACCAATTTAGAAATGTAAGATTCAGGATAAAAATTAAATTGTGAAAGCAGAAAACACTTTAGGAAAATAATATCAAACACAGCTGGAAAAGATTTTGCCTTCATAAAAAGACATTAATTTTGCAAGTATTTCCGATCTCTATTCTCAAGAAAATCACCTTTTTATGTTTTTTTCCTCTTTTTTTGTCTGTTAACTTTTATGGTTTTCTTTTTACTGAAAGTCTTAATAACAAAATGTAAACGCCCACGTAAATATTCTCCATACATGGTTCCTATTTATTAGTAGCAAATTGACAGATAAATGTTATTATAGTACAAAATGGTATATTGCAGGTTATATTTCAATGCATAACTTTTACATGAAATATTTTATTTAAATGTTTTTTTTTTTGCCAAATGCTTATGGTTTTTTATTACTTTATTTGTTAATGATCTCTATAATGAAACTATTGTTATACAGAAATTAAAGACAGATGTTAGCACAGCAGAATAATTCTGTATTTATCAAGTATTGTGGTAGTTACGATAATAGAAATATTGTTTGTAGTTGATACACTTGATTGGGCTTCTATTAAAATATATAAAGTTCCATAATCTTTTATGATCTCAGAGGCCTCATCTTCAGAAGGATAATTGTGGTACCAATAGAACTGGAGAGAAACCAGGTTGCGAACCCTGGTATAGGGCAAGGGCTGAACCATTATAGCCAATAGAAATAAAATAAAAATATGGCACACGTATTTGGTAAAAATTATGGTGACATTTGGCCAAATCTTTGGCATGCATACAGATGTAAATATAAGATAATGTACATTGGTGACTAGATTTCTCCTAAACTGAGACATCTTAAGGAAAACAATACAGAAAGATATGGAGCCTCCTTTTGCCACCTGAGACACTTCGACCTGGTGGTCTGGAAGGGTATGTGTACCTTTATTTTTCGCTTGTTGTTGCATGTTGTTACGGTTCCAGGTATCTGACAAAGGGGCAAACTAGTTTGCCCAAATGGTTCTTATCTGCAGTCAAATTCTATGCTTCTAAATGCATCAAACTCTACGTTGGAAGCCCATCAAAATGCAAGACTGGTAATAAGTTGAAGCATTCATGCATTTATGGTAGATGTACATGGTGATGTTACAGTTCCAAATCCTGATTGAGTTGTTATTCACTTCTAATTGTCCTCCTATGATAATGCATATAGTCTAAAAGATAAAAAAAAATGGGAGCAAGGACACATGGTTCCTCTCTACCCTTCACTAAAATTACCTATAAAATAGCTTTGTCTGGATTGTGTGACATCATTATTCGCTGCTGGAGCAGCATGACAATATGATCGTGTTTGAGTAATGGTAGTGTGCAATGATTCAGAGATGACTTGTAGCCTCATTTTTCATATTCATATGAGCAAGATAAAGTGGAGACAGAGCAGGAGATTTTAACCATCAAACATAAAAAGGGGCTTCCGTATAGCCTAACAAGAACATTCCCATTTGTTTTCATCTTGTTTCTGCCTATTTTAATGATCGATCACATTTTTCAAAGTCAGCAAAGAAAAGAATTATAGTGAGGTTGCATTAAAACATTCTCACATACTTTGGCATTTTTTCCCTAAGAAAAGCTAATACTACATTTATCAAATCTGCTCAAACATAATACAAAAGAAATTATTTATTTCAAACTTGGATACTTTCACAAGGGAGACTTGCACTCAAATACAGGTGTGCACCCCCATCATACTGTGAAATAGCTTAACAACAAACCTAATAAAAAAAATATGTATAGTAAACAAATTACATATCGTAACTTGGTTTCCTCCTGGGGGATCCATACATTGACAGAAAAAAACAACAGACACCATTTATCAGCTGCATCACTTGGGGCTTTCCACGCTCTTTGTGATCTCAATCATCTGGCCTCCAGTATTTTTTTTATGTAAAACTTACATTTTAACACATGCTGCTCTACATACGCTTGCTGCATGTATTTTAAATCACAGCTATTTAGAAAAAATAATATTTATATTTATTTATATTATATTATTTATATTACTGGTATTTTAAAAAAAAATTTGGGAAAGTTCTAAATGTGAAACATTAATTATGGGCCTTAGAATTGTTAAGGATTATCCACTGTTACACGGGCTTTCTATACATGCCTGCTACTTCAGGTCAGTACGTGGGTGTGTGCCACTGCCACTACAGACCTGTCAGAATATTTTATCTGAATTTTGTAAAAAAAAGCAAGGAACTCATTGATTTGTTAAAAGAGTTGCTTCAGAAGTTGCAAATGTAGCAAACAATTAATTTTTTTAGTGTACATTACAAGTGAAAACACGCAAGATGTTATTCGATTTGCATGCCCTTGTCTGCAACTTGTAAAGTTGAAAGTCACATGCTCTTGCAAACAGCTTATATTGTTAGCATATATTGTGATTATTAGCATGTTGGGACATATGACTGAAAGCAATTCTACTCGGACAAGTTATCCCTTAACTTAAATAGCCAGGTCTTAGTGAATTGATCTAACTTTTGTGCAGATAATATCCCTTTAATACTTAATCTCTACAAGCTCTACAAGCTTTATATGACCTTGAAAATCATTGGGTTTTTTTGCTGGAAAAAGTAAGGTTGGCATTTTTCTCTTTTAAAAAGTATATGTGTAAATCATACAGCAGTGCACTGCAGTTATTCCAGAAACACTATGCGGAAATGTGGTCTTTTAAAAGGGAAATATATGTAAGCGAGCAACATAGCTAAGGTAGATTATGTAAGTACATGGGAAGAGGTATTAACCCTTAAGCATCAGAAAAGTGAAGAACACATGACTTTACAGGTGAGCAATCAGTTTAGAGCAGTAATGCAAATCCTGTTTGTTAAAAAGCCTAAACAATGGAAGCTGGAAAAACTACCATTTCAAGCCACAAGTGTGAAGCTGCTTCAAATTAAAGGGACAAACAGTACTATTTACACTTCAGATTCATGTGCCAGGAACAAAGTGTTGTGCTAAAACCTTATTCACACAGGAATGGCTTACTTGGTCTCACATGATGTCACAGTGAAGCCAAGGAATAGGATGTGATCAAGTGTGCCCTATGCCTCCATTTCATACAGTGCCTGAAAACAAATCTCAATAAATCCAAACAAATTGTCTTTTTGGCATTATATAGAAGCATCTGACATGCTACACCCAATTATACATAACAGAAAAATGTACTTTAACCTCCTTTTCTGCCGCAAACTTGCATATTTTTTCAATATATTGCAATTTTATGACCCAGGCAGAGATGTGATATGAACCGGAGGTTTGGATCGTACCGGAAATTCAAGCAAAGCTAGGATTGAGTCTGTTACTTCCTGCCAGTTTAGAATCAAATGTTAATCCTTTTGGCTCTCTGAAACTTCTTAATTTATATAATCACTTCCATAGGCAAGTCCTTCCAAGTCTCTAGTACCTTTCGTGTGCCTCTCTCCCCCTTCCCTTGCTACAGTGTCTCCCATTTGTTTCCTGCTACTGTCTTTCACTGTAACAAAGTCCCAAATGGACCATCTCTGTTTCTCCTGTCTACCATTGCCTTCTTCCCACTCGTTTCTCATCACTCCTCATTATTCTTCTGCAATCCACAGAAGAGGAAGAAGCCAGTAATTATAGGCTTATTAGAAGAAGATGTGTAGAATATATGGACCTATACCATAATATGTAAGGAGACTTCAATTAAGTATGGTGAAGTTAAGATCTATGATGTGAGCAAAATGATTTAAATTTAGTAGTAAGTTGTATTCATTTCAGTTGCATATATTCTGTATGTGCCTACATGATAATATATATAATATAAGCCATGTATGTGGGTTGATATCATACTTTAATATGCAACATTTTATATTATATACAGTATCTATCACATATGTATTATACTTAAGACTCAAGCTGACATAAAGCATCTTGTAACCATAAACCATAGATACATTGAAACATTCATTTTCCCTTCATATATTGAACATATTACTGCATTTGTTTTTCTATCATTGTTTGATTATAGGAATGAACGTTAATGATAGAGGTTTCCTTCAATCTACTTGAGATACATTTGTCATATGAGATATTTTCAGTACTTAGCAGATGTCATTCATAGTTTGAAATGTATGCTTTGGAACTGGATATCACAGCTAAGTGAAACCACGGCTGTCTCGTGCTCATTTTCTTGAATGGTCCTTTCCTAAGTAATTCTCATAGACCTTTATTACTCAGAGGATGGGAGCAAGGGACTTGTAGCATTAATTGTTAGAGGAGCTCAGTTTTAAAGCACATTTTATAATGTGAGTGATACTGTTTGAGGCAATCTTGCCTCCTGGAAAGTGATGACCTCACTGATGTTAGGTGGCGGGGTTTTGGGGTGCAAGTTAGGGTCTGTTTTTTTGTTGTATGTTTATTATAGGAATGAGAACAAATATGCAGATATTTGTAAATCCTTTAGTCCGTGTAATTTGCATAACTATTTCATCCATGACATTAACCCACCTGTAACGATTACACTTATAAAAAGGGTAGCATTTTGCTTTCATTACCCTTAATCGTTATAGAGTTGCCACTAATTTATAGATAATTATAACCTGCAAAAGTGTCATATATACAAAAATGGTCAGTATATTGTATTGTTTTAGTTACTTTGAAACAAGTTTATTTCATGGAAAAATCTTAATATATTCAAAACAATCAACAGTCACAAAAATTAACCTATTCTGTTATTCCTGGAAGTAGTCATACATTTTTTAAACATCCCATAGTCTTTTATACACATATACACCATATGATTAGAGACAGTTCAGGCTGTCTCCCACATTCTAATCCTTAAATTCTGAATGTATATTAGTCATTTATTTTCTTCAGACAATAGCTTTTAATCCAAGCCAAAAATATGTTAGATCACTTAAAGCTTTAAATGTGTTATATTTGAGCGTGAATTTCCAAAAAGATGCATTACCTTCAAATACACATCTGTGATATTTTAAAGTTTTTAATAAATGAAGAGAAGTTACTTCTACTGGAGATGAGCTCATTCAAAATCAGAAAAGCCAAACTCCAGCACTTTGCAAGCTGTCATCACATCTTATATATGTACTAAAAGGAATTATAAACAAGGAATCTGACTTGCACTCATTACTTTATTAAAAAACAACATTTTCATATAGAAACCTGAGCAACAAGCACTGTAGAGAAGTGGAAAACAAAGGAAAGTGGAGACAGTAGGATGGAAAAGGAAGAAGTTGACGTAGTAGTGAACTTAAGGCCATTCTATATATTTCATCACCCATACACATGGCATTCTAAGTACATTAATATCAAATCTGGGAAATTCTATTTTTTAAGCTGTTGTTATACTGGTCACATTCATATTGTATTCTGATGCTAAGAATATGACTAATTCTGATTATTAATTTTGCATATAGAACAGTGGCATCTCCAGCTTTCATATTTAGGGGGACAGGGACCAAAGTAGGGGGGATTATAAAACGCTGCCGATATATATAAATATTAGCCCCTGTAGCCAATATATATAAACATTAGCCCCTACTGCCAATATATATAAATATTATATCCTGCTGCCAATATAGATTAATATTAGCCCCTGCAGCCAATATTTATAAATAATATCCCCTAAATTACAGGCATAGATCACAGGTTGCACACCCCAAAGGCCATCCTTGGCATCCACATTGCCACCAAATAACCTGGCCAGCACCAAAATTACATACACATAGGACATGCTATCTTTGTCCCAAAACAGCCCAGTGTACGAAATCTTTGTTAAGTCACTCACTAATTCACTTTCATTCACACAATTCATTTACACAATCATTTATTATTTCACACAAATTATTTACACATATTCATTAATGCAATTTTCAGAAATTCATTCATTCTCTCACTCATTCACACAATTCATCCATACAATTAATTTATTCTCTCACTCATTCACACAATGCATTCACACATGTATCCATTCATTCTCTCTCTCATTCTGACTCTTTATTTCAATATTCTTGCTACCCTCTTTTCTCACTATCTACCCCCCTCTCCCCTTCTCACTATCTACCCCCTCTCCCTCCCTTCTCCCTATCCACCCCCTCTCCCTCCCTTCTCTCTATCTACCCCTTCTCACTCCCTTCTCCCTATCTACCCCCTCCTAACTATCTACCTCATCTCCCCCTTCTCACTATCTACCCTCTCTTCCTTTGAAGTTCACTTACCTTGTAGAAGTCCTGCAGTGGGAGCTCTGTCTTGCTGGCCTGTCGCGATGCGCGCGGCTTCACTGCTGAGCGCCGGAATATGATATCATTCCGGCGCTCAGCATGAAAAGCCGGCACCGCGACCAAGACAGAGGCCTCGCAGAGACCACTTGGCACCTCTCTCTCCTCCGCGTCAATCACGGATGCAAAAAAAAAAATGGTGTTTCAATTGGGGGAGCACACGGGGGGGGCACAGCTTGATGTGGGGCCCCCCTGCCGACGCCACTGATATAGAAACACAGTTTTCTTTTGAATGTCCAGAAATGTAAACACTAAATTAAACCATATATTCAAAGTATCAGGATTTGGCAAAGATGGAAATATACAATTTTCAAGCTTCTTTTGTAATTTAAGGATAAAGTATCATTATTTGCATGTTTCTACTTTGTAACTTTCAGATCTATTTGAAACACGGCAGTGTTTGAATTTTTAATATCTAGAAACGTATTGTTATTGTTCTTTTTACTTTGCTTATTAGATGGATATAACTCTCTCTTCATGTCGCTTCATGCATATAGATCCATGCAGGGGATTTCTGTGGAAATATTCTAAACTAGAATAAGTCAGAAAAACATTAAATGGATCTATACTGAGATTTATGTCATTTTCCACAAAATTGCTCTTTCCATGTGTGATCCATAGTATTCTTTAAAAACACTTTCTCAGTCCAAACAACCCTTGTGTAATACGAAATATCATTACTCTAGCTTTTGATGACATATCAGGATCCTAGTTACACCCAAATAAACTTGATTTAATTCTCAGAATGTCTACAGTGAAAACAAAGGGGTTAAATAATTTCATATTCATCTACATAAAATTAATTTTTTCTTATTTCTCCTTCCTACTTGTTTCCCACACCAGATTTTCCATCAGACAAATTTCCACAAGAATACAGTAAAGATGTTCTTTTATGCAGACAGTCCCTATGGTAAACTAAGGAAATAATTATGAACTTTGTAGCTATGTAGTTTCACATAATCACTGCATCTTTTTTGTGCTAAACAAGGGTGTAGGAATAACGTCTTTTATTTTTTTTACATACTCAGCTCACATATTCTTAATTCAGAAACAAATTACAAATGTTTAAAAACTAGGTAAACTGTGCAAGACTAAAATACTCTGTTTTTATTATATTGATTTATATCTCCACATTTTGTTTATTGCTAGATGACATTAGCCACAATGTACAAAGTACAGCAACATTTTATTTTAGATCAATTTTTATATCCATGTTTTCCTATATTCTTATATATATAACTGTCCAAGGTTTAAGGTTTCTGCGGACTTACGACTTTTGGGCATGATAGACCATCTAGAGTTTTATTTTAGAGATTTGCTTTTAATCTATTTGTTTTATGCATATATGTGTGGATTAAATCTCAGACACCCACAAATGTTTCTCATAAGGGATAGTTAATAACATTTGTCTTGAAGTTTCCACCTTCCGGCTTCGGTATGACTTCATGATTCCAGAACTTCTGTTTCTGTGAAATATACACCCTTCCTGATGTGTTTTTGTGGCTATTAATCTGTTTAAAAATTTCCTTCATATCCCACCACTCCCCCCACCCCATTATTTTTTTCAGTTAAACGGAAAACACTAATTTCATAGAATGAATATAAACATATGTCTAGACTGCTACTGTAACACAAACTGAAAAGGCTTACTCTGACATCCAGTTTAAGAACCTAGAGAGAGGGAAGTCTGTTACCAAGCAGTGAACCCTGACCTTTTCCAAAAATTTGCACAAAGCCGGTAACAAATATATATATGGTAGTAGAAGTATTATTAAACACTCATCTACAGACACCAGATAAGCCAGAAGGCTTGTTTTTCCCCCTCAGAAACCTCATGGTGCTGCCACAACCCAAGGGATTCTGGGTGGGCGCATGCAAATAGGGTCAACAATGATCACCTTTTGCCTCTATATCCACTTTATACATGGAGCCCTTGAAAGTAATTGCCCGCTGTATAAGACAGCCTTTAGACAAAACTCAGGTAAGAGGTGCAGTAGCCAGACCACCACTCATGGACAGCTGTTTCGTCCTTAATAGGACTCGTCAGCTTGAGGTTGTGGCTTAACAGTTGAGGCTTGGGGTAGCCAAGCAATACCATTACATAAGTTATGTTTTGTAAAGGTGATGGAAACCCTTCCAATTAAATTTAAGGAGTAGTAGAAGTATTATTATTATTAAACACTCATCTACAGACACCAGACAAGCCAGAAGCCTCCGGGCACTTTCTCCTCCCCTATTTTTGGAGCAGGGAGAGGATGTGTCATAGACTCCACCACTTTTGTGGAAGTTCACTGCGAGATTACTTCGCCCTGAATATACACTGGGAAACAAATAAAAATAAGTATGCCCATTTAAATTTCTGTGTAAGAATATTACATTTTTTGCTTCAGTCATTCATTTTTATTTCAATCTTTTGTGAATATTCTTATGTTAAAAAAGAAGGTAAATATAGTCAAATGAGATAACGATTATGGATATAACTGGACAAAAAGTTAAATACAAGGCTGTCTTTTATTTTACTTTAACTTATTTACTTTAATATTTGATGTTGTTTGAGGGGGAAATAATAACACAAGTAATGATACTAATCAAAACAATACATCATGTTTCTTTAATATTTCTCACCTTTTCCATCACTGATACTGCATTTTATTTTGTAAAAAAAACTGGAGTGGGTTGAAGAGGCAGAAATCAGCTCACAAAATCAATCTGCTGTGTTATTTAAGTTTCAGCACTCTGGCTAAGTAGCATAGCAGAAAAATAATTGCACTGCTTAAATTACAAACACTACTGGCAATCAAAAAGTTATTGTTCTTCAGCTAAAATACTTGTAGGCCCAGAGTTTTTCTACAAGGGCTGTAAAAATTAATAGTCGTCAGCTCCAAGTGATAATTCCTTTTTCTTGGACATTGGGATGTGTTCAGAATATATGTTTTTTTCCAGCTTACTGCTAAGGACTAAAGCCAGATGTATCACCTAATATAATGTTTTGTGGATAACAAGGCAAGAACACAACTAAAAATAAAAAAATATATTGTTAGTTTTGAGGAGCAGTCTCCCAAGTCAGTATTCACTCAGCATTTGCTAATTTGAGTGTTGTCAACTAAAAAAAGGCATTTTTGTTACTGGCTATATTTTAAGTAATCAGTACACCTGATAATTCTACAAGGCTTATGGATCTCCCAGCGGCGGAGAAGTGCCCTTTAGCTTCATTTAGTTGCAACCTTTTTTCCCCTATGGTAAGCAGTTTCTTCTGCAGTGTGACTGGCTCTGCCTCACCGGCACACCTTTCATTCTCCCACCTTGTTCCCAAATGGACAAGGGAGGATTGTAGACATGATAATGAGTGGTGCATTCCTAAACATTGTAAGACACCTTAATATTAGTCAAATGGTGTGACTAGTCATCATGGGTCCAATGTCAATATGGTCATTAAAATAAAGACACAGATGTAGAGGCATGAAGATTAAAGGCTCAAACGCCCCTATCCAGAACATATCACTCTGTATACGATTTCCCATGCACTCCAATTCATAGCAAGCTCTATATATACCCACGGGCGTAGGAACCGGGGGGGACGGGGGGGACAGATCCCCCCCAGGAAATCATGCGGGGGGGACCGATAATAGAGCAATCCCCCCCAGTGCCCTCGGTGCACAGCTGCCCGATCAGCAGCTGCAGCGTGCAGGACTGGTTGGGGATTTCCCTAACCAGTCCAACACTTACCGGTGTGCTGTCTGTCACTGAGTGCCGGGCGATGGGATATGACGTTTATATCCCAGCCCCGGCGCTCAGCAGAAACAGCTCTGCGCAGCTCTGCGCAGCTGCACTGCACTAGAGCGGCAAACCACCAGAAGGGGAGGAGGAAGAGCAAGCAGAAAAGAAGAAGAAGAGAAAGGTAAGAGATGTG
>VKOC01000006.1:14996087-15028313 GCA_009364415.1 Spea multiplicata | reverse complement strand
AGATATAGGGAAGGCTGAACTTGATGGACGCGTGTTTTTTTTTTTTTTTGCCTATGTAACTATATACAATAAGGCAGATCTGTTCTTGGCCACACTGTTTTATACAAGTCAGAAAGTCGCTCTTCCTTCAATAGGCGTGGGAAAAATTCTTGCATGTCTACTAATCTGGAACAAGCAAGACTTTTGTCAAGGGGCGCTTGTAATTCACGATCTTATGTGACTCAAAAGGAACAGATAAAAAAGAAAAATATAGTGTAATACAGTAAAACTATTTTGGAATCCCAGGGCTATACTCCATTGGTTGCACTCACAATGTGTATGACCTTTAAAGCCTCCAGAATCAACTCCTTGGTGTGTGTGTCAATCCGTCCGTATCATGAAACATACAAAACAGAAATCTACCATAGTGTGGACAAGTAAGATGTTCTAGTGATATTTTTAAGGCTGGCAGAGAGTGATTCAGTTTTGGGTTAATGTGAATATAATGGTCAGGACACGCGTGTTTTAAAAGTTGCATCTTTAGATGTTTCACATGTTTTCCAAGCCTGGAAGGTCCTGTCGTATTGCTCTTCCAGAGGTTCTTACTAGAGCTTCGCTGAGAAAAGAGCCAAACTGACCATTTATATTATATTTAGTTTACTAGTTGTCAAGTTCCTTAATGAATTCATCCTAGATGGTATGCTTCATTTGTTAAATGGACGGCGTCTTATGAAGTATTGTTTATTTGACTATCCGGTTTACAGACTGAATTTAAATCTAGATTGTAACCTAGCGTGGATAGTTTATGAAGGGATGAAAACCCGCTTGTTTGTGTACTTTGCTGACCGACTGTGGCACTAAGAGCAGTCATTTGTTTTGACAGCGGAATTAATTGAGGCTAAAACATTTGAAATTCCACTCCTATCAAGCTGTTCATTAGGAATTGCTCTCTGGCTTCAGCGCTGTCAGAAAAATAACCCGTCGGGCTATGATTAAATAGCACAACTATGGCCGGTCCACTGAATTCCGAGAGAAAGGTTGAATAAACTTTCTATTGCGGAAGCGATTCCGAAGTGACACGCCGCGGGAGGGAGGTCACGATGTGCACTGATATCCAGCTGGGCTGTCAACTGGCGCTGTGCCAGGCACGCAAGGTCTCGCCACTCTCCATGGCATGGGAAGCACATGCAGGAGATGAGAAAAGGGCCGCAAAGCCCTCGCCGCTTAATCCTGTTAGGAAAATGCGTCTTTAGAGCGTGTCTGTGTCTTGAACCCGAGGCTAGGACAGACTGCGCGTTGTCACGGGTTCCATCAGATTTTACCGACTTGTTCCAAGGAAATTGTCCCTTACATAAAAGTATCAATGGATCAACTCGGATTAAAAAGGAGATTCGATAGAAAAGAATAATAATAAAAAAGCTCATTTTACACTGACTTTAGCTGATAAATTCTGTAAATTTAATTTTTAGTGTCACAAAAGGCGGAGTTGTGGTTTTAACCCCCTCAGCTCTTTATGAGGAAGAGCCAACACTAGTGCTTTCCCGTACAGTTACATTATACAAGGTCAACCAAGCTCTTCCTACAGGAGGACCTCATTAGGGTTTGGCCTTCATAATGCAGAGAAGGGAGAGGTAAAACCACAACACTCTCTCAATCTCTCACCCCCTCTCCCTACCCCCGATATTTTTAGTAAATTGTGTTTCAGTGACCAGGAAAAGTTTTACTTTTATGCATTCTATTGCCTTCCCCATTCAAAAGAGCATGAATGTTCTATTCCATGAATAAAAAAAATTCAGGGGGTCTGGAGAGTTGTGTTCTGACTTGTGCTGCAGGAAGAGTTTGGCTAGCCCTATATAATGCATAGTTTAAACCTATAAATGTCTCATCACTTATTGAATGATGGATTATGCAGAGTTCACGCACTATTTTCTCTGGAGAAACCCCACAGAACTAGTGGATATGATGATGTTCTTTATTTTGTTGTGTGGCTGCACTTTATGTTTACATCCACTAGGGGGCAATCCAACAATATGTTTGCCTTACAGCTTTCTTTTAACACAAATGTGAAATAGTCTCCTTTACGTTTAACGCTTGTTCATACAGTTCATATCATACAGATATGTTCCCTGCCACATAATCTATAAAATTATGTGCAAGAATAAACAATAAAATGATTAATAGAAGAGATTCTAAGTGATATACTGAAAAAAGAATTGTGTGATTTATATGATTACAAATAGTCTAATGCAATGTTTTCTATAAGGTCCCATTGAGTTTGAAGAATGCAACACAGCCATTGCAGTGGAAGGTGAGTTTCATTTGAGCCATTAAATCAAGTCAGGGGGGGCTATTATTGGCTCTAAGAGCACCAGCTCCAAAATGTTTCATTTTAACTTATGCATGTGAGCCCCCCATGAGATAATGGATTGACACCCCCTCTGGCAAAGTTTGCAATAAAGCGTGTTTCATATCCGAGTTCTTTATTTTGTTTGTTTTTAGGAGTTAAGCAGAGGAAAAGAAAGACTTTTGGTCTGCCAGGAATAATTAAGAAGGAGAAGGATGCAGAATCAGTGTACGTGTTTTGTTGGTATTGTATGCTAAATAATGCGAATTGAGAAGTCTCAATGCAGCAATGCAAAAATCAGTATGATTTAACTCCTTTTCAGTGAGTAACATATATAATGACATTTACTTTACTGAGAGGGTGGTAGTTAAATGGAACAGCCTCCCAGCTGATAAAGGTCTGATAAGGTCTTTCAGCAAAAATTAGCAGACTAAGTGAGGCAAATTGTTCTTATCTGCTGTCAAATTCCATGTTTCTAATTAACTTTAAAAATTAATACAATTATATATATATATTATCTTTTATTTATATAGTGCCAACAATTTTGCAGCGCTTAATACAATACATATATTCAAGGGGTATGACAAGACACAGGTGGAGAGAGCCCTGCTCACAAGCTTGCAATCTAGAGGATAGATATAGATATATGTATATATTATGTATATATATATATAAAAACACTAGACAGCTTTTCTTATAGTTACACATCCTCAATTTCTATCCTGATAATAATTCTCTCCATGGCAGTCAGCATTGCTCTGGGATTTGCATAAAAAGAATATGTCCTGCGTGTATATTTAGACAATCTGGCCCAATGATGCATTGCCAAAAGCTGTAATTAAGCAATATTCTTGATGGAATGAAATGGATGACCCTGCTTGCATATTTTTCTCTTCCTACAGGGAGAATGCAGATGCTGATTCCGTTGTAAGTGTTTTATGCATTTTTTCCCCCCTCTTTTCCCTTGAATTGCTGAAGATTGTGTTGGACTCCTACAGGCTGCCCAGGCATGAAGTGGTAGCGCTTTTCGCAGACTGCACTAGTCTAGTTAGAGATTGTGCACTTTTTCTATCACGCCATGACAACAGATAGCATAGTTTAAATGTGATGCAGCTCTCACAACACAATAGAACAGGGGTGTCCAACCTGCGGCCCTCCAGCTGCTGCAGGACTACATCTCCCATAATGCAGCTAAGGGGTGGCTGAGGAGTATAGGAGATGTAGTCCTGCAGCAGCTGCAGGGCCGCAGATTGGACACCCCTGCAATAGAATATAAAGAGTGGCATCTACATCTATATTTAGTGTACAGATGGGTGATTTTAGGTCAGGGACATCTTAAAGTGTCTGTTCCCCTTTAATTCCTGCTTCTTTATATCATTACATCGCAAATCAAATGTCATCGCCATTCTTGGAGGTCAAGACAATGAATCACACAATGTTTTTCTGTCTTCGAGGCAGCGCAGGTGAAAAGGGAAAGTATTAGTCACTGGCTGCTTCGCTAATGAAGTAGCGAATCTCGCTAGCTGGAAGATGAGATCAGCGAAGCAAGCCTTAACTGGGTTTGACTTACACTGTTTACTCTGTGACTCGCTTGTTTCGGTGCTGGGGGTTAATAATTCATTACACACATTACAGGCGGCCTTCTGCGCAGGAACCTGACATCGAGTGTTTCATTGAGATGTAGTACCCTTTTCAGATTTGCGTATGGTGGATGTGATTTAAAGGGTATGTCGCTGTCTCTGGCATATAACCCGGGTCTGGGAGCTCAAAGCCTCCAAGTTAACGCTGGATTGCATCTGAGCATTTTTGGCTGGTGTGATCAGAGCCTGAAATAGAGAAGAAAGGCCTTGTATGACCAAACAAGCTACGGCCACAAAGGTGCTATCTCGGCACACTATAGTTTGTATTGCTTATAAGGTCTCCAGGTGCAGCTTTGAGCTCTTTAATATGACCCACATAAAAGATGGCACCTCTTTGGATAGGACGGGAATGCACTGGTCATCATAGTCGTGGCTCTATCACGCTCTTGCACATTTTAGTTAAATGCCAAAGTGCGCAAAACTGTGTTTCTGACATAAGACTGTTTATCTGTCCTCTTACCGTCACACATAGTACAGCATTTGTCTACCAATATGCAAATAAATCTTTTATAAAGAATGCATCCATGTGGATGCAGCTTATGGTCCGTGCCAGTGGCGTAGCCATAATTGCTCTTAATTTAAATGTGATCTGTGGCTCCAGAGTGCATCACATTCAGGACGGACTTTTTATGAGTTATGCAGTGCTTGAGTGAATTCACGTTGCTTATCGGGTATTCCTCTATGTACTGTGAGCTATGTCATTAAATCATTTGCTAAAAAAGCAGTGTTAAAAATTAACATATCGTTGTCTTTGTTTCTTGCAGAACCTGCCTGCTGTTGATGAGGAGGGGTTCAGTATAAAACCAGAGGAGAACCAGAATTATATCCTTTGCTACTGTTTGGTTTATTCGTTAGACCTGTGATGGAAAGAATTATGGCCTTAAATGATCTGGGAAACCTGTAATTAGTGCCGCAGCGTTTATAGCTTTTTATCTAAAGGCACCTTCAGAATTTTATAATCGCACAATACCTATAAACCGGTCCGAAGCTTGAAACGGGCTCTTATCGCAGTAGCAATGGATGTTTACCAGCGTGCAGATATCATCAGTCCTAGTCATGTCCACCGTGACTCTTAATTTCGTGATCCTTCCTTGTGCCATGTGAAGTCTTGCGTAAGTTCAAAATATGTGTATCTGGATATCTGTCACATCTGGTTGGGCTCACACTCCTTTTCTATATCACCTCAAACTATAGGCAGCACAAATACATCTGGCGGTGTGTAAATACATTGAAAGTAACTTTATTCATTTTCAGACTGTAAGCAGTTTTTACAATCTATATTTGGGGGGGCATACTCAGGCATCTATAGTATATTTATTTAATGTAGCGTCTTGTGGCTTAGAATGACACTTGTTTAATTGGTTGTAATTGTGATGGGACAAAACATTACTAAAGGTCTTTATAAAATGATTTTATGGGAACAATCTATCTGTGCCTGTGTTTGTGCCACGTGATATTTAAACATCCCAGAAAAAAGCAAATTTGGACACGATTTTTTTGGAATTTTGGGCATTGGGTATTATTGATGTTGCTAATGCAGAAGTACATTTCTATCACATCTGCAGCAGTTAACCAGTTGTATTAATTTAAAAGAGCACTAATTGTGTTTTCATACTGTGGACAATGGGAATAGTGTTTTCTTTAACTACATCACACATACCAAAGAAAATCATTTCTACTCATCAAGCGATTCTGATTCGGATGAAGACGGACCAAAGAAGTTCCATGTGGAAATCAAGCCCATGCAACCAAACAATGGATCCCACCACGCAGTGGCATCTTTGGATGAGCTCAAAGTGTCTATCGGGAATATCACTCTTTCCCCTGCAGTTTCTGTGAGTTTGGGTCCCTCACTGGCTTCCCTGTTTGAAAATGCTGATTTTCTGTAAATTGGCCGGTTGGGAATCATTGGAAAGCATTGGTACCTAATAAGAGTGTGCGGAGTGGTATCTAAAGTCATCCGCCCTTTTTATTTATTTTAACACAACTTTTATGAAATATCAATGTTTTAATGAAACAACTGTATATATGTAAAATTGGTATACTTACTGACCTCTAAAAAACAAACAAAAAACCAACTGACGGTTTAGAGTTATGAAACCTTATTTCTTGATCAGCCAATAAGCAGTCTGCCATTTAAGCTGTACTTAAATACAATAAAACAATATACATTTAACTATCCCTTCAAATCTGACATTTTGTTTTCAGTTTGTAGCTGTAAAATGAAACCTGTAAACCCTCTCCCCAACCTTTTAAAACATTTTATACCACTGAAAATCACACTTAATAGTTGTATAATACATTTTCTAATATTATATTCCTTTTTTTTTTTAAATTCATCTTTTGCTGACAGAGGCAAAGTCCGGTGAGTACGGTGAATTATTTATAATACATTCATTATTGAATTATTAACACTCTTGGGTTGTTGTAAAAACCCAAATTCCATGCAATGGTATTAGTTCTTCAGGTGCAGCTTTGAGCTCTTTAATATGACATATAAACATGGCATCACTTTGCATAGGATGTGAACTCAAATATTTCTTATAGTTTTAATGTCTTAGCCTTTTGAACTCCAGAAAAGCCCAGCATGCTCATGATTGAGTTCAGTTTCATGTAAATATATATTCCTAACGTAGCACTCTTTATCTGACCTGATTGTCAGAAGAGTGCAGATCGTTGTCACAAATATACCACTGAATCTGTGGATGCCTGTATCACAGCATTTCTGAAAAATAGCTAATACGCAGAATTTTTTTGAAAATATTGCTATTTTTTTTATAGGCACAGATGACCAGAATTTCATCAAGTAAGTTAGCGTTTGGTACATTCTATAGCACTAATGCTACCTGTTTGATACGTTGGGTTATTTAATATATTGGGCCTGCCAGCAAATCCGTGGGACACATCTTCTTACGTGTAGAACGTTCAAGAGTGGAAGCATGGTTCCTGTGTAATCGTTACTTCATAGCTTTCACACAAGTGTGCGTATGATAGCGTAAAGTGATTGAGTATGGTGCTGACAGCTGTTTATGCAGCAAGCCAGCAAAATTTTTATTATTTTTCACTTTTCGGGCAACATGTTTTGTTCCTTGCCCATTCAATTTGACCAAAAATCCGGATGCACTTTTAATTGAGGAACGAGATTTGTTACATGGTGCCCACATTCACTCACACTGTCACTCATTCACTCTCAATGTTTCCTTACCTTCTCTGCCTGTTCTGCATCTTCTTCTTCTACCGCATGTTCTGCATCCTCAATCTTCTTGGTATCTTTTTTCATCATGGTGTTATATAGTATACATAAGGGAATATCTTTTGTATAGAGCACCTTATATTTGGTTTTTTTAGAACTTTATTTTAACTTTTTACAGGTGAAGAGATGACCAAGTTGAAATTCCCTGGACCACCTGAGTAAGTTAATTTGATTTCGTTCTTTATGCATATATCTGTTTAAATCTTTGCACTTTTCTGGTTTAACTATATAATATGTTTGAAACAAGGACCTTGGTTATAGTCATAATTTCATGCCTGGATGTGGTTAAAATAGCAGGTTTGTTGCTAGCACATCATGACAAATTTGTTTACATTTTACTTGTTTTAAAGTTAACGAATGCCACCCTTTTCAGGAGATCTAACAATGACCTTCTCGCCTGGGATCCATTATTTGCTCCATCACTTGAGACATCTTCCATGTCTTCCTCTAGCTCCACAGGTAAACACACATTTCCATTTTACTTGCCTCCTATGTGCTACCTATTGTCGCAACTCATAAAGCGGAATGCTTTAAAACAGTTTATACAAATTGGAACAGTACGGAATCTGGGATACTGTGGTTCAAAGTTAGCACTGCCCAAAATTGCTCCATTTTCTGTTTTATGTTCTTCCCTGTATGTTTACAAGGCCTGATAGACTTATCCATGATGTTTATTATTGGAGTAGCATTTAAGTCAGAATATGGTTTAATTCTGTGTGTATCGGTAGGTACTTTTTTTTATGGTATATTCCTTTGGACATGGGGGCACTTCCAGTGATATGATGCAATAACCCATTCACTTATATTTTACTTATAGAGTGCCAGCAGAACCAGTAGCACTATTACAGTAGGAGGAAATTCAACAAAAACATTAAAATCGACAATAAACAAAATTAACAATAACTTTAGCACACACTAAGAGGAAGATCAGAGGCCCTAGAATTGAGCCCTGAGGCACACCAACAAGTGCCAGAGAAAGATATACAATAATGTATGAGAATGAGATACGTTTGGAGCCAGGGCCGGGCAGTCACAGACGTGGGCAGGTAATGAGGTGGGAGGAAAGGAGGACATCAGAAGACCTCCTTATAGATGTGACAGGACTGAAGCAGTTGTGGATGGCTGCTGGCAGCGGGAGGGTTGAGGTGCTGTGTAAGTAGCATCATGTAGGAGAATATCAATAGGGTCCTGAGCGTAGAAGCTGGAAGGAAAGGGCCTGCTGGGGCAAGCCGGAGGATGTTGGATAGTAGAAAACAGATGTATTTTTCCTTCTCATTATGTCTGGTTTCTGTAGACCAGTTTAAAGCCTCATGTAGTTACACTTTTTAGGATACTGATTGTCTTCCCGTGGCTTTACAGTGTTGAGAGAGCATCTACTTGGCCCTGTATTAATGGAGTTATGGTCTGACAGCTGTGCGAACACTTATTGTTGCCTTACCCCGTTATACCTTCAGGTCAGGGTTTGACAAATACAGATTTTATATTTGTATTTTTTGATTCCTTATTAATATAAACCTATATTATATATATATATTTATATATTTAATTTTTTATCTATCTTATACACAAATTTGGCCAGTGTTTTAGGGGTTCATTCATTAAGCTGACCAATTTGCGTGCGGATGTGTTGACCATCTTCAGTGGGCATAAATAAATGACAGACAGGTGCAGCAACTAAGATCCGCAGTGTAAGCGATTTCACCAAGATCAAACCTTAGCACGTCGAAAACAAAGTGTCAGAAGCCTTCCCTAGTTTGTCCATCTCAGATGCTACCAGATACCTCCAAGCTGAGCTAAATTATATCTTTGTAGACAATTAACAATAAACTTTCTAAGGTCTTTATCTAGATCTACCTTGAAATTCTGAGAGACAGCTGTGTCCATTTTTAGTTGGACCTTTCTTTGCTTGTAGGTTGGTTTACTTTTCACTTTGGCTGTTGAATACAAGAAAGGCACATCTTCTAAGGGACAATAATTGAATTAATACCGTGTTTGCAAATGCTCTGAAAAATACCCCTCGTCTTCTAATCGGGGTCGTCTTCTAATCAGACCTCAAATAGAGGTCTGATTAGGAGACTAAGATCCAGATCCCCCGCACCGCTGCAGGGGACCTGGATCCTCCTGTCTACCCCCCCATTTAACAACCCCCCACACACACTTACCGGTGCTTGAAAGTTTCCTCCTGTATTGCCGGGGCAGCGGGTTGACGTCTATGCAATCCGCGTAGACAACGTCCGCTGCAGCCGGAAGGAGGTTGAGTTGGCACCAGGGGTTGTCTGCGTCCGTCGCGTAGAACTTCCCCGGCCGGTGCGGGGAACTCTGATCTCTGACAGCCGGGGAATGTATGCGCGACGGACGCATACAAACCCCCGCTGCCAACTCCACCTCCTTCCGGCTGCAGCGGAAGAGACGTCAACCCGCTGCCCCGGCTGGAAGCACCGGTAAGAGAGGGGTGAGAGGGGTGAGAGGAGAGAGAGAGAGTGAGAGAGTGTGTGTGTGTGTTAGTTAAATGGGGGCATAGGGTGTGTGCTGTTTAAATGGGGGCATAGGGCATTTCTGGAATGCCTTATACCCCTATATGCCACTCTGGCATTTAGGGGGTTAAAAGGCATATTATGGGGCAGAGTGGCATATAGGGAGGTATAAGGCATTTCAGGAGGCAGAGTGGCGTTAAGGGGGCATTTAATAGAGCACTCTGCCTCCTGAAATGCCTTATACCTCCCTATATGCCACTCTGCCCCATAATATGCCTTTTAACCCCCTAAATGCCAGAGTGGCATATAGGGGTATAAGGCATTTCTGGAGGCAGAGTGCTCTATACAATGCCTTTTAACTCCCTTAATGCCACTCTGCCTCCTGGAATGCCTTATACCTCCCTATATGCCACTCTGCCCATAATATGCATTTTAACCCCCTAAATGCCAGAGTGGATATAGGGGTATAAGGCATTTCTGGAGGCAGAGTGGCACATAGGGGGTCAAAAGGCATATCATGGGCCACAGTGCCATATTGGAGTGGCAAGCCTGGGGGCAGATGTGCGTAACTGGGGGACAGGTTGGAAAATACAGGGAAATAAAAACAAAAAATATTTTTCTCAATCATAGCTTTTATTAAAAAAAATAGTTTACATGAATTAACATTTACTGGTAAAACTTTTTTCCTTTAGGGTCGTCTTATATTCAGGCTTTTTCTTTTTTTTTCCTAAGTTAATATTCAGATTTTGGGTGTCGTCTTATAATCGAGCAAATACGGTACTTTTATTAAAAATTAGCTATTCTGTTAAATCCCATGCCCTATAACAAACACCTGGTTCTATATATTAAATGACCATTCCATATACCATCAAGTAGCCTTCATATGAACTCTTAATTCTAGAGCTGTTTTAATGGGAAGATCTATTATGTGGAGAAACATACTTTAGCTGAATAGTATGGTCAGCTCTTTCAAAAGAAATAAGTGTCGGAGATGCGTGGCAAAAAAGATTATTTAATTTCCTCTTTGGGGGATTTTTTCCTGTGGTACTTGCCTGTACTGGCTACTAGCACTTTTTTTTAATCATAACTAAAACTAGAGTCCTGTAACAATTTTGTGCTAGTATGGCGGAGGACTAGGACTTTTAATCTCCCAAATACAACACTGGTCATGCTCTAACACATCATCATCATCAGTTTACAAATACTTCCAGTAACTCCAGTAACTCCTTTGAACTGCTTTAAAAACATTACAATTACAGTAGCACATTGACAATCTTTTATATTTTATTGACTCTCTATGATTAATAACTTCTGTGACACAACAACTTTAGCATATTTTAAACCATAAACAGTACAAAAAAAAATCTATATAACAGCAACACAAAGGTTATACACATTTGAAACATTTATAACTCAGTGAAGAAAACAAGAGCTCTAAAAACGTCATCTGGATAGCCTTCTGTAACTTTGGTTCAATAAGTTTTCAAGGAAGAAGGGAAAATTCATTGGTCTCCAGAGGCCTGTAAGTATATTTTCCCTTCTTAGACATTCTAAAATGACTTGAGCTGTTCATGCTTTGAGATCCTCCTAAGAGCTGAGAACGCACATTCTTTCATTTAATTTCCCACAACAGGAAGACAAACAGGCCAACAAATCAAAGAAGGTAGGAAAGAGTTAAGTAAAGCATGTGTGCATGAATGGGTCTTTTTTATTTGATTTTAGAGTTGTTTTATCTACTGGTAACAATTTCAATGGCATTCAAGAAATAAATATTAGTAAGCTGAGATATTTCATCTGGTCTTGGTCTGTGGAAGAGATGTCCAAAATCAGCGACATCCATAGATGTGCATTTAATAGTAAGCCTCCTTGGACACATTATTTATTTCTACTTAATCCTATATGTGAATAAAGAAATTATTTTTTAAAAACCAAAACTATAAATTATTAATAGTTAAATTAACTAAAAAAAGTTTTTTTATAATGGCTTAATGCAATTTAATTTGCTATTATTATTTATAAATTTACATTGCACTTCTTTATTTTGCAAAGCAATTTTGAAGCAACAAAAACAAATAATTTTTTAAGAAACAAAAAAGAAAAGCAGGCAAGTGGAATCAGACATTGAGAGATAGTGGAGTGTAGGTGTTTTTGGAAGGGAAGCGAAAGCTCAGGAGTATAACTCCGGAAAATATTTCTTTTAAAGAAATGGCTCACTGACAATCAGGGAAGTGGGAAGAATGTCTGGAGGGTGGAGAGCATTTAAGAAGCTGGAGGTCACAAGTTAAACAGTTTTTTATTAGCCAAAAGGGCAATGAAAATCCTAAAAACAAAACAGAGTATGAGTAAGGAGTGGGAAGTCGAAATATAACACTTTCGTGAAGACTATGCCATTTTTCACAATTACTTTTTGGGAGTTGTTCTAGAAAATATTTAGTACTATGCAAAGGCTTTAAATATAATTGTGCTGTGCTTAAAGGTAAATACACATCCCCGAATGTATCTAGATTACTAATTAAATGTATTCTTTTATATATATATAGTTATAATTATTATATAATTATTATATAATATAATAATACCCACACCATATTAACAAAAAAAACAGCTTTTTTTGGTGAGTGGTAGAGAAATGTATTAAACAGTTAAACAGCATGGAAGATATGCACAGAATACTGCACAAATGATATGTTTGTATAATACATTGCTACTAAAAATGTCTATATTACTCAGTATTTTTAAACAGAAGTTTGCATAAGGTAATTGCTTGCAACAAAGGATGCAATAGATCTAATAGATTGTAACCTCACAAGAGCAAAGACCCTCTTCTCCTTTAACATCTTAATATGTCAAATTGTAAGTTGTCAATTTTAATGTTATTGTTAGTTTTCCTTGCACCCCATTATAATATCCGTCTACTGTCCCCCTATAATTTAATGTATTGTAATAATATTTCCTTAAATACGATCCCATCAGGACAAAGGACGTACTGTTATGTCTTCCCTTCGGTTGGCCTAAGTTTCCTTGCCCATATACGGAACACTGGACTGTTTGATGAAGCCTCCTTTTTTCAGCAGGTGCCAGCATCACAGACAGTATAAATTATAATAGAGCTTGCAGGGGCGTAACTAGACGCCTCAGGACCCGGGTGCGAGAATCTGTTAAGGGCCCCCCACCCCCTAAAAAAAAAACATGATTTTTACCCAACAATTTTTTTCAACAAATTCAACAAATTCCATTTACATATTTACATACAGTTTTTTCTGCAGTGGGCCACTTCATCAGAATTGTACACGTGCGAGGGCCGCACTCATTTTTCACTGTGACAAAAAATATGGCCTTTAATAAAATATGCAGATTAAAATAAAGTAAAATGACACAAAACCTTTACTCTTCCTCTCACTGATTTCTGGGCCTAGAAAGTTTTGCGACTACAAATTCAGGATTCCCTAGATTTATTCTAGGGATGAACTAAAATGAAAATTCTGGACCAAAACATTCAGGGTTCACTTAGCCAAAACCGAAAATGACCCCCACCTTTAAAAATAATAATAAAAACTCACATTTTTAATAAAAGTAGGTAACACACAATTGGACAAAATTAGCAATATGACTTGGCATGATAGGAGTGTGATTGCTAACAGCAATCACACTCCTATCATACCCAGGCAACCAGTAAATGCTGGTACCTAGGCATGATGGGACTGTGCTCGCTGTGATTGCTGTTAGCAATCACACTCCTATCATGCCAAGTCAGCCAGTACATACTGGTACAGGGTGGCTGTAAGTGATGTGCAGACCCCATACTGCTGGTAGCATCACTACACAAGGGGGCAGCTAGCTAGGTTTCAGCATGTACTGGCTGACTTGGCATGATAGGAGTGTGATTGCTAACAGTAGTCACAGTCCCATCATGCCTAGGTTCCAGCACTTACACATCCATCCAGTAAATGCTGGAACCTAGGCATTATGGGATTGTGATTGCTGTTAGCAATCACACTCCTATCATGCCAAGTCAGCCAGTACATGCTGGTACAGGGTGGCTGTAAGTGCAGACCCCATACTGCTGGCAGCATCACTACACAAGGGGGCAGCTGGCCAGGTTTCAGCATGTACTGGCTGACTTGGCATGATAGGAGTGTGATTGCTAACAGCAATCACAGTCCCATCATGCCTAGGTTCCAGCACTTACACATCCATCCAGTAAATGCTGGAACCTAGGCATGATGGGACTGTGCTTGCTGTTAGCAATCACACTCCTATCATGCCAAGTCAGCCAGTACATGCTGAAACCTAGCTAGCTGCCCCCAGCATGTACTGGCTGACTTGGCATGATAGGAGTGTGATTGCTAACAGCAATCAAACTCCCATCATGCCTAGGTTCCAGCACTTACACTCATACTCATTCAAACACCCTCCCCACCCCCTTACCTGCACTGCAGCTCCTCGATGCCGCTCAGACTTCAGCAGGGGGCGCGGCCTCCCTCTGCCTTCTCTGCGAAAGCACAGAGGAAGTAGGATGTCACGTGAACTCCGCTTCCTCTGTGCAGTCCAGAAGACCCTCCCACAAGTAAGTAGCAGGGCTTGAGATGCGGCTCGCGTAAGATCGGTTGCCCTGGCTGCCGATCTTACGCGGGCCGCACCTCTCGCCCCTGCCTTATTTAAAAAAAAACAAAAACAGAAAAAAGATTTCGGGCGGCCCCTTGGCTTGGGCCCCCCTGCTGCCGGGGCCCGGTCGCAGTCGCGACCCCTGCGACCCCGGTAGTTCCGCCACTGGTCCTTCTATGTTTAGTGTAAGTTCCCAACGCAATATTTACAACCTGAGTATCTATCAACTACACAAGTAGCTCTAGCTCTGATATATTAATGTATGCTTTGATAGTAAAAGTATTTAAAGAAACTGGCACTGTGAGATACAATCCTGTATTTTACATAGTGGTACATTTTCATTCCCTCTGCTAGTTTCAAGTTATGTGCAATCATTAACATCCGGGCCTTTGATATACACCAAGTGGTATTGGCGTAAGAACTCATATTTTGTCAATCATTATTCAACTTCCTAAAAAGGCAATTAAGTTACATTCACTTATTATGATTGCACTTGTCGTGAACAGGGTCTATACAGACAACTGTAATGACCCAAAGCGCCCAAAGATGGTGTTCAGATGGAGTCGGACAGGGCCTGGTGCAGGGCTACTGCACTCTCCCAGGTGATGAGCACCTAGGGTTGTGCGGCCGCATACCAGCGCCCTGAGATAGCAGCGGATGTTGTCCAGTTCAAAACAAAACGTGGTGATATCCTGCAGGCACCCTGGAGCAGGCTTGCTCTACAGAGAAATGAACAGGATGCTGTGGGCTGGGAGTAGAGAAGCTAAGCAGAGAAACATAGCAAGCAAGGGGGGCAGGGCGAGCAAGGGGGACAGAGCAAGGAACATAGCCAGACAAGACATACATGTACAGGACACAACAAAGGACAGGGAACAGGGCAAGGAACACAGGGGATGGAGCGAGGAACCGAGATTCTCAGACGCTCCTCCTTTAAACAAGGATAGGTTATCTTAACTGGGACATGGGGAGAGGAGAGAGCAACCGAAATCCTCAGACATAAAAGACAGACACACATAAATAGAGGACTAGCCTAGGGCTATATGATAACAATTGAAGATTTAGTCACATCTTATGGCCATAGTATGCTTAGCCCACCACTACACCAAAGTACTCCAATATAAGATGGGTCCTAGTACGAAACCCTGCCTACTGAATTACTAATAAGCTGAAACTAAACATTAAATCTATACACAGAATAAAGAAGGACATACCTTTAGACTGCAGATTGAGACAAACATAACAAACGGGTGGAGCACACCTTATAAAGGAAAAAGAAGCTGAAGCTAAGGGCAGGACTTAAACAAAGAATTAGAAGTAAACGGCAAAGCACAAGGAAATCCAGGAATGGATTGCAGCAAAGGGGGAACTGAAGCAAGACAGGGGAACTGAAGCGAGACAGGGGAACTAGAGAGCAGCAGCTCCACAGCCTGAATGGGACCTGACAGCACTAAAAAGGGAACATAAAATGGGCCAATCAAAATAATTAGAATAGCCCAACCATTGCAATACACTGAATGCTATTTTTATTGCTTTTTTATCAGTAATAATTGTAAAAGAAAAAACATGATACCATAGAAATGTTATCTTGCGTATTAATATCAAAAATACCCAATACCTGATCAATTAAACACATTTATATGTCATGTTTCACAAAGACTCAAGAATAAGAGTTTCTCACATAACAGAAAATATTCCAGCAAAATAACAATAATACAGTAAATGAAAAAAATGAATATAATATAAAATAATACTGATAAATACAATACAATAAATATTGCTTCCATATGTAGAAAATACATAAACCACAATCTGTGTACCTGTCACTATCAACACCAGAATGGTATGCATTGCATATAGCAACCTAGGCAATACATTCATCTTAATAGGCACCATACAGCCTAGCCACGGTATCTCATATGTATGCCACTTTTCCAAGTCACCTTTTGTCTCTCTTCCTATTTTATTAATGTTTCCCGTTTGAATAGTGGTTGGAGATTTAGGGATTTTAATACACAGGTACTTTACTATATGTCTCTAACGCCTCATGTAGAGACGGTAAGGAAGTGTGGGATTTGTTCGCTTTACCATTATTTTGAGAGGAAGGATCTGATGAAATAATTTTCCCTTATTTTAGTTGCCTGCACGTCCAGGGCCTACAGCTGTAGGCTTACTATACAGAGCCATAATGAAAAGCCTTCTCCGCATCTAATGATAGAAGAAAACATGGTCTACTCGACCTGTGTGTGATTTTGAGTGAGAGTAAAAGGGTATGAGAGAAAGTAGGAGAGTGTGAGCAAGAGTGAAAGAGCATGAGCGAGCGATTGTGACAAAATGTGAATGAGAGTGTGTGAAATTATTTGCGGAATCCAAAAAGCCCTCTGAATTTTGCCTGGACTGAAAGGACAGGAAACTAAATTTGTTGTCTGAAAATGAATGGATCAAAAACTGAAAAAGTCTAATTATTTGTGCTATTTGCAAGCAAATGAATTCTTGGTTTCAAAGACCAGATTTATGACTTACAAGCTACTGCAATGATTCAATTTGCTTGTGATGGAACCCAAATGCTATTTAAACTTTAGATTGAACAAACAAAGGGTAAATTACTAACTTTGTAAAAAATGGAAATTACCATAGCTAGTTAGCAATCTAAGGGATTTTGCATAGGCCCACCAAAATCCCTGTGTTCCTTTACTCCAGTTACCTTCTTACACTCTGCAGACCGATCCTGAGCTTCCACCACCTGGGAGCTGGGGTACATGGCTTTGCAAGTGCCTCTACCCTTCTATGGATGTGGGTGTATGTCAGTGAACTGGAGGCCAAGATCTCTTAATAGCCTCAGCCCCAGGCCTCAATCGCTCCTTAGCAGGGGTCCTTCAACTTACACATCCAGCATTCAACTCACCCCCAAACTACTAAATGCAGCATTTTATATTTTCAGCCATGTGCTTAGCACTTTGCTGTCTGCTGGTCACTCCTCAAGAACTGCAGCCAAGTCAGTGACACAGCATAAATTACTCTCATCTCAATACCTGGAAACTTCTCGGCTCCGGCTACCTGGAGCCTGCCCTTGCGGGACGTGGTCAGGACTGCACACTGACGTCAAGGGGACGTATGTGGGTGGTCTCGCTGACATCGGTGGGCATTCCCGCTGACATGGGTGGACGGTCCTGCTGTCGTCAGGGGAGTTCCCACTGAGGTTGTGGGCTTTCCCGGTGACGGCAGAGGGAAACACCCCCATTTGAAAGACACAATGGGCGGGGAGCAGGGCGTGTCAAGCCCCCGCTCCCACGACAAATAGTAAAGTACCCGGAGAGCTCCCAGGTATGATCATATTAGAGGGGTTACATTATGAAAAAAGGGAAAGAAAAAGTAACCGAGTTATACTAGCGGGCTAGGTTGTCAGGCTAACACTAACAGTAGCTTGGTTGAGGTTGACCACCTACTTACCCCTATCCTGATCTCAAGCCTGAAAAAAAACAATGAGGGGCAGGGGATGGTCAGTCCTCCGCTCCAATTCAATGCTCCAGACTATCAAATGTGAAAAGGCTTGGGGATATCATCTGCCATCAAAGTAAATTTAACTAGTGTGCACTCAATCCCTCCTCCCATTGACATCTCCCGGCCTAACCATTAGGTTGCAGAAACAAACATTTATACTTGGAATGTGTATTGAACAGTTATTAACAAATGACTGCTAGCAGCCCACCCAAATTATAACCCTATAGGGGCAAATAGTTATGCAATAAGTAAATATTGAAGTTGGGCATAGTACCAAATGCCACTTAACAATGTTCATTATTAAGAAAAGTCCAGCTGTTCTTTTGCTCTTTCAAATGTATTAATATATGATGTAGAGTATGCGTCTTGGCAGCTGTATGAACTAACATATTACTTCCTGCAGAGAAGCAACTTACAACTGATATTGCTATTTGTATGCTATCCATATCAAACCTTAATATATTTCACAGGTCACATCTATTGAGGTACTTAGTATTCCTTTCAATACATCCAGTCCCTCATTTACAATTCAGTTCCCATAGCAATGCAGTTCAGATCTCAGAGGTGCTAATGGCTTATAACAGTTGGGAAAAAAGCAAAAGAAACTAAACGTTTTTATCTGTGACCCTGGACTAATTCTGCACAATGCCTCACATCATATAATGCATGCAGTACATACAATTTGGCACTGGGGGGCAGCACATCTCTTCTTCGCAAATGCAATAAAGGGTTGGGTCACAAAAGAAAATGACTGCTTGTGCAAAAGTGTGTATTGAGCATGCATGTAAATTGCGAGCTGTAATTAATTCTTACATAACAATACCACTGCTTTGCCGTATACTGACATCTTTTGTATTATTGGAGAATCAGACGTTCTAAAATATGTTCAGTGATGCAACATTGCCATGTGAACAAATATGAGTCATGATCCACTAATTTGTTGTAAGTGTGTTTTATGTCAGCTTTCAGAGTCCCAATATAATAAAAATCATAGGGCGTAGAAACTATTGACTAGGTAGAGAATAGTAAGAGGAGGATAGAGCCTTGGAATGTGTATAGGACACGTATTAGCAAAGACAAAGTAAACCTCTTGTAAATTAAGATTATATCGGTGCCTTTGCAGAAATGTACAGTAAATGCTTCATTTAACAGCGTTGATGTTGAGAACCTGACTTACCTGTACACCCACTGCTTGAAGATATGTTCGAATATACCCCCTGCAGGGGTTGTTTCGTGTGCATGGCACATGTGCACCTAGAAGAAACTCTTGAAGGGGCAGCTTCCCGCTAATTGATACATTTCCTTTTGAGGCTGGACTTACACTATTTGAGAAACATTTTAAGCAACTATTTTCTGCACTTGCCTAGTTCCTGGCCTGTGCCTTGTCCAACTAGTAACCCTGGGCTTAAAGTTATCTCCTTTTTGACCCTGGCCTGCCTCTGACCTCATCGTTTGGATGCCATCTTTCTGTGCCATGACTCATGACATCTGCCAGTATCCAGACTCCTGCAATCTGCCAGTACACCGTCTTCTGAGAGGTCCATTTGAGACATTAGATCACAATCTCCTGCCCTGTCTACTATGAGTCCTATTCCCATGCAGCCAGAGATAAAATATTGAAGATCCTCACAAGTTTTGGACATATCTCTGCTGATTTTTTTAAAGATATTGTGGTTTTGGTCATTTTGCTTAGTGTTCCACATTCATGTGTGCCTCAACATATGAAAATAATTATTTTTCTTTATGCTCTTACATGATACAGTACGCAATCATATTCAGCTAAATGTCTACATAAAGAATCTTTAGTGGTGTTCTGTGTCTCCTAGAATAGACCCATTTACAGCCTCCTAGAATGGACCAATTTACATTCACTAAAAGCCAGTGGAGGGCATTGTGTTGTTGCAATAATTAGCTAATATGAAGAAATATATAAAACATTTCAGAAACAACAAAAGGAAATGTTTTTTTGGAAATTAAATTAGAGATGGACCAGATAATTAGATGGCATTTATCATAATTTTCTTGTTCACATTATAATTAGTTTAATAGAAAAACATAATTATCAAAAAATGCAGACACAATAAATCTTTTTGCTCTGAGAATTACAACCACATTATTATGATATAACTTGAGGCACAGAAAGAAAATAAGTGTATAATCTGATTGCATGAGGTATTCCCAGGTCATGGTCATACAATAAGTACATAAATAAATAAAGACTTTACTGAGTTCAGCTTTCCACTGCGCTCAATAAGTCCCAAATAAAAAAAAGTATGGAAACAATCCTGAAAGGGAATTTTATGTATGTGGTCCAGTGGAAGAAAGCCAAGAACATATTTCGGAGACAATTCGTAAGATAAAGATAACCATGATCGGTCCTGTCTCAGAAACCACTGGGCTGATGGCGAGGGACATCCTATTTCCGACCCTATAGAAGTAGTGGCAGCTCATTATATGTGCTAGTTGCATTAAAGGTAGACTAAGGCTTCATGGAGGGTAAGTGAGTTCCATGAAAGTATAAGTGCCTAAGTGTGTGTGTGTTAGGATGCATTTGTGTGTCTAGGTGTGTTCATGTGTGCGTTTTTTGGTGTGTTAGTGTGTACGTGTGTTATTGTAAGTGTCGTGGGTTATGTTTATGTGGGTGTGTTGTGTCTGTGTTAGGGTGTGTTGTGTTTGTTAGTGTGAATGTGGGTGTGCTTATGTTCTGGATATGTTATTATGTGGGTGTCCAGGTATGTTAGTGTGTATGTGTGTCTGAGTGTGTTTGTGTGTCTTCCTGATTGCATCATCAGCATCTCCCTTTCCATTAACACTTTCTCTCCCCTCTCCTTGTTGGTGTACCCCAAGGCTCAATTCCCCAAGGCTGTATATATAATCCTGCACTTAAAAAATATTACATTCGACTAATTTTTTATGATGCCACCCATACTTTATGATGGTGCAAATGTGAAAATACAATGGAGGAATATTATTTTTTTAATAATGAAATCACCATACTAGGTGCCAGGTTATGAATTACCTTCCTTTGTTTAGGTTACAACAAATGTTATAAACAGCTAACAGATTTTAGGTGGCCTGAGAACTAGAGCGGTATTAATTGAAATGACCTTCATAGAAATAAAACCATTAATTCTCTACTAAGGCAAACACGTTGATATGCAAAATCGATTTACAGATAGAGATAAAAAGAGTTCATCTCATCTCCCAAACAAACTGTCAATCAAAAAGAAACTAAAGAAACATTTCACTAAAAGGAACAGTCTAAGCACATCCACAAAAGAGAATACATAAGAATAAAGAAGGAAAAGCCAAGTTGCAAATAAAGAACTATAATGTTCACAGTTTGAGATCGAGATAAAAGCTACCTATTATATACAACTTGCAGTTCAATTTCCCATAGCTAAAACTCAAAAAAATGATGTACTCCAGAATAAACACTACTGGTGATGCAAGGAACCCAAGTGTCAAGATGCAAGAAAACTCTGTAGGATCTGGGAGAACTTGGTAGCTATTGGTGGTTGCGGTCATTGATGGCGCATTGTATTTGGCAGTACCCATTTGTTTGACTAAAGGCTCTAAAATGAATACTTCACAATGAGACTTGGGAAATGCAAGCCCACATAATCACCCAATCTGCCGTTCCTCACTCATTGCAAAATACACTCCTAACCAGTCTCTCCGGTGATCTAATGATCTCTGTCTCTCCTCTGCTCTGGTTTCTAGTTCACATGCACGCTTACAAGACTTCTCAAGGGTTGCCCCCATCCCCCCAGCCTATCCATCTTTCACCCTGCCTTGGCCCTTGAAAAAATTCCTTAAGACTCACATTCTAAGGACACCTACCAGCTTACGCTTCAGCACCCTTTCTCTCATATTCATCTTTCCTGGTCCCTTTCCTGCATTACTTATAGTAGTGTTGCTGGTCCATCCCTAACAACGGCACCCTCTTGTATAATACACCCTAACCCCCTCTAGATTGTGAATTTAATGTTGATTCTCTATGTCATCTTGTTTTTTATATACTAATTGATATGGTGGCGCTTTATAAAACTATAAATAATAATAATAATAGAAATGTGCAATCAAATATTAAGTAAGGCTGCTATTAATTAATTAATCAATTCCATTAAAAAAAAGCAATGGAAACACCAGCTTCTGTGATAGTGTGCAAAGTTTACAATAATGCCAAATTCACACAAGTTTTATCTTAAATCAGGGTAAAACTATCAGTCTCCAAGCAGATAAATTAAATAGTCAAATAACCTAAACTTAATAACAATTTGGTTATTTAAGTGTAGTTTTTTAACCACTTCATTCAGGACAGGACTGCATGACCTAATTCCTACAAAGCATGTCTGCTTTAAATGTATTTAATGCATTCAATCAGTGGAAAATGGTGGTTGTTTCCACTATCTTTCAGGATATGAAGCACAGACTAACATAATAAGATTAAAGAGGGGAAATACATCAAAATGAAGCAGTATAATCAGATGTAGTTTACCAAAGACAAAAACACATAAATAGGTCCTCTGATACATTATCGAGCATAGAGAGCATATGTTTGACCTCTTGAAGCAGTGCATAAAGTAATTGGAACTATCTATTTTTGTACCTATGTGTATCTCTTTAAGAAAACAATATTGCTTAAATAATATTTTTAATCTTATTAAACATTACAAATAAACAACATTAAATAAATAGAAATATTTACCTACTAAATGGTATGAACAAGGATATGGACATGTGGTAAATAAAATTATGCTCCCATTGTTTATCAACATAAATATTCTTCATGTATTATTTCATGCTCTTATATAGTGCCCCCTCCCTTAGCAAACATACAGACATCCGTCTGAATAATGAATGAACAAATGAAACATTGGACAATGGAAACGAAAAACGAGTGTGCGCAATACGAAAATCTTTGTTCATTCGTTCCGTCGAAGCGGCCGCCATTTTAACTAAGAGGAGAACAGCCATTTAGCCTGCATTAAGATGAGGGACATTATTGAATGAGCTGATCTTTGTTTGTCCAATTAGCTCCCTCCTGTCACATCATGCTGAGGGCTTGTCCAATGGTTTTGCTGCATCTTTCAAAGAAGAAAAAAGCAGACAAGTAATGAAGAGAGCCTATATAAGAGCAGAGCAGGCAGGGGATCCATTCATTTCACTGTGACTGTGTTATATAACACTGCTGTGCTGCGTATGAGCATTTCAGAGTGAGATTCTTCTGTGTGAGACTTGGTGACCCTGAGCCTGCAACGACTCAAGAAACAAATAGGGTCTGATATTTCTCCAATAATTAAAAAAAATGAGTATGAATATGCTTCAGTGAATGTACCCTACCCCCATTACAATAGATGGTGTCCTTATTGCGACTCTCTGTGCAGATAATAGACTTCAAGGTTTGAGACAGTTAACAATATTGAGGATGAAATGTAGATGAAGCATTTAAAAATGTAGGCATTAATCCTTACAGCACTCAGCAACCTACTTAGGTTCCCATATTACTTGAATACATTGAGTAGACAGCATTGCTTAGCTTATCAAAACGCAATTCCAGAATTTGCAGTGTTGGCTTCTCAGGACAGATTATATGGTAAGATTGCATCCAGCAATAGCATATCCTTACAAAAACTAGCATTCACTTAATGAAATGATTACTTGGCCCAACTAAAACAGTGCAACGGTCATGTTTTGGATTCCTTTTTATATTAGAGGTAAAGGTTTGAGGTTACATTAAACTACATAATGCTTTGTGTTGCATGGAAAATTTTGAAACTCTTTGTTCCAATAATTCTTCCCCAAGACTCACCTTTACCCCCTCTGGCTGCCAGACATTCCTCAGAAAAAGGCAGACAGATGTTAGTGCCAGTAATGCCATCACATGGAGTCATGCTTATTACAAACAGCTATATCTTAACCTGGATGAGAGACTATATTTTGCGGTCAGATATCGTAATATACCACGGCCAGATGAACATTTTCTGGAGAGTAACATGCTGCATGTCTGACAGGTATGTGAAAAATGTGTATGAAGGAGTAGCTTTAACTTGCAATGGATGGTTTAAATGAAACTTAATGTTAATCACGAAGAAACATTTCCAACTTAAAAATAGCCTTACAGGGACTTTAACGTTTCTAGAAGGCTTTATTGGATTACAGATGATTTACTTAATACAATCTCTAATCCTGTCTGATAACAATGTTGCTGCTAATTAAGCATGAGCTGGTTTGGATGCTCTGAAACAGAATCCTTGCAAGTATCACTATTCCTAGGCATAGAAAAAAAATCCTCTGATCATTGCAACTAAATCCAAAACCAAGACAAAAAATGAGTGGAAATTAATTTACTTTAAAACACAATAACTGGGCATTATTGTCATGGCAAATATACAGAAATTACAGGACAAGGTGCAAACTATGGAACCATCAAGTCCAAAATACAGAGTCAAAGTGCAATTGATGAAGTCATAATGTTCACCTGTTTTGACTCAATAAATATGGTCTATAATGTTAAAACTCTTATGTTCAGATAACCACTTTTATTATAACTTTTATTTTTGCAGTTGACGCTAGTAGCTAGTGGAGATGTCTGTGCTGGCACCTCTACAGGCCTTGACTTTCATCATGCTGCACCCCACCATGGATGAAGAAGGTATGACTGGGCTGGGGAGGCCACTAGGAAAGGCATGCCCAGGGCAGGGATTTCCAATGTCCAGATACTGTTGGTTGTTGAGGGAAGCCAAGGGGCACATTTTGTAGGTCCTTAAAGAAAGCCTGGGCCCAAAGAAGCTGCACATTTTACCTAGAGAATATCGTCATTGTTTTCACTCTGGTTATCTTAACCAGATATTATGGACAAATATATATTGTACCATCATGTTTGAGACAATGGAGGATATGCATAAAAGTATAACATTTGTACTTCTGGTAAATTGTTGACGCTATATATATATATAAAAAAAAATAATAATAATAAAAAGTTTGAAAAGTGGTCCCATAACATAACTTAACGACCAATGGAATGCTCTACTTTCAATTCTATCTAATTTTAAGGCAAGACAGGAGGCTTCCTATGTTGCATATCTCATATGTTCCTTTACTCTCACCAACAGCGGCAAAGAAAGAGTTAACATTAAAGTGGAAAAACAAGAACCAGTGGCATATAAACCCCCATACCCTTGTTTTGGCCGGTTCTGCTGCTGATTTGTTCATTATCTACACTGCTTCAGGGATTTGTTTAATGGGTGAGCCCCTGTATTATTTGGAGGTGAGACCTCGCTATTTATTGTACCCAGGGTGAACCCCTTTTGCCTTCCGAGTGACTCTTAGGGTGAGCCCCTGTTCTCTATATCTCCTATTCCTCTGCCCGCTATCATGTTTCAAGACAGCATCCCCAATAAGGATGCCTTTATGGCATGGTTTCTCAGTTGTTGGCTAAAATTTCTTTGCTTTTATGCCTCTTATCCTTTCACAGGGTGTTTGGCGTTAGGGCTTTTGATGCTCATGATATTTCTTCCGTATTCATCAGAGGACTAAGTCCCTGTCTACCTCTGTATCTTAAACGTATTTGTTGGAGGATCTCAAGCTCTGTGTCGCCAGGTGTGTACGCACATATCTGGCACATACAGAGGCATTTAGGTCGCCTTCTTCTTCTCAGCTTTTGATTTCATACGTCAAGCCTTTTCAGCCGGTTTTGGTTCCTACGCTAGCCAGGTGGATCCCTTGGCTCCTTTCTTTGGCGGGCATTGCGGGCTCTTTTGGGGCCCATTCAGTTAGGGGCGCCATTACTTCTGGGGCTCTGGTGGCTGCTGTTGCCCTGGTTGATATTTTGCGTGCGGCGGATTGGTCGTACGCTTCCACCTTTCGTACCTTTTATTTTTGCTTCTGCATTAGTTAGTGACGTTAAATCTGCAAAATAGGAAGCCTAAAGTCTTGCCTTAAAATTCAAAATTATTCTAGCCTTGGTGCCTGAATAATTGTAATTTTAATAAAGACAGGAGATACCCCCCCCTCCCTTCCCTCCTGGAGCTGGGTCTTATGGGTTATGATTTCCTGTGTTTTTTCTTTATGCATTCTGCATTATTGTTTATACCGGTGTTGTTGGTGTGTGTTGTCTCTGCGCTATCGTGGGGATACGGTCCTGTTATGTTGTCTCCTTACTTTCCAGTTTGATCCAGCATTGGCAGCTTGATGGTTCCTCAGTTGGAGTGGTCCTTGGTCATCACTTCCTGTTGCTGTTATCATCTGATTCGGGTTCCGTTTCAAGTTCGAGGGAGTTTATATGCCACTGGTTCTTGTTTTTCATTGGTTGTTACCACTTTAATGTTAATTCTTTCTTTGCTGCTGTTGGTGAGAGTAAAGGAAGATATGGATATGCAAAATATTCGCCTCCTGTCTTTATTTAAATTACAATTACTTAGTCACCAAGGATAGAATAATTTTGAATTGTCCCTCCATTTGCTATAATCCATTTTCAGACTGTGCATCCTGTTGTGCTCCAAAGCAGGAAGTTGTAACATGTTTTCTGTGATCTTTGTTCATATATTTAAGAGACCTAACCTTTTTTTAGAGCCTTATGGTTCCTCTTTAAACATATTCTCATCATGAAGGAGCAATTGAAAACATGCATTTTTTACAACTAAAAAAATAACAGCTAATCTTGAAGTGAAAACACAAAATATTGTGTTATTCTGTATATGTTATAGGTAAAATATTTAGAAAAAAGAAGATAATCTAAATGTTGAACCTCTGCCTGAATAAATGTATTGTTCCATCTTTCATCTGCTGCTCCACTATGCTATTGCCTTTACTGACTCCCTATATCCTCCACAATTAAATTAACACCCTCATGACAAGGCCCGTACATGTATGGGCTCACAAAGCATTGTCCTTAATTGGTTAAGGGACAAACCGCTGCCAACAAACCTTTGATTTACTCCTCTCCTCAAACATTATCAACTAATCCTGCTCAATCTCTGTAATTCCCCACTGTCACGATTACAGGGGATTGAACCTAGGGAGAATTGGTACTCTTGTTGTCTGCTGTTTTCCCTGTTCTAACCACTGTAGCCACCAGAAACCATGCATTTTAGACCGATGTTTCTATAACGCCACTACCTGCTTGATCTACAGCCGTCTAGACTTACTTGTGAATTCACCTGTGCTTTGATACCAATTAGTCACTGGAGGGCTTCCTATATAAAAGTGCTACTCTATACCTCTTCTGCTAATAGCTATTTATTTATTATTCTGCTGACCTCCTGTACCCCTGATCTTGTCGACTAAACGGCTCTCCCTGATTCCTGTGTACCGACTTTGGCTATTGACCCCAGACTCCACTATCTTCTGGGTACTGGACCTTGGCTTCTAATTGACTCTTGCTGGTTCCTGTGTTCTTCATTCTGGACTCCTCAGTACCTGCCCACCTCACCGCCTCCCGACAGCAGAGAAAAAGGGGTTGGGAAGTAATGAAATAGAATGATATTTTGTTTCACTTTTAATTATTATTAATAGATGTTTATCTTTTCAAATTGAAAAACAAACCATTTATTTTCATATCTATCCTTATCCCCAAACACCTAAACAAAGATTTGCGCGTCTCTAGTGATTAGATGTACATTGGTTGCATAAGTAATTTTCCACTCTCATCTTTCTACGTGCTAAACATTTTAACAAAAATTGCATCTTTTCAAGAATATTTTTGGGAGACGCATATCATTACATCTAGGAACTATAATCTATGTTTCGCTGTCAGACCTGAATTTGTACTCCATGCTCTGAACTCCTTTTTCCTATTTTGGCCCAAGAGACTTAGAAATTCCAGCCAGCAAAATGGGTTCATATTCCGGCCAACAGTTTAAGGGATAAACCAAAAAAAATAAACGCGCCTGCTATTTTGTGATAATGTAACAGAAACCTTAAGGGGAAATAACCAGTCAGATTCTGGTGATCCTGCTAGGCCATTTTGAGCTTTTTTGTTTTTTTTTACTGATCCATTAAGTTATATATCCAAAATAAACCTGTTTTTTTTCTAAATCTTATAATTTATTAAAAAAGAATACATTTCGTTTGTATAACTGTTTTATTTCTGGACATTATTGTTATTCCACCTTCTACACAATTAAAATATACATTCCAACTAAGTAGGTAAAGAACACTTTTTTCTTATGCTTTGTGAATGCTTTCTTTTAAAATTATGTCATCATGGGAGTTTTTTGGCCTATAGCCATATTCTATAAAACAATCTGGCTCCTAAAGGCCAATTGTCTGGTTTTGTTGACATACTCAGAATTTTCCATGGCAACAGCATGGAAGTGTTTCTAATAGATGTCTGAATCAATGGTTTTGCTTGTAACCAGTAAAGATTTAATGGTCATGCCACATCGCAAAGATTTCAAGGGAGAGGCCGAACTGCTGCTTCATTGACTCTTTTGATACCACTGATTTCCATACACGATTGAATAATTCGACATGCTATTTTCAGTTTTCTTGGCCCAAAATCAAGATGGTGTTCTTGATATTCTGTATATTCAAATCACGTGTCTCTTTATTTTAAACCAGATTTTACATAAATAGCTCAATATTAATAAATTAGAAAGAAAGCAAGTACGGAAGCATGTACACTAAATTCTAATGACCTTGATACATATCACAATGTGATATATTTAATTTGCCCGAAGCACCGAAAGAATTAATTACGTCTAACCAAAAGACAGGTGACCACCCCTTACAAAAAAAAACTGCAGTAACTGCAGTAAAACTGCAGTAAAACTGCAGTAAATTGAAGTACAAATGCAGTAAAACTGCAATACATTGAAGTACAACTTTAGGTTTGCAATATATTGAAGTAAAACTGCAGTACATTCAAGTACAAATGCAGTAAAACTGCAGTACATTGAAGTACAACTCTAGGTTTGCAATATATTGAAGTAAAACTGCGGTACATTGAAGTAGAAACATACTAAAACTGCAGTATATTGAAGTACAACTGTAGGTTTGCAGTATAATGAAGTATAAACAGTATATATATTACTTTAATGCCTCCAACCCCCCCTAAATATGTTAAATATGGGGGGCATAGGTCTGTGGGCGGGTCATAGTCCCCAATTGGTGTGTCCCCCTTGTTACGAAGACCCCCTCAATGTTTAAGAAATATTGTTTTTTACATTTTATATACTGCGGGTTGATGATTTAAGAATGGGGACACCCCGGAGTGATGACCCTATTCTTTTAGTAGCCCTGAGCAGGGTAATTTCACTTAAATCACCCCCGACACCCCCGTGAGGGTGATTTAGGGAAGGGAATACCCCCAGATTCCATGGGGACTGGGGGACATCCCCATTACTGCATTTGCTCAATTATAAGACAACCCTGATTATAAGACGACCCCCCAAAATCTGAATATTAATTTATGAAAAAAAGAAAAAGCCTGAATATAAGACGATCCTATTGGAAAAAGTATCCTATATCAGTAAGTGTTAATTCATGTAAACTATGTGAACTATTTTTTTTAATAAAAGCTATGATTGAGAAAAATATTTAGTTTTTATTTCCTTTTTTTTCCAACCGGGCTTGTTACTCTGCCCCAGAAATGCATTATACCCCCTATATGCCACTGTGCCCCATGATATGCCTTTTAACCATCTATATGCCACTGTGTCCCATGATATGCCTTTTGACCCCCTATGTGCCACTCTGCCTCCCGAAATGCCTTATACTATATATTTATATGTGCCAGAATACAACTCCCATTACTGACATACAAACGTGCGCGTGTATATATATATATTATATATATATAGAGAGATAGAGATATATATTTATGTCCGCGGCAATATAACTCACAGTAATATGCAGTGAATGAGTGAATCACGGGCTCCGCAACAATAAAACTCAGTTTTATAGACGTATAGGGGACAAAGTGTTGCAGTGTACAAATATTGTACATGTAACAGGTAGTATACAGTAGATACTAAATGTAAATAAAGTTTCATGTCCACCCCTTATTTCATGTCCATTCTCCCCCCCTTACTAGTGGGTCCATGATTAACAAGCTCACTGTGCTTGTCTCTTCTCTGACTATAGGCAGCACTCAGCAGCACTGGACCGGTGTCACAGAGAGATCTTCCTGATCTCTCCACCGGCTCAGTGACTGATAAAGCAGCTTGGCTATTTTTTCCTAGATTTTGCAATTCTTGGAATTCTGACATTCCACTACCATTAACTCTTTATTGAATAACACCCCTAACACACACTGTTCTATTTACTGCTATATGGTCATTACATAGCTTTCATATAAAAGTTACCTATACCATACCAATTAAGTTTTTTTTTTTAGAGGAGAATTAATTCATGATAATACATAATAATGTTTTATGCACTGATATTTTAACAAATTTAAAAAATGAGCCCTAAAATCTGAACTATAATATATAAATTATAATTAAGGGGAGTGGCTTACTTGGAATAACACTTGTTTCTTCTCTAAAGATAAATTCAAGATATAATATATTTAATATAGTGTTTGGAAATAATTATACATACAAAATATGGAAGCACAATTTTTTACTTTGTGTGATGCCTTAACATACATACATGCAGCATTAAGGACAAATATCCTTACAGAACACCAGCAATCTGACACTAGTTGTCAGGGTAAAATTCAGCTCCCAGCCAATAAAACTTTCTCCCCAGTCCAGCGGGAACACACTTTCCAATAAGCAGACAGTTACTAATCTTCCCTTCAGCACAGCCAATGAAGTCTTTCTCCCTTCTATTCCCCCTCCCGCGGTTCCTGTAACCAGGCAAAGAGCATAGGAACAAATTCTCCAATGGGCTGTCCTCAGTTTGCATGTTTGCTCCTGTTGCAGATTTTCTTCCCTCCCTTCCTGAAAAGCAGTGTTCAGTCCACCCACAGGGAGCTGGTGTGAGTGCACTAAACTATTAGGTATGCATATGCTTTTTTGTTTTCTTTTGGGGGGGGATACCAGGGACTTATGGACACCAGGATATTATGTGTGTGGGGGGGAATGGGGATATATCCCACCAGTTACACAAAATATGTACTGTGGCTCAGCATGTGAAAAGCATTGGAAGGACCCTGATGGGCTGTCCTCTTGCTTGTATGCTTGTCTGTGTTCCAGTTCTTGTAGAATTTCCTGGTGTGTGCACCATACTATTAGGTATTTATATGTTTTTTTTAAAACTTTTTTTGGGGGGGGCAGGGGATACAGAAACAATGTGTTTTGGTGGCCTGATATTATGGGACTATAGTGGAATAGTATAGGGGCTTTGGGCATATTGGAATTCAGGTAGTCGTGAGAGGATTGTGCTGAGGGGATTGTGCTGAGGGGATTGTGGTGAGGCGTGATTTTTTTCTTTGGAGGCTTGTAATGCTGGTGTGTGTATCTGGATAATGGGTGTGAATGTATATGATGACCCACGCAGCACGTAAGGCCTGAGGGGGGGTGGGTTAAAGAAATTTATATATATAAATGCAAGCATATAATTTATTTATTTTTTATTAGGGGTGTATGTGAATTATAGGCATTGCAATTTAATAGGCCCATCAAAATCCTCAGTACTAGGCCAATGATCCTCATAATCTAGCCCTGTCCAGCAGTGTACTGATTTTAGGCACATTTTACAAACAATACATACATGATGGTAACGCTACAGCTGCTGTTAGCCTCATTTTGCAGTGCTACTATCTGATCGTCAGAGAGTCTGACGATCCTTCCTTGCTGTTTAAAGTCTTGCAGATATAGTCATAAATAAAGATTGAAACCTTACTGACAGCCCTTCACTGCTTTAAAATATAATATTCAAAAAGCTCTCAATGAGAGAGACAGGGGAAACAGAGGAGTAGGTACTCACTGGATACATTTTCATATTCATTATTGATGGTGATACACTTTTATCTACTCCTCTGTTTACCCTGTCTCTCTCATAGAGAGCTTTTTGAATATTTATTGTTGCTACTTACAGAGTGGAGTTCATATTTATAAGCAGCTCCGGTGATCCTTTATTAAAATATGATATTAACATGATTTTAAACAGCAAGGAAGAATCATCAGATCATCAGACTAATTAGCTTATATCTCTTGATATGGAACATAACACTGAGATCTGTATCGAATTCATGTAAAGTGCTGCAGTGTCTTATTATCCTGGATCTTACCCCTCTGATCTGCATGTCAGCCTCAATGTACACAATAAAAAAAAATTATTTTTTCCCTTTTACTGAACCCACACAAGTTATATATTGTTTTTTCAGGACAAGAAGGACTTTCTTTAGATTACATTGATTTGATTGTATCATATTATTTACTATAAAAAAGTATAAAATATGGTGAAAAATTTAGAAAAAAATGACTTTTCTAACTTTTACTTTTTTTTTTTTACTCATCTATAAAAGCTAATGAAAAA
>VKOC01000006.1:14916166-14987601 GCA_009364415.1 Spea multiplicata | reverse complement strand
TTTTTTTTCCTAAGTTAATATTCAGATTTTGGGTGTCGTCTTATAATCGAGCAAATACGGTACTTTTATTAAAAATTAGCTATTCTGTTAAATCCCATGCCCTATAACAAACACCTGGTTCTATATATTAAATGACCATTCCATATACCATCAAGTAGCCTTCATATGAACTCTTAATTCTAGAGCTGTTTTAATGGGAAGATCTATTATGTGGAGAAACATACTTTAGCTGAATAGTATGGTCAGCTCTTTCAAAAGAAATAAGTGTCGGAGATGCGTGGCAAAAAAGATTATTTAATTTCCTCTTTGGGGGATTTTTTCCTGTGGTACTTACCTGTACTGGCTACTAGCACTTTTTTTTTAATCATAACTAAAACTAGAGTCCTGTAACAATTTTGTGCTAGTATGGCGGAGGACTAGGACTTTTAATCTCCCAAATACAACACTGGTCATGCTCTAACACATCATCATCAGTTTACAAATAATTCCAGTAACTCCAGTAACTCCTTTGAACTGCTTTAAAAACATTACAATTACAGTAGCACATTGACAATCTTTTATATTTTATTGTCTCTCTATGATTAATAAATTCTGTGACACAACAACTTTAGCATATTTTAAACCATAAACAGTACAAAAAAAATCTATATAACAGCAACACTAAGGTTATACACATTTGAAACATTTATAACTCAGTGAAGAAAACAAGAGCTCTAAAAACGTCATCTGGATAGCCTTCTGTAACTTTGGTTCAATAAGTTTTCAAGGAAGAAGGGAAAATTCATTGGTCTCCAGAGGCCTGTAAGTATATTTTCCCTTCTTAGACATTCTAAAATGACTTGAGCTTTTCATGCTTTGAGATCCTCCTAAGAGCTGAGAATGCACATTCTTTCATTTAATTTCCCACAACAGGAAGACAAACAGGCCAACAAATCAAAGAAGGTAGGAAAGAGTTAAGTAAAGCATGTGTGCATGAATGGGTCTTTTTTATTTGATTTTAGAGTTGTTTTATCTACTGGTAACAATTTCAATGGCATTCAAGAAATAAATATTAGTAAGCTGAGATATTTCATCTGGTCTTGGTCTGTGGAAGAGATGTCCAAAATCAGCGACATCCATAGATGTGCATTTAATAGTAAGCCTCCTTGGACACATTATTTATTTCTACTTAATCCTATATGTGAATAAAGAAATTATTTTTTAAAAACCAAAACTATAAATTATTAATAGTTAAATTAACTAAAAAAAGTTTTTTTATAATGGCTTAATGCAATTTAATTTGCTATTATTATTTATAAATTTACATTGCACTTCTTTATTTTGCAAAGCAATTTTGAAGCAACAAAAACAAATAATTTTTTAAGAAACAAAAAAGAAAAGCAGGCAAGTGGAATCAGACATTGAGAGATAGTGGAGTGTAGGTGTTTTTGGAAGGGAAGCGAAAGCTCAGGAGTATAACTCCGGAAAATATTTCTTTTAAAGAAATGGCTCACTGACAATCAGGGAAGTGGGAAGAATGTCTGGAGGGTGGAGAGCATTTAAGAAGCTGGAGGTCACAAGTTAAACAGTTTTTTATTAGCCAAAAGGGCAATGAAAATCCTAAAAACAAAACAGAGTATGAGTAAGGAGTGGGAAGTCGAAATATAACACTTTCGTGAAGACTATGCCATTTTTCACAATTACTTTTTGGGAGTTGTTCTAGAAAATATTTAGTACTATGCAAAGGCTTTAAATATAATTGTGCTGTGCTTAAAGGTAAATACACATCCCCGAATGTATCTAGATTAAAAATTATATATTGCACTAGTATTCCCCAGATTTATAATTATTTATAATGATAGTGTGATATTATCAAATGTATCCAAATGTTAGCTGCTAAGGTTAACCCCCAGCATATGTTTGATTTAATTTTAACTTGACTTCTATATAGCTGTTGCCACACTATTGCCATAAAATTTCAGGAAAGGATAGTTCTAAATTCCAATTAAATGTATTATTTTTATATATATATATATATATATATATAGTTATAATTGTTATATAATATAATAATACCCACACTATATTAACAAAAAAAACTGGGAACCACAGCTTTTTTTGGTGAGTGGTAGAGAAATGTATTAAACAGTTAAACAGCATGGAGGATATGCACAAAATACTGCACAAATGATATGTTTATATAATACATTGCTACTAAAAATATCTATATTACTCAGTATTTTTAAACAGAAGTTTGCATAAGGTAATTGCTTGCAACAAAGGATGCAATAGATCTAATAGATTGTAACCTGACAAGAGCAAAGACCCTCTTCTCCTTCAACATCTTAATACTATTGTCAAAAGTTGTCAATTTTAATGTTATTGTTAATTTTCGTTGCACCCCATTGTAATATCCATCTGCTGACGCCCTATAATTTAATGTATTGTAATAATATTTCCTTAAATACGATCCCATCAGGACAAAGGACGTACTGTTATGTCTTCCCTTCGGTTGGCCTGTTTCCTTGCCCATGTACGGAACACTGGACTGTCTGATGAAGCCTACTTTTTTCAGCAGGTGCCAGCATATCAGACAGTATAATAGAGCTTGCTTCATGTCATCATGGGGACAAATTATCCCTTCTCATCATACTTGCATTGATCAGAAAATCATGCATTGATTGGTATGTTCAGTAGGTTCAGTAGGTTGGACGATGGGAGTGAAGGGGACATATATTATTTTTTAAAAATGGAAAAATAAAAAAGAGTTAATAAAAGATGTTATCAACAAAAAATAGTTTTTTCAAGTAACAATCTAAAAATAATGTTAATATACCTCTAAATACCCTGTAACCCTTCCGGTCGAAATTAATATAGAATTAACCAATTCTCTTTATGCTTGAAAGTAGAAGACTGCATTGACGGGAGCCGCCAAAAAGCCGCGCGGGCGCTCTTGCTGGTGTTGCGGGTGAGAGAGGGCGGTCAGATACTGTACCTGCTGGTCCCAGAAATCCCGCGCAGTCTAATAAGGCTGCCTTCGCGCTGCTCCCTCACAGCGTCTCTTCTCTTACTCCGCCCAGGAACACAGCGGAGTCACGTGATGTGATGTCACTTCCCATCACTCTGCTGTGTTCCTGGGTGAAACAAGAGAAGACATGCTGTGAGGGAGCAATGCGAAGGCAGCCTTGCGGGACTGCGTGGGAAATCTGCAGTTCAGGTAAGGAGGTGGGTGTGATTGACCACATATGTGGCGGGAGCGGCCGGGATTGACCACATATGTGGCTGGAGCAGGTGGGATTGGACACACATGTTGCAGGAGTGGGCCGGAGTGGAACACACACATTGCGGGAGCGGGCGGGATTGGCCAAAAAATCAGCGGGAGCGGGATTAAAAAGCAGTCCCGCACAGGGCTCTACTTGAAAGTATCTAAACTAAAAATATATTGTTCCCCATTGTTTATGGTTCTTTAACTGCTGCTGATGACAATACCTTTGATTTTTACATTTATTTTGGATTATACCTTACAGGTACCACGTCTTGAATCAGCCCCTGTCCCATCACATACTGCCAAGTGGGCTTACTATTTACATTATGCATCTCTTCTACTCCTGATCCTAGATCCCCCTACACAACTCACAGTATATTATTTATTCAGTGCGTTACTTTTTTCAACTAAAAATGTGGTAATTTAGATTGCTCTTTTTGACTGCTAGAGTTTCATTTTTTCCGTAGACCAAAATGTTTTTCCTTTTTCGGGTTTAAGATTAATAAATGGTTCTGGTTTTCAGGAAATGCAATATTATATGTTGATAAACGTGATGAATAACAAGAAGAAGAAACGTAAATGAGCACATCAATAACTATACTAAGATAAACACGTTTTCATAGTTGCAGGCTGCTTGGTAAATGTGGAGCCCTTTTATGAATAGGGCTGCTTTTGTCAACTGACAGAGCCCTAGTGTTGCACAATACACGATGGTTTTATTTTCCAAGAACTACACATTAAAACTTCATTAGTGGAATCTCTTATATGTATAGTAATTAGTACATTCAGTCATTTGTTAACTCAGACATCATTTAGACTCCCCCTTATTAAAACAAATGTCAAATCAATATAGTTCTACTACCCCCGTCACTTTATAACATATTTTATTATCTATATAGCAAGACTGCACTGAGTATTTATGTGTAATACAAACTGTGTAATAATAATAATTATGTGTAATACAAACAAATATTTATACTGTATATAAATATACATAGTAATCATTTAATGGCACGTCTCAAAAATTCTATTATAGTGACTTATGGTGCTAATGGTCACATAATTTAAACATTATTTATCAGGAAGTACAGATGTAAAATTAGCAAGAATTTTATTTGTGGTATACCATTGAAAAAAGTACCAACTGGGATGTACACATATTAAATCAGAGCAGAAACAAGTCTGCTCCACATTGAGAATTTGTAATTTCGCCTTGAGAATGATAGGATTCTTTTTATTCTACTATCATTTAACTATTTCTCATATTTAATATTGTCCATTCATCTCTCACATTAAAGATATATTATCTAAAAGACTTCTGTAAGCAAATGCCGCATTCTGGTGATCAAACTAATGCCATTGATGCTGAATAATCTTGAAACAGATTGCATAGAAGCAACATTAGTTCATATAGCAGTTCTGCTATTCTAGGCAAAGTATTTTTCCAGTTTGTTAAAGATTCATTTTCCAAACATTCTTGTTAATAAATTCTTAAATTCAGAAAGACTGATGACTTTCTTCTTTAGCCTTAAATGTCAAGAACAATATATTATCTACACTACATGATCAAAAGTATTCAGAAACCCCTCCTACTCATTGAGTTTAGGTATTTCAGCCACATCGATTGCTAACCTGTATATAAAATCAAGCTCATGGCAGGCCGTCTACATAGACAAACATTGGCAGTAGAACGGGTTGTAGTGAAGAGCTTATTGATTTTAAAACATGGCCATTTTATAGGATGCCACCTTTGCCACAAGTCAGTTTATGAATTTTTGCCCCGCTAGTCCTGCCTTGGTCCAGTGTAAGTGCTATTATTGCAAATTGAAAGCCTTTAAGGAGAAACAACTACACACTTATAGAGCGAGGCTGGTGAATGCTGAAACACATACCCTGTTTCCCCGATAGTAAGACACCCCCGATTGTAAGACGTATCGGGAGTTTCAGAGGGGTCAGCTAATATAAGCCGTACCCCGAAAGTAAGACATATGTCTTACTTTCGGGGAAACACGGGGGATTTGCCTCCAGTGACATGCGGTACAAAGAGTGGGGCTGGGGGTGCCAGGCCAGTGCCCTCCCCCTCCGACTGAAAAGACGGCGCCGTTTTGATCAGTCTGCCGACAGGTGTCACTGGCTCTGTGTCCTCCCGGAAAAAGGTCAGTGCTGGTCATACAGAGAGAGACCAAGGAGGGGGAGGGGGGTATATTTTTCCCAATATAAGACATACCCCGAAAGTAAGACATAGTGGGGCTTTTAGGGATAAAAAGAAAGTAAGACACTGTCTTACTTTCGGGGAAACACGGTAGCTCCTGTCCTCTGTAGCAGCACTCACTACAGAGTTCTAAACTGCCGAAGAAGCAACATCAACACAAGTACTGTGGGTCAAGTCTTCATGAAATGGGTTTCATGACCAAGCGGCTGCACACAAGCTGAAGGTCACTGTAAATGCCAAGTGTTGGTTGGAGTGGTATAAAGAACACCACCAGTAGAGCAGTAAAAACCTGTTGTCTGGTATGAATCTGGATTTGGCAGATGCCCGGAGAATGCTACCTACTGGAATGCATAGTGCCTACTATAAAGTTTGGTGGAGGAGGGATGGTCTGGGGTTGTTTTTCGGGGCCTGGGCTAGGTCCCTGAGTTTATAAAAAGGGTAATGCTAAAGCATGCAAAGACATTTTAGACAAATGTGGAGTAACTTGAGTAGCTTGCACCGACCTCTGACTTTAATTATCTTTGGGGTGAATAGGAACTTGAACCGGGACTTCTAGTCCAATACTCTTTTGACAGAATAGGCACAAACTCCCACAGACACACTCCAAAATATGGAATGCCTTTCACATTAACATTTCATTATTTTGTATATCATATGTTTTTGCACATAGCGCTATATCAAAAATTTTGTTAATACAAGTGTGGTACAGAATGTACCATGAGGATGGGGTAACATGGGGCTACTGGTCTACATCACTATATCCAATACAATAACCATAGTGGAGAACTCTCAAGTTTAAGTTTAAAGATTACAACCTAGTAGTCAATACACCAGCAAGTTAAGAGAATTACAACAATTTGGTCACCACTATCTACAAATAGTTTACGGTGAGCTACTGAGGAGTTTATTGGTTGGAAAGCTGTTGTAAGCAATTTGATTAAAAGTAGATTTTTTTTTCAATGTTAACACTAGAGTGTGGTTGAGAAAACCCCATAGGTTGCGAAGCCTAGTTTATCGAAGCACCTGGGAGGATGTCTACTGGTGAAAAAACGATAACAAAACAATGTCACCTACCTAATGGTGTTTTACTGAATTTTTGTTGCTAACTTAAAGGTCATTTCATATTTTTATACAAAGAAAACATTACATCAAATGGCCAGAGAGAAAATGATTGTCTGTCTCTGAGGCCAGAACCTGATCATTTTCTCCCTGGTAGGCTTTATCAGGGACAATGAACCATTTCTCTCAGTGAAGTACTCTGTAGTTGGCAAGTAACCAACACCCTTGAGTTGCAGCAATAGTGTGTTCTTTTTTATAGTTTCTAAGTATGAATAACAAGGAAGTGTGCTTTACATACCAGCTATTACAAACATATAATGTGCCAGTCAAATACTAAATCTATTTTTATTGTCTCTACGGTATTAGCACCAATACATTGGAAATACAAGAAGAGGCTTAGATGTTAACACTTTTATACACAACACTGGTTCATAATTGAACTGTGAGTACTCTGGAATACATTTGTATATATGGCAATACTAGGTTACATTTGCTGTAAAAAACACACCTAATTAACTATATATTTTTTTAATAACTCATATGATTAGAATCTCTCTCTTATAAAAAATAAACACAATAAGCTGTCAAAGTGGACTTAAGAGGAGAGGAACTTTAGTAAGAAAACAAGCAACATTTTATCATTCCGAAGTGCATTTTGTTACAATTTCCTACAAAAAAGAGTCCTGGTAAGGTCAGAAGACGACAGGAATTCTTGTCTTCAATATATCCTAAATAACTCAATCAGACCACATTTCATATCCCCAGGCACACATTACTGGAAGACTTTTTTTTTTCTGAAGAATCAGTGAGTCATAAATCATAGTTGTGAATCATGTAAAACATCCGTTTCAGTACTGAGAAACATCAGTTTTGCCAGGTTTAAAAAAGCACTATTCAAAATTCTAATGAAAAAAAAAAACTGAAACCAAGAGATATAAACTGTGAACTGGTGTTTGCCTTCTGGTTCACTTTGCAGCAATCTTGGAACCTTGATATGGTCAAAGGTATATTTACATCTGGCTCTTCCCCAAGTCTGAACCAGGCCAGTGTCCTCAGCCACTCACTCTGTGTTCTACATCCGCCAATGCCAGCACACCATAGGTCTCCATAGTGTAAATGGGTTGATGGGGGAGATCAGAGACCTCTCTGTAACTGGCCCATTAAGCAGCGGTCTACCAGGGTAGTGCGGGACTGCTGCCCCTCTGGACCTGCTGCTCTAGGCCCAGGCCTAGTCGGCTTAAGACAGAATACAGGATATGGTTTCTCTAGAAGGCAACAAATCAAGGCGGCAAAGATGTTTGGTTAATATGAAATCATCCACTCTTATTACGCCTGAAGCTGGATAGAGATGATAATTGTCAGATGGTAGATTGGTTACTACTTATTCATTCCCTATATTCAATTATTCTATAAAACAAACTGTGACCTCAGCTATGCAATTGACCTCAGCAACTTGGTCCCTGCTAAATTCATTGGTAACCCTATGAAGCGCTGCAGAGTCATAATGACATAATACTAAACGTCTCAATACACTGTACTGACGTCTTCTCTTATGTTCTCAATTCACATTTAAAAGGCTGCCCCAGAAGACTTGATTTCTAAATATTACTGCTTCTCTTTATACCATTACCACTTTAAATTGTTGCCTTGTAGCTCTCTGTAAATCTTATGTGTTACACTGAATGTGTATTCTTTGTACAGATCAACTCACATTTGAGAAGCAAGCTCTTGATTTAAAACTTCAGTTCATGGAAAGGGCTTAGGAGGCTGCTAATATAAGATCACATGTAGCTCTGTTGCTGAATCATACAGGGACTTCTCCCAAATTGGAGAGGGATACATTCACTTTTATCACCTACTACAGCATAGAATTCAACCAGATTAGATAAATTCTCATAATATACCTCTCTGTGTCACACACAGATGAAATGTTATTAAACACAGTTTGTTTCCAAGAGGGAGCGTGGCTTAGGTAAGCTGCTGTCCCCAAGTCAGTTGAGGAAGTCAGAGGCTGGTAGGACCTGGCTGCATAATATCTGGCCATAATATCTGTAAATGCTAAAAATACATAGATGCAACCAATTTATATTCTCTGTCTCAGGGAGGGCATTTTCGATAAAAGAATACATTTACCGTACAACGAAAAAGTGGGGCATCCAGCATGTGTGTCTCAAAGCTTGTCAATTGAAATGACATGAAGTCCTATTGAATATTATGTTCATTCGCTTTTCCTATAGTACATTTCTTTATGCTGTCATAAATCTGTATATTATTGTTACTTACCTGCCCCCAGCTCCCACGTTGCCGCCACGGAGGAGAGGGAGACCCCCCTCCAATACGCGGCCACCGGAGCCGCCACGGAGGAGAGGGAGACCCCCCTCCAATACGCGGCCACCGGAGCCGGCACGGAGGAGAGGGAGACCCCCCTCCAATACGCGGCTACCGGAGCCGGCACGGAGGAGAGGGAGACCTCCCTCCACTACGCAGCCACCGGTGCCGGCACGGAGGAGAGGGAGACCCCCCTCCAACGCACGGACACCGGAGCCGCCACGGAGGAGAGGGAGACCCCCCTCCAACGCACGGACACCGGAGCCACCACGGAGGAGAGGGAGACCTCCCTCCAACGCTGTGCCGCCTCTGCCGTCTTCTTCGGGACTGCCGCGCAGGAGAGGCAGACCTCCTGGTACGCGGCGTCCGGTTTCGGCACTCGCGCGCCCTCTGGTGGTCAACTCCCAAACTGCAGGCTTATATGAAGGGAGATTGCGCCACACTCATCATGGTGGTGATTCCCGGACATTGGAAGTGACGTCATGAGGTTTGGCGGGAGATTCGAAACTTCCTCTGCGGTTCCTACTTAAACCTCTCCAGTTCTGTCTGACCTTGCCTTCTGTTGGTTGTCTATGCCTTGTGCTAGTGCCCAGATAGCGTTTCCTGATTCTGTATTCCCGTGTATGATCCTGGCTTGTCTGACTTCGTTGATTTCCTGATTCCTGACCTCGGCTCCGTTTACGTTTATCCTGTTTTCCTGAATCCTGACCTCGGCTCCGTTATACGACTATCCTGCTCTCCGGAATCCTGACCTCGGCTTGTTGTACCTGTTCTGTCCTGGAGTCCTACCTGACCACGGTGTCTCCTAACTACTTCTACGTGACAATTATGGCTTGTTTTTTCTTTATATTTTTGCAAGTTATAGCAGATATGGAGGTTTTGGTGTAGAATATGTTTTTTCCCCCTACTTTTTGGTTACTTCCGTTTCACTTCTCAATCCCTGCACAGCTGTAGCTTAATTAATTTGTTGATTTTGTTTTTAATTGTTTTTTTTAAACATTTATATTCATTTTATTTGTATAGCAAATTGGGCTGCCAATAATTAAGCATGTTTAGCCTCTTTCTCTTGCTCTTTGGTCGCTGTGCACTGCTGTATTTTATTGGTGCAAGGACTACAATAAATATTTGTTTATTTTATGGACTTTGTATCCTCGTTGTGTTCCTGTGTCAGCTGGTGTATTCTTTAGTGTATTGCTTTACACTAGAAAAAATCTAATCTAAAAAAAAAAAGCCTGGAATATTTTTGTGTACATTACAAATGAATTAGGCCATGTTATCTGAAGAGATCTATTCTAAACTAATCTATACTACTCTTGGGTTAGATTAAATAAATTATAAATGAGGAACCAAATGTTGAACAGCATGGTTGAAAACAGTTATTGTGCTCATGTAAACATGTAATTAGCATTGCAATCACAACAGAAAAATATTTTACCCAATTGCCTTTTCTCAAAAGAGGATTTTTATAATAAACCACTAGTGTATATACACTGTGTATATTAAGAGTGGTAAACTTTATTTAGTTTATATATTAAGTTGTAGGTTTTATATATAGCAATTATGCAAGAGCAATTAACACATATTTGCCAAAATGATTTACACACATAAATATCCAAAAGAATTCTTTAAAAATGCATGCTAGGAATGATACATTTGTAGATTTTCTATAACATTCTACTGTTTTTCTCCCCGTTTGTGCTCTTCTTAATGTAACATAAAGCGCCAGGTCCAGTAAAATCATATCTAAACACTATTTTTATTTTATTTTATTTGCAATTTATATTTACAGAATTGCAACATTAAAAATCCAGATGAGCAAACATTTGTGAAATATTGTTTCATGTGACTTTGGCTGTTTCTGTGATTTACCATATGTATGATTGATGAAATTTGTGGCTTTTAAGTGAATTGTTATGAATTTCAAGTAAGAGTAGAATGGGAAAAGAGGGCATATGATCACATTAACAAAACAAAAAAAACCTTTCTGAAATGTAAATGTGACCTTTAGTCAATTCAGTTTACAGTGCATTCATAAATACATTCTAAACAAATATCTAATGTGGCATATGTGTCAATATCACTCATTTAATCAAGGAATACTGACATAATTAGGTCTTCCAAGCACTATTCCTCTATCCCACCGGTTAGTTCCGCTCCAAAGAGTTCTGACTACTTTAACTCCAACAAGCAAATGGGTTCAAGAGCGAGTCAAGGTAGTCTTTAACTTAACTTCCTAGTGAACACACTCGTTGTCACTGTGGGTCTATCCATTATAGTCTTGACAGTGACATTACATGCTCAACATTGTGTCTCTGTGGAAGTTTTGAATATATAGTATAATGTCTCCTCTACACATGGGGTGTGCAGATCCAGGCTCTACACAGTCAAAGCCATCCTGAGAGGCAGCAGCTATGATAAAAGCTCAGTTTCTTTCAGTTGTGGCTTTCATCGGGAATAACAACGGCATAGAGGAGCATTTCATTATTTTCTACAGTGATAAATCCATCCTGAATAGTTAAGCACCAGAACTGCTCTTCATAAAGAGTTCGGCTTTGGTTCTTCTACAGCAGTTAGTGACTGTTTTTTAAATGTTAAAATGATTATACAGCACTTTTGACATATGGCTTCTCAGGGAAGTAAAATACAAAACAATAGGAGACCTACACTTAAAACATTTCTGTTTTAAATGACTCACAATTTGGACTAAAATCAGACTCTGTTTATAAAGACTCTGGCCTTCAGTGGCCCCTCTAAACAATTAGCTCATGTTTTCAACAGAGACAGAAACTTCTGTTGTAGGACAAACTGTGTCATTTACATAGCCTCAGGATAATGCAATTATATGTACACTTTCCGTTTATTTAGCTTCATCATACGCCTTTTAATTTTGCTTTCCACAGTTTACGAAACATACACCGAACATTTTAATATAAAGGACCCAAAGTTATATATTTTCTCTCAGGTTTATATAACAAAGCTGCAATGAAAAAAAACTCTCAGAACAATCATAACATTAAGTGTTGGTTATCAAATGCACAAATGCAACCCTTTTAATAATCATAATTGGGTCAGTTTCCAAAAAGTGCTCAGTTGCATGGCCTGTTCCACAGTATAGCTTCCCTTCATACTAAAATATGATGAACAATGGAAACTGTATGTTTATAAACATACAGTCTATACTTCTTAGCATTAAGGAGGCCATTAATTCTGACCAAATCTCCAACTCCATTAACAGCATTTTTTTACACCTCCCTAAAAACTTTCGCACAGTACTGTATATCCATACCTGGGTCCCCTGGAACTTTCCCTTTGGCTAAATATGGCAGAAGAGTAGGAGTGAGTGGTGATGGAGCAGGGAGTCGGTGAAAGTAGGCCACCCGTGTCATTAACTGGTTGTTTCTGAAAACAAATGGAGTGCCCTGTGCTTCTGTATAACCTGCTTATATAGTAACCAATTTGGAAATATCTTCTGTCTCCACAAGGCACAGCCTGGCTCCAGATCGGTGTGGTTTTCACTGATCTGGCTTAACTTTTGTCACTCTGTGCCTCTCCTGCCCATCACAATTTTAATAGATCTTTGCCCAGTTTTATGCTCCGGGTAAAAGTGCCTAAAATCAGCTGGCACATAGAAACTGGAAAAATGGTTTTGCGTTTGTTTTTATAATTGTCATTAATCAGGAGCATCTCCACATCATTACCTAAATTAATTTGCTATAAAATGTCTACCTGAGAGAGGCTTATATTTTAAGCAAACATGTGAATAACAGTAACTTCACTCACCATTTGCTTTTTGGTTTGTTCCTTTAATGACAAATTATATATTTGGTTCTGTAGAGACCTGGGTTGCTTTAAAATACAACTGAGTTTGGCAAAATGTTAGAACAAAAATGTATTGCTACTTTAAATTGGTTAAATAGAGAGACAATTACGATTTACATACTTGCTACTTGGGGTTTCTCTCTCTCTTACTGAAGATAGGTCTTATACCCAGTTCTATCTGTTCATATCAATAAATCATAAAATGACACATGCAGCGTCAAGATTATAACACAGTAGTACTTTTCATATATATTTTACTTAAAGAAAGTACAATGAATATTTTTCTTGTTCATAAAGCTAAAAATCAATGATGATTTTAGATATGCAAATATCTATATATATTGTATATATGGTATAATGGTATAATTTAATAATTAACTTTTTTCCTCTTGTAAATTTATTTTATAAAATATTTCTCCTTAACTATATTTGTATGCCCCACCTATGGCTTATTCTAAGCTCCTAGAGCTCCGACTTGTTTCAAATATGACATTTCTTTTCACATTCATCCTGAGCAAAATTTTGCCACCTGAAGTTGCAGCTGCTGGCTGACTTTTTTCCGAGTCTCACATTTCCACATTCACGTGCAAATCACATCAATGGATGATATGTCTAATAGGTTCCAGAGATTTTGACTCTCTTTTCAGTTAAGATCAGGAGGCAGGAAGAGGATAATGAGCAGATTTACCTAAGGTGGCGTGTCAGGCTTGCAATAGGAGAGGGGGTTTCAAAAAACTGTGAAAGTTTTAGGTGGGCTCTCTTGCCAGAAATGCGAGGCAATTTTACAGTCAATTGGCAAAAGCATCTGGACCCATACATCATTGCCTCTAGCTCAGAGTAACGCCAGCTCACTCACTAACATATGCCGCAGTTAAAAAAATGACTCTGCTGTTCCTGAAAAACAAAACTTGGAAACCGACTTAATTCTTTCCAAATTCTCATTGTGGCATTTAAATGCAAGCATATACCATGGAATTAATGTTAGCAGCCTTGTATAAGCAAGTCAGAATTAAATATACTAAATTTGAAACTAGACAACAATGTGTAATGAGAAACACTTTGCAAGAAAACACTTTTAATTGTTTATTATATTTCCTTTTTTATTATAAATATACAGTACAGAAGTAAACTATATTATATTTCTTGTCACTTTTCCTGAATTCTTACATCTCTATATGTTATAAAAACATATTTTATATGGATTGTAGTTTAAGACAGGTAATATCTGAATAAGAAGAAACTCATGTCAGAATACCATGGGGAAAGGTAGCCTAATCTGCATTCTTATTCCCCCCTCATTACCTTATTGCTCTCACGTTTGAAAGGGTGGGTGAGAAGAAGAGAGAACTTCAGAACAGGAAATTGACCGGCTACCGTTAGTTGTTTCAGTTGTGCCACATAATAATAGTGTACCCCTCTGTAAGGAATTGAGGAAAATCTAATTTTTCAGATGTGATAATCAAAACCTTGTTCCATTTTTATTGAAATGCCCGTAGTTAGTGTGTCATTTCAAATCCATCTACAATTTAACAATTATTCATAAATCAATATGCTTGACGATTTGTATGGAAGAAACTAAGCCACCAAAGCCAATCTATGAAAAGTTGACCAGAGTAAAAATGGTGAAGTAATTTCTTACTGTGCATTTCACATGATTTTTTCCTACGCCTGTAATGCTAATCTCTTCTAGTTAATTGGATGCATAGTTTCGTTTATATATTTTTGAATAATTATTAATGAGTATATCTGAAGGAAATCATGAGATCTTTGAAAATTTTTGAGTTTTCCAATCTGGGGTTAATTGCGGTTTCAAATTATTGGACATCATCTGAGGAACCGCGGCAGCAAGAAGATCTCCCTTATCCTGTCCCATTGAGTTTATTCTGGCACAGATCTCTTTGCGCGTAAGGCCTACAATTTCCTTTTTCTTCCTCTATCTAGATATATACTATCAATTATAAAACCTGAAAGAAAATACATTTCCTTCTCTTCTTCTATCCCCAGATATATAGGATCTAGTCTCCACAGGAGATTTTCCATATCCTAATATATACCTGTTTATAAACTGTCTTGAGGAAAAAATGTGAAAGCAACTGTAGCGGTCATTTTTATTTTTGTTATCATGTAATATTTAAATGGTAAAAAGTACCACTAAAGAAAGATAAGATAAAAGAAATAACAGAAATGAACTATTATTATAGCACATAAAGCAAATGTAAGTGAATAGAAAAGCAGATAAATTATACACACGCTTAAAAAGGCACGAGGCTAAACTTCTGAATTCTGATATACACTGTAGTTCATCGACTGTTAGGCACAAATGGAAGCATGAAATTTTGTTCTGTTATGCCAGAAAGATTCATAGCTCCCAAAAGACAAGTACTTTCCATGGTAAATAACACTCATCTCTACTTAACTTAAAACACAATCCTGAGTACAATGTACTTATTGTATAAAGAGAAAACCTTGATGATGAAAGAGTAAATACTGATCTGAATTTTTTCCCTCAAATAAAATGTCTAGGAATTTAAATTACCGAATGCAGTTACCAGACCAAACACATGAGTCACATATCATCCCTGCTGTTTAAAGCAATGTGACAATCATTCTTAAACTGCAAACGCAAAAGAATAGAATCGCAATTTGTGGAAATAGTTACTACGTTATTCAAGCACTAATACTGTACAGTCACACATCTAAGCAATTTGGATGAAATTTATTTTGGAAATAGGCATTTAAAATCTAATAGCATTGTTATTATAACAGTATATGATGTTCAGCCAATACAAATTTAGAAAAAAAATTAAAGGGTGTGCTTTTCAATTTATTTTTAATACTACTGATATATATATATATAAAATATTGATAGTATTAGAAATCTTACCTTTTTTATTGGACTAACAGTATTTTTAACGAAAAAAGAGAACAAGATTTTGCAACATTTTGTTACTTTGCATTTACCATCCTGGACCAATACAGTGTTTCCTAGATATAATATATAATATATATAATGACTCCCAGTGAACTACAAGGATTACAGTTTTACTGGCAATTTAGCTGTATGGATTTGTTTGCACGACCATTCACTCCTTCCACGTAGGGAAAATTACAGCCTTGAGTAACAAATCTAGGTATGTGAAAAAACCTGGACCATTAGCCTATCTTTTATTAGTATATGGTACATTTATTTTATGTATAACTAGGCTACACACAATAGAAACAGACTTCCTTTCACATGTGCAATGCCAGATTAAGGAGCTTTGGGCCCTGGAGCAATTATGTGGGAAGGGTCGCTCTTATCATACAGCTAACTTTTCACATGAATACAACTAAACATAATGGAGAAAAATGTTTACTACAATACAGAATACTGCAATACCTATTGCACAGCTATGAAAAATGTATACTTTTTCTCATTGCAAACATTGCATTCTGAAGCAAAACAAGTAAATAATTCCAAGAGGAATCAATATATCTATCTATCTATATATAGATATATTATATTATTCTATATATTATATAGTATATCTATATATATATATATATATATATATATATATAAAAAAAAATGACAGTTCACAGAACAAAAAGTCATTGCCAATACTGCTGAATGTAAAAACCTTTAACAGAAGCAATTCTTAATTTAAGTAAAAAAACTCCATCTTTCATACTTTTGGCCAGGAAACCATGTAACAATTTTGAAACAGAATGGAGCATTAGAAAGAGGTTTTTTGTGTGCCCTATGATTTTGTACCACACTTGCCGATATCTTTTCCTTACCTTTTTCTATCCCCTTGTCCTTTTTTCTTTTATCTTGCTTGTCTACCTTTTACATTTTTCCTACAAATTCAATTCTTCATATTAAAATCCAGACTTGTGCATTCGGATTTTTGGCTGAACTGAATGGGCAGGGAACAGAATGTGTTGCCTGAAAAGGAATGGGCCAAAATGAACTTGCACATGTCTAGTATGTATGTGTTTATCGGCAAGTGTGTGTATTTATGGGCAGGTGTTTGTAAGGGTAGCGTATCTGTTACTGTTTTGGGCCTAAAGAGTATAGAATGAATAAAGGGTGTACATGAGCCAGACTGAGAGGAGATCTGAGACTTTGAGAGGAGGCCACTTGGGTGCAATCTAGTTGCTGTGTATGTCCTATGGATGCAATCTGGGCAAATCCAGTGTCTGTGTGTAATGTAGGTAATAATGCATCCAGTCTGGGTGCTGGTAAATCCATGGATGCAATCTGGGTGCTGGGCAAGTCCTGTGTATGCACTCCGGGGACCACAGCTAGCCTTTGGGGTTTGTGACCTGATCAATGTGTGCAGTTAATGGTTTTCATGTGTAAATGACATATGGTGGCACTTTTGCCTCTCCCCTGATTGAATGGTTGATAATCAAGTAAAAAAGTTCTTTTTGAAAGGGTCTACTATCAAGATGTTAGGCTTTATAATTTCCTAGATTTACTGTTTGCAGCTGGGATCGTCTAACAAATTGAATCTTTCAATCTAGACCCTGGGCCATCTTTAATTCTAATTTAGGGCAAACCTCTGATGTTATGTCCCATACATACATACATCTTATGGAATTGCAGGTACAATACTAGTGATAGCATAATATAAACTCACCTTCTAGGAAGAGACTATATTCAACTTCCACTAAATGCTGATTATATAGAAATACATTCAAGACATCAATGCACATATTAGAGTTGTGCAAATGGACCAAAAATTACTTGGACAAAGGTTTTGTTTAGTTTTTGGCCCATTAGTTTTGAGACTTTCCTACTGTTTCAGTTTGGACGAAATTCAGAGGCCTTTTTTCCATTTGGAAATTTGTTATCACTTTTTGACACGCTCTCTCGTACTCTCAGTTACACCCCCCCATGAGGGCAAAGCCTCAGCTCGCACCATGGGGGAAACCCCTCCCTTGACTGGAAGTTTACCTGGAGGCCAGAATAATGCAGACGGATCCATGGAGAAAGAGAATCATTAATGCACCTCTCCTTGTCTGTGGATCCGCCTGTATTATTCTGGCTCCTGGAGCACTTCCACGAAGAAGCAGAGTGAAAAAAACTAAAAACGAAATTCTATAAAAAATTCTGAGCTTCCTACTTCATTTTTGTTGTTTTATTAGGATCCCTCCTCGTTTTTACACATTGGTACAAATTAACAAGATTTGCGAAATCATTAAAATTAAAATTCATAGAATGCATAAGTATTTGAACACAGTATATTCATTTGTGTCTATACAGCAATAGCATTTCTGTTTACTGTGACCATTCCACCCAGGATATACATTATCATCCATGACAAAACCAACTCAAGAATGTATTGAGTGTTATTTATTACTAAGTTTACTGAGCTCACTCACGTGCATCTCAACACACACAAGGGGCATCCCACAAAGCAGATGGATGCCCACCCTGGCACAGGAAACACAAGTTACCAACAATCCAGATAGGGAATGCCCAAGTAGTAAAAGGCAGCTTGAGGCAAGGGCGAGATGGAATTTATTCTTTTCACCTGTTTTCCCACAGTTTCTCTTGCCTCCTGCCTCAATCTAGCACACATGGGTCAGACAGGCAGGGCCAGACTGGGGATGACAAGGCAGCCCAGGCACTTTAAAACCAGCAACCATCTGAAAACGTTAGTGTGGCTGCATACCCGCATCCGCACGGTATGTCTTTATACTCGCGTAGAGGTACATTTAAACTGATTAGAAAATGTAGCAAGGTGCAAGCCATCATACTTGAAGACAATCATGTTACTATTTCATAAATCTGCAACCACTTCACTGTTTGGTGATCTAAATGTTGTTTTTCTCAAAACTAAAAAAGGGAATATATCCATCCATTGGCTACAAGTTTAGCATCCATCAGCACAGAACTACTGAAACTTAAAATACAAATATTAAACTGTGTGCAAGTAATTATGAATAAATATACACAGGATACTAGTGACATCTAAATGGCTCCCTTCTGAATAATTTTAACATTTCAAGAAATGGTTCATGAATGAAACCCTTTTTTTTTAATTTCTGTGTCAGCAAACCAAAGTCTTGAGAAGCAATGTTCTCCTGTGTGAAGTTGGCACTAATCTGTTTATATGTTTGCATCACAATATTGATTTCATTTTACGCCCCGCAATTTATGGAAGCATCCTGTGGTTTGGGGGAAAATTGTTGGAAAGAATTCTTTGAAACAGGCACACATATCCTATACAATTCAGAATTTCTTCCACATACGGCTCAAAACAATTGGTTTCCACTTTATAGCTTGCTCTGCATTCATATGACACTTCATAAACTTCTCCAAACTCCATCTTGAAAACCACTATCCTTATACCTGGTAAACACTAGGAGAACACCTAAGAAAGCTATGATGGAGTTTAGACTAGTTTATGAAGTGCCATAAGGATCTGGAGCGGATCTGTGTAGTGGAAACCAAGAGCAGACTGAAGAAAAGGCTCAGTGAACATAAACATGCCATAAATACTGGGATAAAAATGGGTCAAAGCTAGCCAAACACTGCAGTAATAACACACAACTAATGTATGTTGTTAAGGGAATATTTCAACATTTTGTCTCAACAAAAAGAAAGAACAATGAAGAAATCACAGACACTGCACCAAACCAAAATATGTCTTTGAATAACGGGCAGAATTAGAACAAAGCAGGCATTGTGAATAAGCTAAGAAAACATGACCATGAAATGTGTCAAAAAGTATTTTTTTCTTTTGAATTCCAATGCTCATTCAACTATTAAAATCTGAAAACCTCACTTTTATTCTGCATTATTCAGAAAAAGAAAAACACAGACATAGATTTTTTACAATATTTCTTACCTGATAGACAACCGACAAAGAGGGAATGTCTGTTGTTAAATAGCCATATTTTTGAAGCAGTATAAAAGCAGTACATCGAAGTGTTTCCAAAATGGCTGCCATGGGTCTGAAAGTACAAAAAAAAGTTGAATGAAAAGTACAATTTTTGTCACTTGCGCATCTTAAGTTGTCTACATAAATTGCAATTATCTTTGTACATATCTGGGTTGTTAATATAGGGAAAAGTATAATAATGCCATTTTGCACTCCAGTGGTAAGGCACTCCATTTATTACATGCACAAGGACGCATAATGACATATCTCCTTTCTGAGTCTAGAACTAATAGACCAACAATAGGTAAATTGAAATGACCACATAGGAATCCTTGTGCTTTTAGTGGATGTGGTTAAAGGCTTGCCTGTAGGCGAGGCTCTACTCAGAGGACTAAATTGCAATTGTACGTGCAAACCCTATTATATTGTTATTATTAAAACTATGTACAGTGTAAATTGTATTAAACTAACAACTATAGGTTATGGGCAGACTGAAGACTTTTCATCTTACTTAAATTGATTGCATACTATAAATTGTTTAACCCATGGCACTTGCCTTTGTTCAAGAAGAAACCCAAGAGAAGTTAATGTTAGGAGTATAGACTCAATCCTCAGGAGGAGCGTTGTCTGTGATAAGGTCTGTTGGGAAAAAAAATACATTATTTCCACTACTAAGTAATTTAAATATTACCAAGTTTTACAATCTATGTAAGAGCTATAGAATGACTATACAGTATAGCGATATCTACATATACTACAGATATGAATTATATCACATGTTACATAAAAAATTGTATAAAATTATATAAAAATATAAAAATAAGATGTGCATCCCAAATGCTAGATACAGGATAAATAGGACAGGACGGTTGTATTATGGCAGGTTCTGCCACGTAATAGATCACTTGTCACACCTCATCTAGAGTATTGTGTACAGTTCTGAGGACCCCATTTCCAGAAGAATATTAGGGACCAATTTGTTCCCATGTTTTGAAAATATCTTGGGAGGGGTTGAAAATGTAATATTTTAAAAATATTTTAAAAATCCTTTTCCATCCATCATATTATTTGCAGGGCACGCTCCAACCACTTTCAAATAGGGCCAGTCCGAATCCAACTGGTCCACTTGATAAGGTAGGAGTGCAGCGCAGTGATGTAATACTATGCTACGTGGCCCTGCGATATATCACAAATGCTCGCACAGTGTATGAGCATCATTCATAATGCTCCAAGCATGGGTGTGATGGTAGAGTACTAGTGTGTTAGTGAGTATGTGTCAGAGCAAGTGAGGATGTTTGAGTTTCTGTTAGTGTGAGTGTGAGAATTAGTGTGTATGTGTGCTAATGCTTATATTGGATACCGGGAGAAGGCCACTGGGCTTAACTCGCGCTCCCCTATTACAGAAGATGCCAGCCCTCCCCTAATTACATGCTGTGATAAGCAAATGATTCTGTTGAATGAAATATAGCATGCTGTATGTACTTACCAATTTGGCTTGGAACATGTGATTATAAATTCCGAGCATTAGGATAAAATGTATACATGCATAAAACTGTATATATCTTGGCAGTCTTGGATTATAAGGCTTTTCATTTCCAGTGACCTGTAATTAATGAAAAGCATTAGACATTGGGCAATCCTGACATTAAAAAGACATTGGGGAATGCATCATATATAATACTCATATTTAATGCTGTGAAAAATACAGACAATAACATTTTTATGTTATCCTTCCACAAAATTGCTTAATATAATTTGATTTGATTACCAAGAAACATTTTATTGAACAAATTCAAGAGAATTTAAAGTTAAAATATACAGTAGGACATAAAATATTAATATAATGTTTGCAGATTATTGCATGCAGATGTTCAGATCAAGAGAGTAATTATCAAATAGTGTACATTTGTTTGTATTTGTCTTATGATGTTATGACATCATAGCATGGTACCATATAAAAATACACCTTGGCGCATAATCAACTTCCATTTAGTGTCATGGCATATCATATACAAGCAATGGATCCATATATTAGATACTTTTTCCTCTTCATCTATTTATTTGCAGTGTTAAAGGTGTTGTTCCACTTGTTAAGTACCGTATTTGCTCGATTATAAGAAAAGGTTTTTTTCAGAGCAAATGCTCGGGGTCGTCTTATAATCAGACCTCAAATAGGTCTGAATATAAGGCTAGGATCCAGATCCCCCGCAACGATGCAGGGGACCTGGATCCTCCTGCCCCCCCAACTTACCGGTGCTTCTGAGTCCCCGGTGTGTAGCCGGGGCAGCGTGTAGACGTCTACCCAATTCACGTAGACAACTTCCGCTGCAGCCGAAAGGAGGTGCGGTTAGCAGCGGGGGTTGTCTGCGTCCATCACGCAGACCTTCCCCTTCCAGCTGCAAGCGGAAGTTGCCTACGCGAAATCGTGTAGACGTCTACACGCTGCCCGGACAACACACGGGAGTCAGAAGCACCGGTAAGTTTTTTTTTGTTTGTTTTTTTTTTGGGGGGGGGGGTGTTAATTGGGGCATAAGGCATTTCTGTAGGCAGAGTGCTCTATGAAATGCCTTTTAACCCCCTTAATGTCACTCTGCCTCCAGAAATGCTTATACCTCCCTATATACCACTCTGCCCCATAATATGCCTTTTACCCCCTAAAATGCCAGACTGGCATATAGGGGTACAAGGCATTTCTGGAAGCAGAGTGGCACATAGGGGGTCAAAAAAAGCATATAATGGGGCACAGTGGCATATAGAGGATAAAAAAGGCATATCATGGGGCACAGTGGCATTTAGAGGGTTAAAAGGCATATCATGGGCACAGTGGCATATAGGGGGTTTAAGGCATTTATTGGGCAGAGTGACAAGCCTGGGGCAGATGTGCATAGCTGGGGGCAGGTTGGAAAATAAAAAGGAATTAAAAACAAAATATTTTTCTCAATCATAGCTTTTATTAAAAAAAAATAGTTTACATAGTTTACATGAATTAACATTTACTGGTAAAACTTTTTTCCTTTAGGGTCGTCTTATATTCAGGCTTTTTCTTTTTTTTTCCTAAATTAATATTCAGATTTTGGGGGGTCGTCTTATAATCGAGTAAATACGGTAAATAAACTTTAGCAGATCTGTTATTTTAGTCTTTCATTTAGAAGGTTTAATCCCATAAGAACAGAAACATTTGAGAAGTGTTGTCAGTTTCTATAACAACAACATATCAATGTCTACTTTTGTGTCACATGGAAATTAAGTATTCCCAGCAAAACTGATGAATTGCCCAATTATTTGGGTATTATTTAGGAATTCGACATGACTACAGAATCATGTTTCTAATGGTATACTCATTTACAAAAGTGAGATATAACCTGTCTATTTTTGGACTGAATCCAATGTTAAACCAGGGTGGCTGTGAGAGGAGCTTCCATTCAAATTGATTGGACAATTCCAGAATACCATAAAATATCATAATAATGTTGAGCACCAAGCACTTGTAATGTCATGTTTAAGGTATATAAGGTTTTTTTTATATACATCTAATATGCAATCAAAATTGTTAATTATGCAGCAGTGAATGGCTTAAGCACTTGATGAAAGCAGAGATGTTATCATCAGTAGTTTATTTGCATGCATTCTTTTATATAATCGACCAGCACGTTACCTTTGGAAGTTCTTCAGGAAGTCCAAGTCGAGGCTTCCCTGGACCCCATCCTGGTCCTTTAAATATTACAGAGAGTTTGTTGTAGAATCCTGGAGTATCCCAAAATGTATTCCAAATGTAAAGACAATGTTGAAGCTGGGGAATGTAATTCACACAAATCACTAAGTAAATTCAACATGGAGCTCTGTAGTACTGACTACTAGGAGCTGACTAGATAGGATTCTCCTGTCAACCTCATCTGTTAGCAGAGGAAGTTAAATCGAGGAGGCTGAATTATTTTTTTATCTCTTCCAAAACCCAACTACAACATGTATTGTTTCCTGCATTTGTGTTTTTAATGATAAACTATATTAGAAGATAATCAAGAAACATTTGAAGGACTCAGGATACAGGCCATGTCTAAGAAAACAACATGTAGGGTAAACTAAATTCTCCATGATAAATCAGAGCATTTATGAGGTCTTTCTTATATACATTTAATGTAGAAAAGAGTGATATGTCATAAAAGTTGCGCAAATGAACAAGTGGTTGTATTAGTGTTTTAATAAATCGTTTGGTTAAATTATTTTATTTGTTTTTCTGATGGAAAGAAAACAGGCATTCAAATAAAGTCACAGGACAGGCAATGTTAGATGACTCACAGTTATTTTTTTTGTTAACACGGTTATAGATGCTGTTGTTATCAAAATGAACGATCGTAAAACTAATAACGTCAATCTTGTTTTCTTGACTCGATGAAACTGGGCTGAATAAACCATCATACCGAGAATAATTGACATGAAGTAGAGAAAAAAATGGGGGAAGGGAGAGAATGATGAGGGGAGGACTCTTAGTATTGACCCTGGCAGTTGTGAAGGGTGATAATCTAGCAGTCCATGGGGACCAAATGTCCTGAAATGTATTCATTTTGTCCTGGAGCTTTGCTGCATTTTTTTCCATCATGAAGATGTACGTTATATTTCACATGACCTCTATTAGTTAGGAAGGCTGGCCTCTCCATCTTCATGCTATTGTTTGTGAGGTGGCGGAACAAATTCTGTAAATCAATGGCTGGTTGGCTTTGCTAAGTCATGGGTTTTAAGCATCTTGACACAGGAGTGCAACCCGAGGTAATATTAATATATCTTATTTTAGTCAAATAGAGCTGTAGAATATCAATAAAAATAAAGTTCAAGATATAGATGCAAATGGATAGAAGGTACTTGTTCAAATAAAAATGAGTGATTAATAATAATTAATAATTTAGAAAATTTTGAATGTAGTCATTTATAAGTGAATAAATTAATTAATGTTTACCTGGACTTTAAATGGTTCAAAGGTGTTTATTGGATGTGTTAAACCGTACACAACCTTTTCTTTTTCTGGCACAAATGTTCCTTTAAAAAAGAAACATAAATCACGAACACAAACATAACTTACAATGATAGTAGTTAACTAATTAGGTCATTAATTTCCCTCTTGAAGCAATTTATCTGCCTCTGTGATCCAAATCACTGGATTGAAGCATGATCTGTATTGGTGTTGTTAAGTAAACAAATGCATATAATTAGTTGCTTTAAAATATATTTATAGAATAGTAATCTATCACTTGTATATATAATTTCAACTTGTTGATTGCAGCTCAGTCAGTCAGGAGCCAGAAGTGAATTCCTCAGCTCTAGAAGGGGTATTTGCCAAGAATCATAATCCCAGTGCTTTACTAATGCTTGGTGTTTGTAGCCTGAATATTGATGATTTTGTATGTGAATAATCATATAATTACATAGAAGTCTTACTCTAAATTGGAATCAGATCACGCTTAATCATGCAATGCAATGTTCTTTCAAATTATATGTAGTTTGTCCTACACACCTATTTATAGAGGATTAAAGAATAACAGAATACCTAACCTATAAAAATGCAATCACTGGAGGAATTTACAGAAACATTTTTTTTATGGATGAATACGATTCCTCGCCTAAAAGCCCCCAAAAGTTTATTTTTTTTTCAATAGCTCATTTTTTGGTTTAGTTTTTTTGCCATATAGCAATTATGCATCTGATGCTACCTTGCATACATTGTATAATATCCTCCTGAAAGTGTATAAGTTATATTTAACAATTGTTTTGTTAAATGCATTTATTACATTATAATAATTAATCAACTATCTTGAAAAGATTGAACATATCTGACAGACATTATATTACTATCACAGTCTTCTAGTTTTCACTTACCAAATATCCTGTCCCAAATTATAAGAGTTCCCCCATAATTTGAATCAATGCAATACGGATTTCTGCCTGTAACACAAGTGTTTTTAGAAGATATAGATTATCATCCACTTTACATTTAGTACTTACATATGCTACTATAAAAATAATTTAAACATATTATTTTATAGAAGCCTGTAGGCATACTGATTACCCTTACTGTCATATACCTTACGCATTATATAGAGTGCAAAAACGATTAGTATGAGAGAGAGAGCAGAGCTAAAAATAAGCCCCAATCGATCACCATCATCAAGGGCAGGAACGTTTTCATGGCAGCACATAGTAGGTTCCATCATAAAGGCTTTTGCTGTCTATAAATGCTCATAATCCATGTAATCGCTTAAGGTAAGAATTCATCTGATATCTTGCTCACCTACAGTAAGCAAACTAGATTTTATTCTGTTTATTTACTTTCTTTGACTTCTATGTTGATCTACAGTTGCGTGGCACCATGAACGATACTGATGCATGGGGTCATTAATCTAATAATATGACAATGGCTGGCATATATTTGTACCTGATGTATATTCATTTTGCTTCCTAATTTTTTCAAGGTTTGACATATTTTTTGAGCTGCTATTCTTCTAATCCAACTATCCTACAAACAAATGTATCCTTATTTTTCTTTCCAGAGGCAAGATTTTGGCCAGGATTCACAGAACCCCTATAAAACTGAAGAAATAGATTCAGCAGTACTATGGCAACCTGATCACTTCCCTTGGCTATATGACTAATGTCCCCACTCTTTACTTATATTTAAATACCTAGAAACCTTGAGAAACCTTGAGAAACGTGTTTAGAAAAAGATACATTTCTTACCATGATGGACCCTGTGATGACTTGGAGTATTGAGAATGAATTCCAGTGGTCCCAGATTGTTAATTAACTAGGAAAAACATTACATAGTTACATAGTTACATAGTTCATAAGGTTGAAAAAAGACCTAAGTTCAAGCCTTCTACCTAACCTTCCTATTCTTGATCTAAAAGAAGGCAAAATAACCCTAAATAAGCTACTTCGAATTCTGCCATTAGGGGAAAAAAGTCCTTCTTGACTCCCAAGAGGCAATCGGATTTCTCCTTGGATCAAGAAGCTCTAAAATATTAATGTTATTCTATTTATAGCCCTTGATTGATGTGAATAATTGCATTGTGAATACTTGCTGCAAAATATGTGATACAACAAAGGTTCAGCACATGTAATCAGTGTGTAGCCCCAGTATGTTAGCCCCAGTAATCATCTAAGTATAAATCAGTAATAGAACAGGATGCAATGACACGTATAACGTCCATTGCAGTTGCATGTTTCCGTAAAGACTACAGACATACTACAGACATACTGTGACATGGGCACAAACAGGGGATTGCAATGAAAGCAAATGTTCCGAAGACATATCAGTAGGTTCAGAAAATTATTACATTGAGTGCTACTGTCACAGACCAAGCACTCATCCGTAGAAGTACTGGTCTGACATTTTACCATTAGCTAGCACATAAATGAAAATATGCCCCGGATACAGATATTTGAAACATAGTGTAAGCTTTAAGTACTTCCAAGAAAAAAATCTTTTACTAGAAATTGGAACATTAAAGACAACATAATCTAGCACATAATATATGAATTTCATTACAATTTTAGAATGTGCAATATGTTTAAAAAGGGCAATCTGTACATACTGTGTGATGAGTGTGAACAGGTGTGTGAGCTCTACCAAGTATCCCTATTGGGTGCCACTTGATCGGCTGCATGACGTGGATAAGTATCGATAGAATACACCTCTCTGTATTCACTCATAGGCCTCATCATGCAGAATTCTGGGCTATGATCCCATATATATGTAACTGTGGCACTAGAACTCCTATGGACCACAGAGTTCTAGATATAGCAGACTGACTGCCCTCCATCAGCCAATGTTAAGAACATCTGTGTAAGCCAATCAGTGGGGATTTTTGGAAAAAAGTGAGGGTCAAGGTATCCATCTTAGAACATGAAGAAGAGCCAAGAGTGATGATCTGCACAGACACCCTGGGAATCTAAGCCAGTCTTACTGCATATCTGTGCCCCAAGGACTAGAAGAGCACACTGGGGCAAAATAAGTTAAGTTCAGTAAAGCACAAACTAAAAAGAGCTGTGAGAGTTCAATCCAGTCTCACATGGTAAAGGTACCAGCACAAGCTGGCAGCCATTGGAATAGACCCTGGGATGTGTGAGCTGTTACCAGTCTCTGCAATAAGGTTTTTGTGTCATCCTAACCTGTTATACCAAGATAGTACTATCTACTACATTGAAGGGCCCCACAAGTGCACAACCATTTCCCTGGGGAATCTGGGGCTGAGTTACTGCAAGTTGGACACTTTGGGGAGGGGGTATTGTGAAACTGGGCATTATTCTCTAAAGTGTGCTATTGCATTGTATATACAGTCTTAGGTTAAGTAAGAGCTGTGTTCTTACATTTTTTTAGTTACTGATGTTATAATATCACATATAGTATAGTCTGCTACAAAATATCTAGTGGATGCCTTTCCTCTTGTGAAAAAAATCCTCATGTGTCTGCCTTGGTTTTCTCTCTTAAGTTATTTTCTTAGCAAGTGAAGCTTCAGATATTCCAGTTAAGTGGAGGCATTGCATCTTCAGATCCTCAATCTCTCAACAGTTTGCAGAGGCTCAAGACTACCTGCTGCCACTAATATGGAGGTAACCAAGCTGGAAGCTAATCCTGGATCTAGGCTAGTCCAAACAGGGGTTACATGTATGAAGGGGTAGTTATAGGTTTCTGAGACACTTCAATGAGAGAGTGAGGGGAAAGATTGGAAGAAATAACACAAGGTAATATAGGAAGCTAGGGGCTGGATTGAAAAAGTATAGATGAAGAGGAGATGATGATTGATATGGGTTAGGGAGAGAAGGGGAATTACACTCACTCACAATAGGACGTTGAGGGGACTTTTTCACGTTCTTATAATTATAATTGCTTCCAGCTATTTTAGATTTAATATCAAATTGGTCTTTTTAATGGAAACGTTAAAATCGATTTCCATCAAATTAGTGTATGCTTTGCTCTATTGATGGATCTTACTGTGCATGAAAATGTGATATTTTGTTATTTTAGAAAATGGATTCCCTATAAACTCTATATATTTGCTGACCAGATCTTATATTACAATTTCAAATTATCAATAAAAATAGGATTATTAAAACATACTCAAAATTGATAAGTAAAAGTAACAAATATTTTGGTTTATATATAATAGGAAGCATTGTTTTACCATTGTACGAGAGCCAACCATGGGATAGCTAGTAAAATTACAGGAGTAATAAATGAACTTTTCTGTATGTACGTGGTCCCTGATGAAGCAGTATGGAAATACTTTTTCTTCATTATTTAGCACATTCTGTAGTTCACTATTAACAATGGCCTATTATATACAGTATATGTACATTATTAAGCTCTTTAGACTGGGGAAAGCAAATCACACGAGTATCCTGGTGATTATATTGACTAATTTAGAGGCGATTGAAAGATTAGGCAGTAAGCTTGTTTATATTATGCAATTACATGAAGTACATAGATCACAAAATTAAGGAATAGTAGGTATAAAGTGGCATTTGTAGAGTAATTGATTTCCTTTCCCATGTTACGCTATTGCAATCCTTACTAACCTAATTCTTAGACAGTTGACTGAAGGAAATGTTTTAAGCAGAAATTCTTGGAGATAGTGGAAAGTGCCATCTTTATTGTTTTCCCATCATATAATATACATTTGCTTTAGGTAGCATTGCTACTAGTCCTCTCTGGAGTGACCTTGGTTCCCCTCATGCAATCTTGTTCTCCATGATCAAGTTAATGAACCTTAGATCTACATGATGTTGATTCAATTGCTGAGGACTTGCTGTAATTGAGAGTTACCCCTCTTGTTTAACATATCTTTCTTATTGGGGTTTTTTCCTTCCTATTCATGGTGGACTCTCCAGTTTCCACTGTTATAAAATATGAACTGAGGATTAAGTTCATATAGACATTAATTCCATAATAGAATAGATCAGGGTACTCATTGATTTATCATATTTTGGCAATGAATTAGATTTCTTGATTAGTATTTGTGGGTGTGTTACGTTTTGTATGAATTGGGAATTAAATTTCTTGATTTTCATGCTTTGATAAACTATGTTGAGCTGATTAATACATCATTTATTTCATATATGCTGTTATTAAGTGGAAATTATACCCAAATTACAAATACTGGCTCTTAAGTTAGTGTATTAATATTATGTATAGACTGAGCAGCTCACTCAGTCTAATTATCATTTGGTTACATTTACTCTTGTAATAAAAAACAAAACAAAAGGGCTCAGATAACCTTTGAGTTTCTGCCCAAGGCAACAAACAAAATAATGCCAATAAAGTTAAATTCCACAATATAATAATATTCATAATAATCATAATAATAACAGTGACTGTAAAAGTACTAGTGGACCATCAACAATAATTTCTACTGCACCATTCCTTGTTTCTGTTACCACCATTACTGGCACACGTAAACTAATATCCAGAGAGGACTTTAAATTGCTTGAGAGTCTAAGTGGCTTAAAAGACTTGGTAAGCAATGTAGCCATGAAAAATGAGATAGGACTCGCAAAACTCAGGGTACTTTGACGTAGTGGTGGGCTAAGCAATATATGGCCATATAGTGTAATGGAATCCCCAATATTTATACCTCACAACGAAAGCCAGTCACATGAAATAACATTCACATTACGGGTTTTTTTATATAGCAATACCGGTCATCTGAAACAAAAAGAAATTCCTTGCAATAGGTATCCCATTTAGCAGTACTTATTATTATTAACATACATGAAGTAAGGAGCCAACCAAGATATTCATTTCTACACAGAACATAAAAATGCTTTCTATTGATATTATTTATTGAGATTTGTATAGATGTTTATCTCAGCATCATATAAGTTGGAAAGTTTTTTTTCTCTTGTTACTCCTCCTATAAAAATGAACTAAATATAAAATAGCTGAATGACAAACAGGTGTCCTCTGACAGGTGCTGGTGTCTGCAGTATTACTAGCATCTCTCATCTTAATTGCAGGGCATGATTCAAGACAGGGACCGCTTATTTATATGGAATCAGAATCGGCAGCTGTTTAATTTGCACAACCTCAAGTGCAGATTCCCACTTCTCAAATTCACTCACTGGGCGCTGTATTAAAGTAGTGCCAACCACAAGAGAACCATATTTATTTGGCTATAATACATATCCTTAATGTTCACTTACAGGGCTGGTTTTCTGTAACAAATGGTACAAGGTCACCTACTATTGGGCTGTACCTCTTTCTTGTGTATGTTTAGGGTTACTACTTGCTTAAGTAAGTCCTATATGCACTAACACCTGGGGCAAGCTAAGGAGTACAGCATCTCTGGCTGGGTTGTTGGAAACTGATGTCTTTTCACCCTTTGAGTGAACCCAGGGTGCCAACCACATATCTCCTACATGGTGGCACATCAGCATTCCCTAAATTCCCAATTGTGGAAAATCTTTTTCTGTAGTGTAAGGGGCTGCCAATTAGCCCTTGATCCATCTGAGCCACTTTCCCAGTGGAGGTCATGCACAATTAACTGGACACATAAGACATCTGTTAAAGAACAGACAATCCCTGCTGGCTTGTAGATTGGTAATTGTGATGTCACAGCCTCCCTTTACTTAAACGTGAATATTTTATTTTTTTAATTAAAAAACAGACTGATGAGCGCAGACTCCCATCACTCTTGTCTAGAATGATAATTAGGTTGATGGGAAATGTAGAAGTGCCTCTCTTTCCTAAAACAAAGAAAGGAAGGGTGCCTCCTGGCTTTCGGACATTTGTACAAATTAACAACATTTTCAGATTTGTACAAATCTGATTGCACAAGTTATTATTATTATTATTATCTTTTATTTATATAGCGCCAACAATTTACGCAGCGCTTAATACAATACGTATATTCAAGGGGTATGACATGACGAGAATTGACAGACTAAGACAAACCGATACATTAGGTGGAGAGAGCCCGGCTCGCAAGCTTACAATCTTGAGGATCTAGTGATCAGTATGAAAATCAATCAAAGTGATCGAATGCAATAATGAGAAGTCAGTGTTCTGTGAACATGAACACTAAGTTGTTAAAATCCTCCCTCTCTCTCTCTTAATGACACACTTTAAGAGAGAGATACCATCCCCCTAAAAATAAAGTGACGGAAGCAACAAAACCATTTTTTTTTTCATTTTCACATCCATCGCTTAAAAATGGTTTCAAAAGAAAGCCTTATCTGTCCTTAAAACCCACTTTATTACTGGAGTACAGGAGTGTAAGTGTACATAGAGTATGAAGGCATGGCAGAGTGTAAGTGTGCATATGAGTGAGCAGCATAGTATAAGTGTGTGTATGAGTGATTGTCAGGGTAAGTGTGGATATGAGTGACTGAAGAAAATAGTGATTTAGTAGGTTTTACTAGGGTCATTATATTCAGGCCTTTTCTTTTTTTCTTTCATTAAGATCCAAAGGTTGGGGTTCATCTTATAATCAAAAGTATAAACTAGTTACATGGTTAATACTAAATATAAAAAACTATAAAAACTGATCCCTCTCTAGAGGGAAAATGTGTCAAGATCCCCAGTGTCAAGTTCTTCCTACAAGTACTGGTTTTTTTTTTACCCTGGTTCTATATTTAAATACGGTATATATCTGCTAAGTATAAAGACTGCCAGTAAAAACAAGTATTAAATATGGCATTTATTCAATGCAAAAAGTGAAAATTATGACAATTTATTTAACATTTGCTTAAAGAAATCCTATTTAATTCAAGAAAGACATTGACGTGATTCTAATAATCCTATTTTATTCAAAAAATGTCTGAATCGGTGAATTCAACAATAACAGTAACTAGCATTTCACTCCTGGACTCCCATCTTTTATTACATAATTGGGAGGGGGAGTTAATATTCTAAAACAAAGGTGGCTGCAAAGAAGGAGCAAGTCTAAATGTTTAACATGATGTTACAACTGTGCAACTGTCGCTCATGATGACAAGCAGTAATGGTTACCAGCAGTAAAATCCTGGGTGTCATCAACAGACTAATTAAGTCAGGTGGCAGCTCATCACCATCACCACCACCACCACCATTGCATTTAACCCATTCAGGGCCTAAGGTGTGATGTGACTCGTGTTACCAGAGCATACACTTTATACCGCCTTACATAGCAATACATTTATTGGATAATAACATTTTATTCCAAACTGTTTCCTGTAAATATACAGAAGGTTTTGTGCAAATTGATACTAATCATTGATTTAAGAGCAAGAAAACAAATGATGGCACAAATCAGCACATTATTCTGTTGCAGTGTCCTTTATGATGATCTTTAAAAAAAAATTCCATCATCAGTTGCCTAAATGCATCAATAAAATAAAAAATAGTTAAGAAAAAAAAAAATATATATATAATATCAAAACAAGCCCAGAAATTAGGGCCCTGTTAAGTAGCATGCTACTATAGTATAAAAGAACACTGAAAAGATGAATGTCTTTAGAGTGTCACATACAACTTGAACATGACAGGCTCCATAGGCAAGATCTATTATCCCTAATCCTCCACATGGCGTAGGGGGTTCAGGAAAGGAAATACTTTCCCTTTTTTCTGGAACTTTTGGGAATGGTTTTATAAATAGTCCTTATTTATTTCCAGAAGTGTCTCCTACATCCTTTATTGAAAGAGCTGCTTGTAATGTGTGATTTGGTCTTTAAACCTCTCCCTTGCTGCTGAAATGGTTACACGTTTACTGACATGATAGCTGGAGGTGACTGCCTGTGTCATGACTCTGCTGTCATATATCTTGTTATGGAATTACCAGGGGGATATGCCTCAGATAATGCCACATGTGGGGTATGTTTCGCTACCTATTTCCGCAGATGATTTCATCTTTGGAGAAGGGGCAGCCAGATGTTTCTTCATTTTTAACGTTTCAGGAAGTCGATTTTCCAGGAGGATGAGATGGATTACAAGGAAACTGAGTGGAGTCATAAAATGTATGACACTTGGAAACAATGTAAACAAAACTCATGAATTCGGGAGAAAACAAAAAAGAGAGTATTCTATACTTGCAACTGTGAAGTTACATATCTGAAAAAAAACATATCAAAAACATTCTTAACCCCTTAAGGACAATGGGCGGTCCCTAAACCCATTGAAAACAACGCATTTTGAGCCCGTACATGTACAGGCTTTGTCATTAAGGGGTTAAAGAAGCCTATATTGATCTTGCATTGGTCTAATAAAACATATATGCTTTATCAAACCTTGTATAATATTCTATTTAAAAGAAAACATCATGCATATTATAGAATTTGCTCATCTAGATAGTAACCTTATAACAAAGGAACATAATCTATATTTGCTGGATTAGCAAATCCATATATAAATATTTCCCACATTTAATTCAATAAATTAAGTTATGGAATAAGTACTTTGTTGAGTATTTTTGCCGATATTTTTGCTATTAGAATGCTCACTTTAGGGTAGTGACACATGAGTAAAATGCTTAATGTCCTATATATACAAGAACTGTTGTGTTAAATGTAAATCAACATGTCAAAGTATTTACACAGATGGTTTTTGTGGCCATTTTTTGCACCGCAAGGTCTCTGCAGGGATTCTGGGGCAGCAGAAAGAATAACTGGGATTAATGATTGCTCCATAGACTTTGGGATACACTGTGCTGACTGTTATTTTATCTGATGAGGCAGTTTTCCACTTCAGGGAGCATGTAACTGAAAGGTATCGGAACTTCCTTAGTACGGCATAAAATGAAAATATTTGAGCACTGGAAATAAAATATTTGTGGGGTTTGGCAATGTTATGATAATATCAGACTCAAACTGAATTAAAGGCTATTGGTTCTAAATCACTTTGCAGAATACTTGATGTGATGTGTAGTGAAGATGATCAGCGCACTGTACTTAATATTTAAGTTAAGTGTTTTTATGTCACTTGTAGGATAAGTAAAATTATTATAATTGATAATGTAAAAATATATCTGGGATCAGGTAAAATGAACAGAGAAGAGTAGGCTTCTCTGCCATTACGGAGTCTCTCTACTCTTTTTACACTTCTATATGGGGAAAAATCTCCATATTGACACAAGGTTGATCTCTTGCATATAAGGAACTACAGATTGAAATGAGGGAGAGAGAGTTGAGAATGCAAATTCAGCCCAAGATCAAGTAGAGCCAAGCATCCCTTTAATAAAACAGGCCAAACATTTGACAAACAACACACTCAATGTGAACTGTTCTGTTCAGTCCAAAACATGTTTACAGAAATGGAACTAATAGAAAACCTATAAATGGACCCAGTCATCATGTAAATGCTGTCTAAAGACCACATGACACCCTGGTAGCTATGTGCGAATTGCAAGTAAAACATACATGTATAGCTTTTTAGCCTGGAGTGTGGAAAGTACTAGGCTGCAAGATTCTATCCTGAACATCATTTCATCAGCCAATTACCTTCTTATTTAAATCTCCATCTTCCTCTGCTCGGTATCCATGTTTTTGAGAGACTCTGGGTGTGTTGTAATATTTAGGCATCCTATCTATGGCCTTTTGCCCTGATTCTGTATCTGTCTAGCCCCTTGCACTGTGATCCTCATTTAAACTAATTTCCTGTGTATGAACCTTGGCCTGGCTTTCACCCTGCTCATGGATATTGCCTGATGCCATGATTTGACTGATTGACTTCCTGGATGTTGGCCTTGTCTAGATACTGATTATGACCTCTGGCTTATGTCTAGATTCCACCCAGTTTTCTTTGGGGCCACCTCTGGGGAATTGCAGCTAATGCAGGTGAACAGCTAGCCATGGTCTGCATCTTTCTCCGCGACAATCCTTTTACAGTATTTTTGTGACAAGTAAATGTAAAATAGTAAAAAACACAGAAACAATTACAAAACAATTAAATAAAACAAATTTCAGAAGTGTAAGAAATATGTAATACCCTTCCTAGCTGAAATATAATATAAACAAAACCACTTGATCGCCACTAATCCAAATGGATTATAAAAATATACGAAAATAGTGTAGTATGTAAAGGAACATTGTTACCCTCAATCAATGCATCCTCTTTATTCAATTTGGTTTATCTTAGTGTTAATAAATATTGGGTAATAAGTATGAAAATCATGGATGAATAAACATGCATTTTTAATGTAAAAGTATGAACCATATTGTTTAAGGGAAATAGTAAAAGAAAAAAGAAATGTGGCCAAAAGTCTAACAAATATCACATTGTTTATATATTTCCATGTACCAGGCTACAAGCGAGGCGGACCCTGTGTTCCGAATTTCATTGTTTATGGCAATATATCTTAACCTTTTTCAAATAAAAAATCCCTATGTTCAACTTTTCTTTAATAAACTATTACCATTATGTTTTTTAGTAGTCCCTGGACTCATCAAAAGTACCCCAAGGTATAAAAATCACTGATTCTTTAGAAACTGGGTTCATTGAAACAAAAAATAAATTGTTTTCATTATCAATTTTTTTATTATTATTATGACCCTGTTAGATTTTTATCTTGGCAAGGAAACATATTTAAAATCTATTTTGCTATCAAGGACTATAATCTTACAAGATACAGACATATGTTATATGAAATAAAAAAGGTCTTGATACTATACAGACTTAACAAAAGAATGTTATCTAATTGAGACCAACTGGTCTCATTGTTCCTTATAAACTTAGCAATATATTCAGTAAAAGGGCTAAAAACCAACAGATGTTTTTCTTTAAAGAAGTCAGACAAAGATTTTTCATACGCAATAAATCAATTCCTAGTGGATTTTCAGGACAGTGCACTAGGCAAACTATTAAGGTAAAATGTGAAGTATTGTTTACCTCGGTGTGTATCCAGAACTGGTAAAGGAGGTTGAATTGAAGATGAACAGCAAACACTGACGGAGGAATAAAAAATGCCATCGGCCAATAGAAAATCTACAGAAAAAAACAGATAACAAAAGAATAATTATGCCTTAAATAAGCAGCAACCCTCTTTACGCTAATTGCAGATTAAAATAAGGGATGAGTAGTGTCTAAAGAAAGATTGAAACTTTTTTTAATGTTAATTTTTGTGATTTATCTACAATTACAGTATTTTAGCTTAGTATACTACAAATAAAGGCCCAATAATTTCACTTGTGTCACCTGTTCTTCAGTCTCAGTTTTGAGAGTATATTTCTTTACAGAATATCTTGTAGATACTCATATAGTAATAAAACTGTAGTCAGAATTAGTTAACAGAAGTAGAACTGTTTCTGTGTATTTCAAAAATATTTTGCAATGGTTTCTTACACGTGCGGTCAGAGTGAGTGAAGGTGTGATTTCCCCTGTACCTATGATTCATTTCGAGGCAAATAATGGTGTTTTTGGACAAAGGGATCGAACCAGTTTTGAAAAAAGGCATGAAAAAGATTTTTATTACGATACATCTGGTGCAAATCATCTAACATACTTCAGAGTTTTGTCATATTACAAATATATGATTGTATTCGATAAATCTATAATGCAGTAAACTTTAGAATTTGAATGTGGTTTTGATGCATTAGCCTGCAACGCTCTTATGTGTATTTTCTATTCAAAGAGCATTTGATTTTTAACCTTATTTCACCTTATTTTAAATAGTAATAGTTTATTGTCAAAGTAATAAAAGCTGATTAGTTAAATGAAATAACGTACAGAAAAAAATACATTCAGAAAAACATATAAAGAATGAATGGAAGTACACTATTATTTATATTCTATTGTTACAATTCTGTTAAAAAATAAATAAAACATTTTGATTTCACAGTTGAATGGCTTCCTTTAGGCGTAAATCGTGCTTTGGCTATTAACCCACTTAAAGGAAAATAATGGATTTCGGTTTAGAAAAATTGCCCAAAAAGTGAGTTTGTTTCCAATCTTCAGATGAAAACTTCTCATTGTGAGGTAAGATATATGATTTGTCTGAGGAAAAGAAACGTGTAATATTTTAAATGTATCTAGAATACCACTAATGGTCCACAGGTGGAATTTAACCTTCTACCACTTGCAGAAAAAATGGTCAATTTTTACTCAATTTCTCTGCATCCAATTTACATGATTTGCAAAGTATCTCTTACTATTATCAGGTGTTTTTATACTCTACTGAAACACAATACAATACACCACCACAGGAGTAAAGCTACAAATCAGAATGCATTAGATCTCATCATTTGTGAATTGCTGGATAGACCAATTACAGTTTTTGGGAAAATTGCCATGGTTCATAGTTAAAAATGTCCATGCTTGCATTTTATCAGACATATGTTTTTTTGCTTTTTCGATCTCATTTGGTTTGTGGTAAATGTAGTAGCTTTAAAAAAAAAAAACAATCCCAAGAACATGCCGCTCAAGTACAACCAATGATATATATGACTCACGGTATCTTAGCTTACATTTATGGAACGTTGGCTCATTCTTTCGATAGAAGGTTGTTTAATTAGATGGCCCTAGATTTCTTATGGTCCAAAGCCAAGTCGAGAAACTTTTGTTACATCACATCAATGTTTTTATTAGAGTCTGATACCAGAAACGGGTTTGTCTTGGAAAAAAGTGGTTGAGGACTGGAAAGTTAGTGGCCCAGCTTAAAGCTCACATATATATATATATATAAAGAAAATTGAGCGCAGAATGTAAATCCTTGGTCCTTTACTAGCAATTTCAGTCACACCCATTCCTAACAGGTGTATGAAAACAAGAACATAGGCATGTCATTTCCATAGACAAATATAATTCTGTTATAGGGTGCTACCTTTGCCGCAAGTCAGTTCAAGACATTTCTGCACTGCTAGATCTACCGCTGTCCACTGTGAATTATTATTGTGAAGTGGAAGTGTCTACGAGTAACAACAGCTCAGTTATGAATAGATAGACCATGGACGATCTCAGAACAGGATTGCTAAGTGCTGAAGCATGTGGCGTGTAACACAAGTATTGTACATTGAGAGCTTCATGTAATGAGTTTCTATGGCTGAGAAGTGGCACACAAGATCACTATGCACAATGCCAAGCATAGACTGGAGTGGTGCAATGCATGCCCCCGCTGGACTCTTGAGTGATGAATCACTCTTCATAATATGGAAGTATGATGGATGAATCTGGATTTGGCTGATTCCAGGAGAATGCTACCTAATGCAGTGCATAGTGCCTACTGAAACGTTTGGTGGAAGAGGGATAGTGGTCTGGGGCTGTTTTTCAGGGTTCGGAACCTTAGTTCCAGTGAAGGTTAATGTTCTTAGAATGGGCTGTCCAACAAGCACATATAGGTTTGATGATCAGGTGCCCACATACTTTTGGTTATATAATGTACAATAAACCTATAAAGCCTTAGCTCAGTTACAGGGAAACCCAAAAGATACAACAAACAAAATTGTCTAATGGCAATCACCCTTCCAAGGTAACAGTGCATTTATGGCTAAGAAGAAGTGAGAAGGTGAGCCCTCATTTTCCATGCGGGATTTGTATCTTTTTCTTATAAATGTACAAAGTGTTATATTATATTTCTATTTTTGTATATAATAGGTTTCACCAGTCTGGTGTGTAAATATAACCATATATAGCCTCCACCTTATTGAACTTATATATTAAAGGGCTCGAGTGGCTTTGTTTAAACAGGAACAGGTGGACAAATCGCTAAATATGTTTCTAGGCACAACTGGTTATTGTTTGAGACTAAAAGTTTGAAAATTGTTTGTATTATGCCAACCAAGCTTAAACCAAAGTATTACAAAACTGAAAAGATCCAGTGTAACATGTAGGCGCAAAAAAATAGTAATGCTTTATTTTTTATCTTTTGCCATAAAACGTGTTTTATTTAATCACAACCACTGGTTTAGCCACATTTGTCTGCGTGCCGTCTTCTAAAGCTGGGTTTAAAATGTGCCTTTAGGCAAGATGTAAAATAAAGCACGTTTTATAGCTGGGGAAATAAATAAAGCGTGACTTAAATATTTATCTCGCTTTGATCGTTGTTGGCTCATGTATGTCTGCTTATTAACCTTATATTGCAAATGAAAAAAAACACTGCCATCTGTGTCAAAAAATATTATTAGCGCAATTTCTGACAAGCACCATTTTTTCAGTTTGTGGTGCACAGATGTGAATGGCATGTATCATGTTCAATAACCTTTTCCAAATCTTCAAAATGTTTCTGAATCCAGAAACATTATTAAGTTTCCAGTCTCTTCGTGTTTGATGTTATATCTTGTAAAGCTATAATACAGCGGTTTCGCAATGTGCTCATGCCTTTTCTCACACCTTTTCACATATTAGAGTTGTTAGATTGACCATTCTTTTATGATATGGTGTTACAAATTCCTGAGTTCCAAGGATACATTATTTAAGCTACAAATTTGTTTTTGGGTTTTTTTTTCCAAATAATAAATAAATTAGGCATTTACAGAATCACAAAATAAATGCTTACTGACATTTAATTATTATCATCACATTTTTGATATCTGCAAATCATTGAACAATTTAGTAAAAAAAAAAAAGCAAGGATTAACATTTACTTGCCAAATTCCATTCTGTATTGGTCAAACTCAAATATTGTTGCCAAAAATACATAACATATGTATTAACAGGGCAGTTCTTCATAATCAAATAAAAATAGTGGCAGGTTAAAGCACACAAGTAATACATATTTTCTCATATTATGATGAAACGTCCCCAACCCCCATTTATGTCCTTTGGAAGTGGTCTCAGAGATGATTCCCAGTACAGACAAAGCTTCATAGCTTTCTATATGGTAAATCCCTTAATTTTAGGCTAATTTGCATTATGATATCATTGTCTTCCTCCTTACCATAAACCTCCTTCCTGTATTATATCTAATAATTACACTTTTCTCACCCAGCTCCTATTTTACCGCAAATGGCTACATTTTCCCAGGAGTAGCCCTGAGAAGGCATCTTTCTTCTATGCCTGTTTGGCTAAAAATTGAAGACATTATAAAGATTGTAAAACCGAAATAGAGAATGTTGTGTAAAACCTTCAGAAACTCAGCTGTCATGAGTTTCACATGGTTTGTTAAATGGGGTTAAAAAAACTGTGAATGTTATTTTCTTTATTATCGATTTACAGAAAATATATGTAACAGTTGGTCTTTTGGAAGATTTTTTGAACCTGGAAGTAGCATTTTAAACCCAAATGTCCCTTCAAAAGAGGGCAAAAGGGGTTTTAACTTGAGACGATCACTTTTCAAACAATGTATACTTCTATTTTACCTATGTGTGTTTGTACTAAAATGTTGAAATCTGCTATGCTGAACAGAACTGGATGAGACAGATATTTCCACAAACAGTACATTTTCTAGTGGTGCACAGGGATTTTCCCCTTTAGCCGCATATTTGTTTTCTCAAAAACAGTGAATGTTTCGTATAATTTTTTTTTCATGCAGAAATTCATTAACCACTTAATGTGCCATAGAATATTTTAATGTAGTGCCAAGGGAATTGTGTTTGTTTTCTTACATTATCTGCTCACAAAACCACCAATCTATGCTTATAGTTAGTACATTTTCCATAGAACTTAATTGTTTAGTTGGTCATTGAATCTCTATAACCTCGGGTCGGCCACAGGTAGACAACTGATCGTCACAGTGGGAATATATATCCTCTTCTATGACCATCTCAGGATGGTATATGAGATAAGGGCTTTAGCATATTCCTCTTCTTTAAACACAGACAAATGGAAAAGAACATTATGACCCGTGTCAATAATAAGGAGGGCCTTATTATTTGAATGGCTTCAATAACCATTAATTATATATTACATAATTAATGTTATTTGTGTTATAAAATCAGTTTTATTTTATAATTTAGATATTTTGGGATGACATACAGATGGTTACGTGTGTATATACCAACACACATTTTTAGTGCAGACAAGGATCTACCGTTTCTTTATTCTCAGATACCGTCTTTTTATTCTTAGAGTTACAATTTCTGGTCAGTGATTGTGGATTAAAAGATTAGCTTTTTATCTTCTCCTGTCTGAAGTGCTGCATCTCAAAGCAACAAGAAAACACACAAACTTTACCGGTTTAAAGGAATTTCACTTTACCGTTGACCTAATTATTATGGCATATACTTAAAAAAAATCATTTGGCCCTTTCAGTTAATATCTAACCTCATCATACCCAATGTTTGTTTATAGTTTTCCTTTGAAGGTAACTGCTATTTTATTGTACTGTTTGTACCCAAATTAAGAGACTCTCTTTGGTACTCATGAAACAAAACTTTATTCAGCAATTTCTGAATGTACATCGTATACTTTATGGTTTGGCCTTAGTGCTAGTAGCCACACATGGTCAAACAAATGTGTAAGCAGTCTTTTCCTGTTTTAAACATTCATACTGACCAGATGACATTACAGATTTGCAAGGCACCTGCTGCAACACAAACTGTTACAGGCCATAAGAAATACCGACGAATCCAATCTTCCTTTTCTATGCTCAGATATTTTCTTTGGCACATGAGATTGAACAGGTGTACTTAAGTACAGCTCAGCATGTTTATGCTTTGCTTTAAGAGATACGCTTGGTCAGCTTTACCCTCCTTGGGAGAAATTATCTTTAAAAATAGAACTTAATTTTGCAGTCAGATAAGGTGATGATTCTACAACATACTAGTGGTGGAATATGATTTGGAAACGTAGATAAGTTATTTATAAAGTGCCGTTCTGGAGCAATTAATTGTGAAGCAATCGCCAAGAAAAATCTTTTGGTTTCTCTACTTTTACAGCTTTGCACCAAAATAACTCTTTGCATAACTCCTGTAGAATGTGACAGTAAGCCCATTGGCCCGTGCAGTAAGCCCATTGGCCCGTGCAGTAAGCCCATTGGCCCGTGCAGTAAGCCCATTGGCCCGTGCAGTGCTTTGCTTATCGAGCTTCAGAGATGTTGAACTCCAGGCCTCATAAACAAGCCAGTATTTTTGGATGTCCTGGCTTCAGCACAAGGCTTTCAAAATGACTGAAATTTTTGAAATCACTTGCGGTAAAGAAACAATTTAAGGAATTATGTGTATTATGTGTATCGTATCTGTCCTTGTAACTTCTATTTCCATGTTTGTATACATTTTTAACAGGAATACACAGCATGTTAAGAGTAGTTTGACGGTGTTGGCCATTTCTTCCAGGACACCTACAAAAATGGCTGATGTGGTACAACCAAGAGACCATTTTTATGTTTTTATGAGAATTTTGTCTGACTTTATTGTGGGAAGGAAATCAGTGACATGAACTGGGAACAGAGACCCACAAAAAACTGACATAAACCGAGTCAATTAACCCAGTACCCCTTTATAAAATAGTGCCTGTCCCTAGCTGAAGTTTGATTACAGCTCCCACTAACCCCAGTAATGTGCTGTTTTATCAGATCTATGGGAGTTGAACTCCAACGGGAGCAGAACTGCTTCAGCTTGCTCAACAATACACTAATGTATTCAATTTCAGGTTGGAAAATGTGAAATAATGGAAAAGCCTTAGTAAGTGTATATATTGGTGACATAAATGTGTAAACTCTTTCCTGCTTCTACAACTGGCCAATTTCTATGATGTTTAGCCCTTGTTATTTGTTGGCAAGTATCCCGGGGGTCTGAGTGCAGTGGATTTGGGTTCATGTAATGGCTTTATACAATATGTAACAGATTTAACACAGATTGGTTAGTAATCACCAGTATCTTTTTTCCTTCAATGCAGTTATATGGGAATATAGTTTATGACAAACTTCAGTGACTAACAGCTTTATGACAGAAGGCCTCTCCAGAGATCATCCATTTGATAAGCCTTTTCATTATCAAGCATTCGCTAACACACAGGCAGATATATCAGGATTACCTCAAAAGACCTTTCCGCTATAAAACAAATCAGGGGTTTTGGTACAGACATACTATAGTTTTGCTTTAGGTGGCTTTTTATAGGACGATGGACTTTGAAGCACTAGCAGAAGGAGCTCAATCTCTGAAAAGCAAACCTTGGGTGAGCGTCTCCTGCCTGAAGTCCTAAGTTGTCCCTAAGCATGAAAAACTAAATCTTTGGAGAAATCTCACAGACCTAACCATATATTAAATGGGATAAACATGGTCCTTCTCACAAGAAGGTCAGCAAAGCCTTTCATAAAACAATCAGTAAGTACTTTAATTTACAGTTTAGTGAATAAAGCTTTCACGTTATGGCTTTTTTGTTTTAAATTATACTCTATATACAATTTTCATTGGCACTGCTACTATTTGCAGAAAACCACATTAAAATGGTGCCTATTATTATTATTATTATTATGCTTTATTTATTATGCGCTAACATATTCACAGAGTTGTACAGTTATATTTACAGATACAAAAACAGTTTGGAACCCTGCCCATGAGCTTGCCATCTAGCCTTAAGGCACTTTTATACAAATTTCCTGGCAAGAATGGGGAGCATATTAGCGGCCACCTGTGATCTTACAATCTAAAACAAATTATATAGGGTGATTGATAATAACAATACAATATATATATAATACAAGGGCTTGTTACACTTACAATTCAATGAAACTTGCATCACTAAATGGGGTGGAGAAATCTTAACATTCTCAGTCAAATAGCTCTGCTTTCTCTTTAAGGTCTGTGAAACATACAGAAAACTTGCTGCAAAAGTTGGGAAATCTGCCAGTGGAGATTGGCAAGTTTTGCCAGGGGGCACTGAATGGTGCTTAGGGAATCCTATAAGATGATAATTCTTGAAAAAAACATTTTAGATTGTTCTGGCTTCAACTCAATATTCAATTTTAATTTTCTGAATGTAGTCCTCAGTAAGTAATTTTGCGTGGTTTGAGAATGTATTCTACTTACCCAAGAGAAATATTTTTGAAGGAAAGATTGCCTTAGGGCTGTGGTTAGGTTATAATCCTCAGAGCTGTGATGTGTTTGATGGCCTGCCCATATTATGTTAACCTCTGCAAAAAGAAAGAATAAGTCGATAAGTAGGGAAAATGCTTTCATAACATACTTGATTACATTCTCATAATCGCTATTTAAAATTTCAATTCAAACTGATTCTACTACATTATTTTACTATACTGTATTCAGAGCAAATTGTAGACTGGTCAGTGTAATGTCCAAGCTAAATTGGATAAGAACACCAGTAATATTTAAAAAGTGACTTTGGTTCATCACTATAGTAACTAAATTAATGATCCAATTAGCAGATCTATTGTGAAAGAGTATAGCAATCATAAGAATCAAAGTTGATTACAGCTTGGCTCACTGGTGGAACATACAGAAAACTTGCTGCAAAAGTTGGGAAATCTACCAATGGAGACTGGCAAGGTTTGCCTCTGCACTTGGATGAAAGGGCCCTGAATGGTCCCTAGGGAACAGGGTGACCACATCGGCCAAGTTTTCCACGTGGTCACCCTACTAGGGAATCCTATAAGATGATAATTCTTGAAAATTATTTTTTTAGATTGTTCTGGCTTCAACTCAATATTCAATTTTAAATTGTCTGACAATTTGGAGTCAAAGAAACAAGCACTGAGTGCATATACTACGTAATGTATGTCTGCTTTTTGTAATTCTGTGTATTAGATGGTTGTTATTTACCATGGCATGTTATATGTGTATTGCTGTTCATACATGATATAGCCATTATGTCGGTACCATTTCTTTGCTATCTTTATTCCATGTTGATTGCACTATAATGCTATAATGCAAAACAATATAAAACACACTGCTTATTTATTTATTATATATCTCTTACCATTATCCAGAGAGTGTCTTAATAGTTTATTATACTCTCCATTTTATGGTTTAACAGCCACCAATACATATCCGTTTTAAACTGAATCTAGATGCAATAATAGCTGTTGCCTGGATGGAGAATGAATGCTGACAAAACCTCATTAGCAGTCACTCCACAACATTCAGCACAAACAAGCTTCCAAGAGTCTTTCACGAGAAACCAAAAATAGAATATACGGCAATCAACGAGCCTGGACCGCGTACAGGCGTCGTACTGCCATGCAGATCAAAAAGGGTAGTGTTATACTGCTGTCAGCGATAGAGGCAATACAATGGATTGTAACACAACAATTCTAAGGGTGAGAGATAAAATCATAATTCCATAACGCTCTCCCATGTGTTTCATATTGTTAGAAAAAAAAACACTTTAGGAACTGGACCATGGCCAAAAGCAGCAAATCTTGTCACTTATCTTTCTCAAACTGCCGCTTGCAACATTCGGTAGTTTATTATTACTGAAATATTATTTCAAGCACACACATATCATATTATTAGTATTAACATTACATTATAAGGGTATATATAATATTACACAAAACTATACAGGTGTATCTAAGCTAACTTGCCAATAGCATGGGCAGGACACATGCCTGACTTGTTTTAGCACACAGTGGGTATTGATGTATTGGTCCCAGAGAAGACAATCTTAAAAAGTAGACCCCAGTAGTCCCTTCTTATTGGATGTTAAAATGAAGCCTACAATATCTGTATTGCTGCTGAACTACTAGTTGGTACTTTGTCCTTTAATAGGCTTTTTCAGAAGTGGTTATACAGTGCAATATATTTTGTTATTCAAAACAATTCAAGAGTTCAATAACTGTAATGCAACTATTTTACATTATCAAATTAATGTTATTCATTCATTCATTCATGTCAGTGTCACGGTAATGTTAAAGTGAATAATTCCTTGAATACTGCTGGTATTACCAATTCCTCTTATGTTGGCCAGATGCTAAGAAATATGTATAAGGGAATCATCATTATAATCTTAAGTGGCATGTAGTAGCTAGCTGAGAAAGAATTGTGCACCAATCTCAAAAAAAGAACTGTAAAATAAAAAGCAAAATTGATTATTAAATTAAAACCTATGAGCACAAGTCATACAGATGACAATCCATGGGTTTTGCCAAATGGGGAGAACAGGTGGTGGATTGTATACTTCCGATGTGTATCAAACATTCAAAGCATAGCTGTCAGACACATGGATTATATCTTCAAGGCACCTAATAAATAATACACTGTTTAGTATTACTTTTATCAGTTAAGGGCTGCAATCTCTGGTGTGTACGCAGACATGGATAAATGGTCCGGTAGTAAGTGACTCCCATATACAATTAGGAAATAAGAACATTTTGTAATGGAAGTAATGATCTCAAATTATTAAAATGTCTGATAAACTAAAATGCACAAGCTATATGAAGTTTTTATAAATACATGTAGTTTTCCAATGAGCTGTAAAGGTAACAATTCACTTTTAAGGGCATGTGCTATACATGTGAATAAATCTAGCATATGATTATAAATGGAACATTTGTTCATGCCCAGATCAGAAGCTATACCCAATATATTCAAAGGGGCAATAGCCCTTTAATTGAACTTTTGGGTGCAAAATGTCTTTTGGTGTGGAAATGTGGCCTCTTTCATGTTGATCTACTGATGTGTTCCTTCGTAGTAAGCACTTATAGAAAAATTCATGGAGTAAAAAATAAAGATATGATGTCATATTAAGTTACTCCAGAGACTTCCTTCAAGTGGCTCACTGATTTGAGGTGATAACTGAAGCCAGATATATAACACTTACCTAGATTATCCTACCCAGAATCCCTTGTGGTTGTGGCAGCACCATGAGATTTCTGAGGGAAAACAAGCCTTCTGGCTTATCTGGTGTCTGAAGATGAGTGCAAAAAAATCTATCTATCAATCAATTTATATTTATATTATATGGGTATAACTACTGTGTTACTTCTTCCACATTGGACAAAAGGAGGGTACACCATTTTCATGGTGTAAAACAGCCATTATTGGACTTAATATTCAGTGCGATCTACATATTATGCTAAGATTACAAGTCTTTTTCCCCTAAAGTAGCTTATGTACATGTTACTTTACAATTTTATGGACAAACTATAACATGATATGTTCCATTATCCATTTTCCCTAGCCAATATCCTAAATAGGCTTGCTGTTGTCAAACATGAGAAACACCTTGCAATAATATTTATCTGCTTATTGATGGCAGTGAAGTGTGATATGTGCAGTACCGGAAAATATAACTTACATCAAATTAAGCATACTGTTTGGTTTTTTTAGATTTAGAGTTTGCTCACTAGCTTATTTTCACTGTGAGTCTTTAAAGACTCATAAACTTCTCTTCATTCTTCTTCAATAAAAAAAAATGTTGCGCCACTGTAATGTCTGAATTTGTCATGTGAGCCATTTATAATCCTGAAGGAACTTAAAAGGAAATCACTCGTAAAAAAAAAAATGAAAGAAGTATAATTCTCCCATTGTTCTTTTTATTTTCAGTGAGTTGTGTGTATTTTCATTTGACTTGAAGGAAGACTGATGAACATCATCACAGAAAGGAAGTACAGTCTGTTCGACTTCTTCAAATGTAAGATTTTAGGGTATCCTTTTACATCGAGCTCCCTATGAATGTTTTCTCTGTACTTCAGGAGAGAGGTTATGCTGTTATTTTGCAACATCCTCATTTTCATTGTTTCTACAGTTGATACACAGCAATATTAAAATGAGAGTTTTCAAACATGTTCTTTGTGGTGAGAATACTTTTTTGTTAATAAATAACACAAAGAAATAACAATGACAAGTGCCATTAGAGAAAAATACATTGCTCTTCCTTACGGTCTCTTCTTCTAGCTTCTAGTCATATTTTACACACAATAGTGGCCCAGCGTAGCTTTAGCAAAGAAGTCAATGGGACACATATTGCAGTGGTATCTGCCTAAGGTTGGTTGAGTCCAGTTAAGATGTCTCCCTGTACCTATGTTTTATTTAAAAAGGCCTTGTTGGGGGAAGTCCTTTATGAAAGTAAGTGTTGGTACAGATTAAAAAAGAACAATACTGATCAACTGAGTCAATAGGATATCGTTATAGATTTCTAATGGTATAGAAGTAAAACATGCCATTTCACACATTTGTGGGTCTATGTATTTGTAGAGTATGTGTTACAATCTGTGACGACGAAGAGTGTCAGAATTATAACAAAAACTGCATATTATCTTAATAATGTAGCCACATAATATAAGAACTTGTTTATATATGCAGCTCCATTAAAATGCAGCTGAAATGCACTACCTCTGGAAATGGTGATTGCAAGTACTGTGGAGGCATTAAACAATAAACTGGATATTTTTAGCCAAGTTATGGTATTTAGAGTTCAAATAGTAATTTACAGGCTACTGGTCCAAGGATTATTTTGACAGCCCATGGATTTTCCTCCGTCTTGGCAAAATTAGCATGTGCTTTAAATGTGTTTTTTTTTTTTATGTTTATCTGGAACAATCTAGTTGCAGATCTCTTGAAATGGATTTAACTTAAACAACCAATATTAACCATGTTAATAGGGAAAGACTATGGGTAAACTAACCAAAAGGCCTAAAATATGTTGGCCCGAGAACAATTTGGAACACAGTCATGCCTAGCTAGCTCTCCAAGGGGTGTGTCTGGGCAGAAAAGGAACTCATTGGGGCTGTAGATAGTAGTGGCCACGTGATTTAAAACTGAAACACAGTTGCCAGAAGAGTTTGCAGTAGTTGTGTTTTCAACTCGCTAGCAAATTTCTCCAACGCAAAGTCCTGAGTTGACCTTGCATAAGGGATAACTAAGGAGGCTAAATAAATCTTGCTGATTGAAATATACATTATAGAGGGCTAGCCAAGCTCTTCCTGCTGCAGAAGCTCACTTGGTCAAGGAGTTGAAAGCCTCCCCTCTCAACTCTCTCTTTAGTATATAGATCCAATAAAAAATAAAGATAAGAGCAGTTCAGAAGAGCAATTATTTTCTGACATTTTAAATCAACATCATAACTATTTAGTACATACTCATATTCTCATATCTTATGTTTTTGTCAATTAAAACAGTTTTTTTTAAAAAAAAAAGTATCTCAAGCACAGTAATACTTTCTATAAAGTGAATCTAGAATTCTACCCAAAAAACTTCACTGATATCCCTGACCTTGTACCTTAGTGTTACTGGAACTGCTAACTTAGAGAGTATAACGACGGATGACTGTGAGATGTATTTCAATATTGACAATGTAAAGTGATCTTGTGTTAGCAAGGTCTGCAGAAAACTCAGTCCAAAAGAATATGTGCCAGCAAGTCTCCCTGGGATCTTTTATGAATAGATGTAATCTGTATTCCAAAACGTAGCAGGCACTATTTTAAATAATGTACATCCATGGAATCAGACAATGAGCAGGCCTGTTTAAAACATGATATTACTTTACAGCTTGACCTGTGTTACCCTTTTGTGTTTTCTTCCTTATATTATTTCTATGTCGTGTGGAAAAAAATTCTTTTCACAGTTGGGGATATCTAGCTTGCAAATATCCCAGTTGAAAAAACAATAATGGAAAACTTCCTTTTAAAAATAAGATGTGGAAGATGCCAATTTCCAAATGTAGCACAAGGTCATTTTATAATGACTGCATGCCATCTAATGGGTGTTGTATATTTGTACAAAAGGTAATTAGCCCAATAACTATGTACATAAAAATATATTAATACATCCACAGTATACATCTTAGAAAAATATAAATTAATATAAAAATGTACATTCAAGTATGTCTAATTATGTACAAAACCATAATCATCCATTAGGAAAATAGTGTGTGCAGAGAAAAATGAATTTTTTTTTATAAATTAATACAAAAATAAATATTTGTCCCCTTTGTGACCAATGACATACTAGGTACATCATTAAAAGGTAGTCCTACAGGACTAATGACATACCTAATATGTCATTGGTTAAATGACATATTTACCGCTGTTGCTGACCGCTCCATGACTGGAGTAGTAATTCTACAGTAGATCACCCCTGATTATATGTAAGTGCTTGTAAGTACTGACTTTGCCTCTGTTCCCTGCCTCTCTCCCTCTCAACGTGATCTTGAGGGAGAAAAGTAAAAAAAACTGTGCTACCTTGGGTCCCAAGACCCAGGTTTTAAAATATATATATATAATTAAATTAAAATATAGAATAATTAAAATAAATGAAAAATGAATAGAAAATTAGGTGGTTTCTGAAAAGCACAGGTTAAACTATGCTTTCCTAAAATAATGATACTATTATTTATCAATATACCTACATATTTTTTTTATTTGTATGTTTTGTGCATGTTAACTTATATCGGCTTAAATCAGACATAAAGCACAACCATATTATTTGATAAAAAAAATCAAATGCACATTTTTTCCCATTCATATAAAAAAAGAAGGTGTCTCTGTGATACATTAATACAGAAAAAGCACAATGCCAGAGCAAAAGGAATGATTTACCTCACTTGGGGTCTCTGTATTTCTAGTTTAAATATGTTTATATGAGTAATAGTGATACTTAAATACTACATGCAATTATTCCAGAATTTAGAGTGTCAGCTGTTTAAAAATGTAATATTAAGTGCTTTCTAATCTACTCTGAGTGCATCTTTGTCAGGAATGAAAGTGAACAAGCTTGTGTGACTAGTGTAAATAGCAACAAAATCCTCATCAGTCATGGTGATATCCTCAGTTTTGTTTAGGATATTAGTAGTATCCTTAAGAAAGAGTATAATGTTACTAATCAGAGGCTGTAAAAATGTATTCACAAAGATAGCAAGTTGATGGAGAACAGTTTATGTGCCAACCACAACAGGGCAGCCTGGTGTAAGCTGTCTGGAAATAGGTCCAATATTACTCACTATTATACTAAGATCTCTCTGTCTGGTTTTTAACAGATGTGCATACTTTCCAAACAATGATCTAAGAGAGAACCTGATCATTTGGCTGGAGCACATTGATGGTGCTGGCTGGTTACATTGTTTTAAGCATACTGTCACCTTCCTTAGCACATTCTCCCATAATTACATTTTATTTCATTGTTACCGATTAAAAGGATATTTTGTTTTAGTCTGATTTTGTTTTATTGAATATCTTTGCAATACAGAAAAGGAAAAGTTTTCATAATAAATACATTCATCATAAAATAGTATATATATAAATATAACATGGTTGCATTATACAGACTGCAGAAAATGAAAAGGAATGCAGGGCAAAACTGAAGATTTGAAAAAAAAAGTCATAATGTATGAATTCATCTTAAAAGAAATGTATAAAATACGGTATATAATATGCTTGATTAGGTGCATTATTTATATGTAGATTTTAAATATTGTATTGTCAGTAGAAGCTTCTACTTTGCTTCAGCCTAAGACATTATTTGGACTCGACTTGGACTTGCTATTTTTGGAATTGAAAAAAGACTTAAATTATACTTTATAAGGTTTAAGGTTATTTAACAACCATAAAACAGAATGCAGCCTGTGTGCAGATGAAGAGCTGTTAATATGATTATTATTTCATTGTCTGTCTTTCTATCATCTGCAGCACATCGTCTGCTGCTGTTTAGTTACCTTGAACCAATTCTCTCTGACTTGATCATAATCCTATGATTTGTAAATTAATCTGTGGCCATATTGCTTTAAATGTCAGTGTTAAAACTATAGATTAAATTCTAGTTGCCGTTTTAATGAGAAGAGGTTCCTCTCATCTCCATGTGGACATCCAGATGAAGAGTTGTCCAAGGGCCTATAGCTTGCAGTCTCTGGTATATATATATATATATATATATATATATATATATTCATAAATCTTTTAAATGTATGCCACAAAAATATTAAAATGTATATTTGTAGTAAGTGACTACACCACGTTTATTTGTTCCAATTTGAATGTGGGAAAACTATCTCATAAATCATTAGCAACCTATAAATAAACATAGGTGCTGAAAGACTTATGTTTCCTAGAAATACAAGAAAGATCCTTTTACAAATAGTTTGGCCAGAGGTAAAAATCATAGACTTAATGTTTGTTTACAAGCTGCTATGGATTTCTTCCCCAATTAACAACAAACGGCAATATAGATTTTTGTTCTGTTATTGAGTAGGTTCAGGGAACACTATTATTGAGATTTATATGTCTCAAGAAGCTGCAAAATGCAAACTCTCACAACAAGGCAGTAATTATGGAATGGGTTGGTACTTTACAAATAATAATATCAGTTATGGTGAACTAGTTTACTGCATATGAACTCCTTTGATCAGAAATCTAGGAAAACAGGGCTAAGATGGGTGGAGTGAAATATATAATATGAAGAGAAATGAGGGAAAGAATCCTGGAACTGGGGAGAGGAGAAGAAATCTGTCTGGAAAAGGACGAAAGAGATATAAAGGGATAGGCTATAAGGAAGGGTCTGAAAAGGAGCAAAACACAACTGAAATATAGACAACTACAAAAGTACTTTGACCTCCATCTCAGCAATATCAATCAAAACTGAGATTGACTGATGCCTTAACATGTCTTGGATGCTCATCTTGTACGTTAAAGTATAAGGGATAGAACATGGTCCAAAAAATAAAATAAAATATACAGAAATTGAAAAAAAGAAAACAATATTTACTAAAAATCTAAAAAAGCTAATATCTAAAATACACTGTCAAGCAGAACTAAGGTATCTTTTGTACTCAGTAAACATTAATAATATTTTCTCTAATACCCTTGTTTACTCTACCTTTTTTTGGCCACCATCACAATTATTAAACATGTAAGGAGGGGTAGGCGCAATGTGCTTACTTTTTTTGGCAAAAGTGTATGCAGTCCATCATACAGGCAAAAAGATTATTAAAGGCACCCTTTAGTGTAATGTGCCAAGGATGAATTGTAATAGATTCTCATGGACATGAGAGTGATGTTCTCTGCCCATTTGATTTGGCCAAAAAATTTGGGGCAATTTTTAATTCGGGATTGAAATTCATTGCATCATTCACACTCTCTTCCCTTCCCTTCCCTACCGACCACTTCTGCTTCTGCCCACTTCTGCATCTTCCTTATCTATTATCTTTTATCTTCTCCCTTTTCTTCTTTTCTATATAGGCTATCTTCAATCTTCTATCCGCATCTCTGTGGACATAACCTGACAGGAAGTTCCGCCATTTAGGGAAACATTTAGAGAGCTTGAGAGAGTGAACGAGAGTGTGAGTGAATGTGGGCCCATGTATTTCGGACAAAAATTCAGAGCTTTTTACTTTGTTTTTGTCCAATTCATAGGGGTCTGGCCTCATTTTCATGGCTTTGAATTTTTACAAAACTTTGATAAACCTGTACGAATCCGAACGCACAAGTCTACTGTTAATGTGTGCAGGTATTTGCATGTTACTGTGTGGTAATCTGTGTGTAAGTGTGCCTGCGCTACTTGTTGAGGGGGGATCACTAAAGAAATACTGCACCCAGATGCCAATAACCCTAGACTCACCCATGTATTAAGCTCTTCATCTCTCTGGATGCACTCTTCTCTAGATATTCTAGGTTCTTGCTATTTTATACATTTTAAATATTTTTTGGCCACTGGGGTTTTTCCCACTAAAGTGAGAGTTTGCAGGAGAGCAGCAGTTTCAATCTACTGACTTCATATTGCATTATTAAGGACCAACCATGACAATTTTCTTCTACACAAAAGGTTGCACCGGGACTGAATAATACATATTGAGTTCTGTCAGAGGAAGAGATCTATCTATTATGCAGGGCCATCCATGCTTTTCTTGCAGTGATAGCTTACAGGAGTTGATTCTTCAGAAGGAACTTTTATAATGTAGAGCCAAGCTTGTTTAAAAACAAAGACAACATATTGTAATTATAACATGGTTTACTTCAAATGATATGGTATATATTAGCCTATCCTTAAAAGATTGTAAGCTTGCAAACCGGGCTCTCTCCACCTAATGTATCGGTTTGTCTTAGTCTGTCAGTTCTCATCTTGTCATACCCCTTGAATATATGTATTGTATTAAGCGCTGCATACATTGTTGGCGCTATATAAATAAAAGATAATAATAATAATATTCTATAATTTTTAAGACACACCTCTTTTTTGCAACACTCATTAATAGACGCTGGCCAGAGTGCTGATCTCTGAAGTGAATGTGTAAATGTCATATGTTTTCTTAAACAACATTATTCATCTGTACTTCCTTATTTCATGAAACCTTTACTGAACTCTGAAATTACATATTTAGTTATTAGACAGTAAAATACTACATAAAAGAATAAGGAAACACAAGGGCATACAACAGAACATCATTACTGTCAGCATTCCGAAAAATGAATATACAATGGCACATATTGTATATCCATTGTTAGAGGGTGCAGTACACTTTACAGATCATTGGAAGTAGTATTGTATGTCCTTTGCTGGGGTAACACACTGTAAATCTCGTTCTCTCTGTTTTCATAGAAGGATATATTTATCAAGCAATGTTTTATGTTACAGGACCCCAAATAAATATTGCCACCTAAATGTATGCAGTGAATATCAGTTACTTATTATTGTCTTACCTAATAACAATACTAATGTCTTGATTTTATGAGACACAGCAGTATTTCACATCTGATCTATGTCACACGTCATGAGAGAATACACTTCCATTTTGTTGCATTTACAGTTTACTCCCAGTCATCTCTTTACTGCCTGTCTTATAGCCACTATATATGTATATGCCATGTATGATGGTTATGAACGCCACATTAGTTAGTTGAGTGTTTTCATCCAACAACTGTGAACATTTGGTGTGTAAGCAGGGATCGGGTTTTCACCAGCATGCTAGCCAACCCTTTTCAGCTGGGTACAATTGCATATCATTAATTTCACTTTACATTTATAGCTAAAGTACACTATGTATATTTTTAATATCCCAAATCTTATGTTAATTGTAACTCCAAGGTGGCTCATAGACACTGGGTGGGATTTCTAGTGCGTTTAATAATTTATTGCTTTCAGCTCTTAATCTCTCCTCTGATTCTATTCCTCCTTATGTATGTATATATATATATATATTATATAATATAATATACACACATTAGTATTGTGTACACCTAAAAATCAAACCCTAAGATATATATAGAATGTGAGGTCTCTATGTGTCCAGACTCTAAATTAACTTATACATTTGAATGCCAACAAACTGTTAACAAACGTTCTCATAAAATAGAAAACTATTGAAAAAAAAGGCAGACACAAAAGGGCTTCTATGGTTATAAGGGGAACTAGATTTTATTATATTACATCATTCTTTAATAGAGTTTGACCCTTCAACAAATGAATCTTAAAGATCTATGGCCCAGTCCATTAAAAGTTGGATAGCAATGGAAGTGAATTAGACTGTTATATTAAGCTATAAGTAAAAGAAGTAGAGAAAAAGAGGAGCAGCCAGGGGTGAGAATAGAAGACACAAAGCAGACACTCTTCTTTATGTCTGCCTGCCTTTGCCTAATGCTTTGGCTTTATTTCTCACTTTCTCACTGTCTTCTTTTTTGCCTGTCTTCTATCTCAAGTTCCCTTCCCTTGGCTCCTGTCTACTTTAGGCTCCCAATACACCTGGTCCCTATGCTTCTAGCATGTAAGATGATCCCAGAATGGCATTGCCTGCACTGCGCTGATCTATGTATGGTGTTCATGATATACTGTTTGATGCTGAGATTCATTTTCATGTGTAAAATAACTATATTTGACATGCAAGTTCTAAGGCTACCTGAAATAGAAACCATATGTTTCAAGTCGATCTGCTTGATCATAGACACATACGAGATATAAGCACAGATTTTAAATGCCTACGTTTTTTTGGCAGGGCTATCTAGTAGTACATTTCAAGTTTTGTGGACATTATTAACTCACAAATACACAAACTATAGTAGCTTTTTGTAATTCATTTGGAAGTGGCTTATAGAGATTGATATGTTACAATTTATATACATACGCTCACACATTTCTACATTATATCTCGTTGGTATATTTGTTTTAAAATTTTGTTAGCTTTTTTATTTAGCTCCCCATACATAGCTAGAGTCTCTGGGGATGTCCAATGTTTCAGATCGCTTAGCAAAATTTCCAGCTCTTTTTTTAATACCATGCCTTGTACGCCAGCACTAGGGGTCACATCATTTTTTATTACTGCTTTTAAATTTTTAATCTTTTTGAGTGGCAAAAAAAGTTTTGAGTGGCATTACAACTACATAATCATTTATATACAACTTATATACAACATATATAGAGGTTTACTCCCTTCCCCACTATATGGTTTACTTTACAAGAGCTTATCAGACTATAGTAGCTCTTTAATTTCCTATAAAAAAAATGTTTAAAATGTTTGTATCCTTCAAGGAATCTTCAATATAGTGTTTTATACGTGTTTTTGTGTATTTAACCATGCTCACTGCATGTTTCTTGGATCCATAGTTTGTTTGTATTTAAATGTCTTATCGGAACTCAGCTGAAACCTACTGTTAAACCCCAAAAATGGGGCCAGGTGCATGTATGCAGCCTAAAATACGGCCAAGCAAGTGGGCAGCTAGCTATAAAATATAGCAGCCATTGAAATCATAAAAAAAGAGATTCCAGTCGAAATCACCACGTCATCTCATCTTTCTTAAACTAAATGTTGAGATAGCTTAGTTGGGTCAACTTCCTTCATTCTTCCCAGGACGATAAATGAGTACCATTCATTGGGTAATAATAACTATTATTCAGCTGCTGATTCTCTTAATTCTGAGAGCGTGTACTTAAAAGCGCTTTGAGTCTCACTGGGAGAAAGGCGCTATATAAATACTAGGTGTTATGTTTTATGTTAAATAAATGCTTAAAATGTATAAAGAGTATAAAACTCATTTGGAGGAAAATATTGTATATATAGAAACTCTATCATTTCTGTAAAAAAATAAAATAAATTCAAAATCAGGATTGTATTTGGGTGTGTTTTTAATGGTCTAAAGAGAACTGAGTGATAAAGGATGACTGATGACTAGTTCAAGATTGAGTACATTGTTGCAGGATCTCACGAAAGCCTCTAAATGTATATGTGTTTGTTAAAGCTGCTTAACATTGACAGGGAAGCAATTATGTGCCTTGTAATGTTGGCTATTGTTATATTATTGCTAAGTACCCCAGGAGACCTTCATATGTATATAATTAAAAAAAACACTTCCTGCATTTTTTGACTCCCTTGTCCACTCTCCAACCTGCTCTGCCAGAAACCTTCAGTCAGAAAAGATTTATGATGTTCCTACTAAGAAGGTCAACACTATTATATCACCAGAGGGTTTCTTCTCAGAAAAAAATAGTAACATCAATTCACGACTCAATAGGGTAGGAGATTTGGCTCAAGTATTCAGGATTTGTCATAATAACCAATGCATAAAGAGCCCAGGGTTCCTACGGGGTCATTCATCAATCCTGTAAGACACAGTAGCCCTGACTCCTATTGCATGTGAGATGCGTGTCATTCGTGCAAACAGCTGTATGGAATTAGGGCCTGTGGATTGCTAAACGGTGGTAGGATATGCTGGATGACAATTTTCATACCGAGAAGCAATACTCAAAAAGTAGCTCCCATTGACAGTGGAGAGAAATGTGCATTTTGAAAAGCTACTTTTTTTGTTAACGCTTAAACATACGTTTGGTAAAATTCCCTGAAACCAATAACATTGAAACGTTTAGCTATTTGTATAGCACCAGCCGGTTATATAGCGATATATTTAAAGATTAGATGTCACCAACAGTAATGTAAGCATTGTTAAACTATTTGTGCTAAATATAACTGTTTTACGAATTTATATAATTGTTGAGGACAGGGCCCTGTTCAAGTCTAATGGTACCCTGGGCAGACCTTTTATTCAGCCCCCATTCATCTAGTTGTGTATTTTATAAAATACATGCACATGATGTTATGTTAAGCCATGTTGTTTTATTGTGCAGTTCATCCTAATAGCACATAATATGCTCAGTTTCCAACATTCACTAAACATTAGTAGCATAGATATATGCTATATGAAAGGGGAATAAATGAGAGCTATCCCTAGGCCTGTAAGACTGAAAAGACCCTGTCACAAGAAATGCCTTCTGCTCAAACACTGAAGAAGCCATTATTGGGGCAGTATTGACAGTATGCGATTGACAGTCGCATATTCTGGCATAGGCTTAGGGTGACAGGTCCAGGGCCACAGCGGCCCCCTGTCACATAACAGGAAGGTGAATTCCTCAACTGTTCCGTTAACACTTTGAAGGACTGTGCCATGTCGGCTTCCACCTGGCGTGACTTGTGGTAAAGATGGCTCAGGTTGGGGAAATAAATGTAAACGTAAAGTTCTATTTAACTGACATATGTGGCCAAAAGTGGATGAACAATCAATTCCCTGCAGGGACTGTCAATCAACGAAAAGCTAATAAAAGTAAATTATAACTTAATAATGGAGGATTAATCATACATAACTGGTGTATACACAATAAAAGTATCACATTGTTTTATGAAATTTACTGAACTGCAGTAAAATAGAAAAATAGAATTTGACAGCAGATAACAACCATTTGGTCCATCTAGTCTGCCTGTAATTCCAGCTATCCAGGTTTAAACCTTGGTCATCGGTCTCATATTAGATTCAGAGTAGCCATATGCCCATAACATGCATATTTAGATTCCCTCACTGTATTAACCAATACCACTTCTGCACAGAGGCTGTTCCACTAAAGTAAAGTAAAGTAAACAATTGTGAAAGCAGTAGGTCTGCGTTAAGATTCAATGGAATCTGTGTGTCTGGTTGAAGATGAAAGAATGTAATCAAATTATTTAGTGTTAAATAATATAAATTATCTATGTGCCTGTGTGCTAGCGACAGATATGTTGTTTTCCAGATTACTATCATACGTAGTATGATAAATTGGACTTGCCAGGTAAAGAAAGATTCTCTCCCATGCAATATCATCGCGCAAACATTTAGTTAATTTATTCCAAATAAACTTGATCCCCACCCAGGGATGTGAAATACAATTTTCTTGTATATATTTTCCCAGTGTTTCTCTAGGGTAATCCGTCCCACACTTTTTTTGTGTGTGGGTGTCATGGGATTGCAAGCATCCGCAAACTGACAGGAACTTGGTAATATGCCTTCAGCTGCAAATAAATCTTCACTATTGTAGTTATAAAACTTGAGAACAGGACTTTCTATAATAAAACATTTGCTAAAAGAAACAATTATGGGCAAGAAAGGCCATGTATAAATATACAATGCCAAAAAATAATTAGTATAGCCTACTTGGTCTAAAGTACTAAGACTTAAGCTTGTGAAATACAATATTTGATCTTAAGCATTGTGAAATAATGAATACTAGGTAAAAAAAAAAACACCAGTAAAGACTGAACAAATTCAATATACATGTAAAATAGCTATTTTTACAATTTAGAAAAAAATATCAATTGTCTCAGTGTATAAAAAAATGCTGTGTCTGATGGCAAAAAAATAATCAGAATATAAAGTTAAAAATGCACCCTGTAGTTATCATTAAAACATAGGAACATAGAATTTGACGTCAGATAAGAGCCTTTTGGGCAATCAAGTCTGCCCGTTTTTCCTGCTTTAGTGATTAGGACCTTAATCATTCTTGTCTTAGAGTCAGGATAGCTTTTTGCCTATCCTGTGCATTTCTAAATTGTCTTGCTGTCTTAGTTTCTGCTTCTTCTGCTTGGAGGTTTTTCCACATGGAAATATTTATCTTCATTATTACATATAAAATTATTTTTTTATTATGGGGTGTTCCATTTTAGACAATGAAATGACGGAGCCACTCTACCAAGTTCCGTATATAGCAGACTAAACCTGATTTCACCAGTCTGTCTATCCTTGAAAACATGGTTCTATTCTAATTATAAAGACACCTTATCCCAAGGAATAAGAACCAGGCAATCTGGATTAGCAGCGGTGCTATAGAGGAGAGAGGAGCTTCATTAGTGTAAGTGTATGAATCTACCTGAGATGGAAACCCAAGTCTGTGCTTACTCTAGTGATAGCAAAAAAGTAAGGTAAGTTTGAAACAATATTATATTCAGATTTGCTTTATACAGAAAAGAATAGTCTTGATTTGTTTTTCCTTTTAATGCATATATAGAAACCAAAAGACCAATATATTTTCTTATAATTTTCTGTGCCTTTGTGGTCAGTTCTAAATTTATTGTACCTGTATTTAGCCTTCCGCATAATGTTTGGATTCTTGTTTGAGTGATGCTGCATTGAGGCACCAGGCATTGATGCTTGACAATTGACCCAGTTTTTAAAAGGCCTGCAACCTATTAAAAAGTTGAACCTCTTTGGTATGATGTTGCTTCATGGTTTACTCCTGTTATCTGCTTTAATAGTAACCTTGACTTGTCTTTGTGTGTTTTGACCCAGATTGACTTGAAGCACTGACTTCTGCTTTGCTGATTTTGCTAGTCCTGTCTCTGATGTCTTCTGGTATCCTGACACAGCTTGTCTTGACTCTGTAGTCTTCCGGTATCCTGACACTGCTTGTCTTGACTGCTCTGATTTCACAGAGCTGGGCTTAATGGAAGAGTGGCCAGAAAAAAGCCATTGCTTAAAGGAAAAAAATAAGCAAACATGTTGGGCTTTTTGGCCATCAAGGAAAGGCTATGTCTGGTGCAAACCCTCTAATCACCCCAAGAAAACCATCCCTAGTGCCAGCATCATGCTGTGGGGATGTTTTTCATCGGCAGGGACTGGGAAACTGGTTAGGATTGACGGAACGATGGATGGCTCTAAATACAGGGATTTGAGACTGGGACAGAGGTTCACCTTCCAGCAGGACAATGACCCTAAGCATACTGCTAGAGCAACACTCGAGTGGTGTAAGGTGAAACATTTAATTGTCTTGGAATGGCCTAGTCAAAGCCCAGACCTCAATCCAATTAAGAATCTGTGCTATTACTTAAAGATTGCTGTACACCAGAAGAACCCGTTCAACTTTAAGGAACCGGAGCAGTTTTAACTTGAAGAGTCGGGTAGATGTGCCAAGCTCTTAGAGACGTATCCCAAGAGACTTGCAGCTGTAATTGCTGCAAAAGGTGGCTTTATACAAAGTATTAACTTGGGTTAGGATGAATAGTTATCCACACTCAAATATTCTGTTTTTTGTCTTACTTCTTGAATGTTTCAAAATAAAAATATTTTGCATCTTCATAGTGGTAGGCATGTTGTGTTAATCAAATGATACAAACCCTCAACAACTCCAGTTTAATGCCAGGTTTTAATGCATATTACTGGATGTCTATTATTGCTAATTTCACCATTATTTGTTATGGTGAAGATGTTTAAGGGTAAATACTTGTGTACAGTTTATTTATGTTGCAGTAAGTACAGTTTGCCTATGATAAATACTATATAAACACTTTATTTCTGAGAAGAGAGATGAGCAAAGCAGACACAACTGTTTTTTAAAGTGTGATTACAAATTGCAATCTTCATTTTTACACCCACTATTTCCCCTAAGACATGAACTCAGTTTGACATTGTTAATGATTCTTTTTCCGGAAAAGGAATTTGTCCAGTGAGGAAAATGGGAAGCATACAGTAAAATATTCCTTTCAGTCTTCCGAATTTCCACTTTTCCATGCCAAAATGAAATAAAGTCTATCTCACACTCCTAGACAAACCTTGGTTCTATGACCTGCAATACATTTACAATAATTCTTTATTTTCCAATTTTTACAAACGCTCAGCAAATATGTCTTTCTTTCTTACCCCTTTAGTCATAAATGTATAAATATCTGATGTTTTAATAGCATTACAGTGGAAGAGAGTTTTCCTAACAACTGTTATTTTAGTTAGAGCTAATTACAGCCAAATATTTGTAGGTTAAAAAAAAGAAAAATAACCAAGGCAGTTTTGTTCTCCAGGAAAAAAGATGAGGTTAACAGAAAGCATCCTGCAGGAGATCCCAATGGAATATATTGTACCTGCAGTCAAGCAGGAAATTATTTTCTGCAATATAAAAATTACACATCTAGCAAAACCGCTGCAGACTTTAAAAAGAGCCTTTCTAGTTTATTATGTACTTAGGGAGAGAATGTTGTATCCGCTCCTCTTGCTCTACCACCTTTATCCATGACACTTATTCTTGGCATGTCAGCAGAAGACTTTATTTCAAAATGGGTGGCATATGTCCAGCTCCCTCCTTACTAGACACACGTAATGGGCAATAGTTTCACTTACTCCAAGGCCGACTCATGTTTCACATAAGGAGTTGGTCTTTGCTGACAAGCTATTATGATTTTTTTTCCATGAAAATGAGACTGAAATGAATAAACTTCCTTCACTATACTCTAAAGAACAAAGAATCGTAAGAGGTTGTTTTGCCCCTAAATGAATTGTGTCCTCACACAAGTGTCATATGAAAAGATATCCGTGGATTTTTTTACCAAACTATTTATGCAGTGGCGTTTGACTACAGTGTTGGCGAGTAGTTAATGTAACTAAATAGTTTTTTAGTAAAACAAAACATCATTAATTCTTTAGAGCAACAACTGGACAGTTTATAGGGATCTCTTCACTGAACACCTTAGCAGGTATAATCAAGACAGTCTAGTATTCGGTCATTGTTTGAGGGTAATTTTAGTGCACAGGCCCTGTTTGGCCCCAATTTAAATAATGTAAACATGCCATGGACCTTGTGCACTTAAGAGGGATTTAAGGGTGCTGGACAATGGCTTTAAAAAGGACACACACAAAAAAGGGGTAGTTCATTGCTCCTTTTTTAACAAATCGCCTGTGACGAGGTCCCTTCCACACATACACACGCAGAAGATCCTGGGGGTAGTCCTGTGCTTGAAAACATGGGGCAGATCCCACCTCAAAGGCACTCAAAAGATTGATGATCTCCCCAACCAGCCCATTTAGACTGTGTCAAGCCAGATCAGCCACCAAAGCATTCAACACCTGCTATTGTTGTCCTTCTGAGATGGGTGCAGGAATGTTACAGGGGCTGAAGAGGTAGTCGCAGGTGGCACTGTCCTAGGTCAAGCCTAAGACATAAATATGGGCACTCACTGTCTAGATTGTGAAAAAAAAATGCTTCTTGTTGTAGGGTGTGCATCAGTCTTGTAGACTCTAGAAAGACATCCTCCTTTGTAGAATGTACCTCTTGTGTGTACAAATGAAGATGGGTGGGAAGTGTACTTTGCCTATTGTTCAGATGATTATGATTTCAATGAGAACACAAGGTATCTATTAAACTCAGTAGGTAATCTGCAGGTGCTAATGCCAAATGCTTTTTAATTTGACATTGATTTCATAGATAAACAGGATGGTTGGTAGGACAATTGATGTAATTTCGGTTAGAAAGAAGCAGAATACTCCACTGACATGGCCAAGACCAGTTTGCAGAAACCACAAATACACATAGCATTAGGGATACAAAAAGGACCATATTTGTGGTGATCAAGCACTGCATTTTTTTCCTATAGCTTCTAAAATTTAATATAATATCAGAGGAGAAAGCTACACTGGTAGCTCTATATATATTTCAATACAAGTTTTTATTTTATTTTCTGTAATAAGAACAAGTATCAATTTCCTATTACAAGAAATATATTTCCATCATCATGGATTCATATCCTCTTTGAAAACCACAGTTAATATTTTATGGATTTTTTTAAAAAAATCTAACAGCATCCATCTGGCTTCATTCCATCTGGATACTTAATCTGACTCATCATTTCCTTTCTGTGGGTCCAGAAACCATCAGTTATTTCAGCTGAGTTTCATCCCAAGGGAATGTACAAAAAGATACTTGTGTTCCTCTGTGTCTTCTAACTCTAACTACTCTATAATTTCCATAGAATTCATAAAGTATTATACAAGTTTAGGGAACCAACATGTTTATAGGACAAGATGTGGTCACATTGGATTTCAAGACTTCAGAGGTTCCTTCTCGAGATGTAAAATGTAAAATGCCTTTCAGAGAGGTCCCTTCTTCCAAAGTTAAAAATATCTGTTTTATAAAAATGCCTCCTCTAGACACCAAGACTATATCTACTCCGAGTAATATAATAAGACCTGCTTTTCAAATGTGGTCAAATTTTTAATGGGTTTCTATATTATTTAAAGAAAGTGTACATTAACTTATTTTGAGAATCAGTAAAGGCAACACAACAAAGTGTAGTTTTAATCACACACATATGATGGGGCAGAAATATTTCTTCCAATCTTTGCCTGTTTTTCGTTTTTTAAACAGGGTCCTATGCAAGTCATGAAACAATAGTTATACATCTCCTATCTTCTACACCGTGGATGGAATTACCATGCCCCATGCTAAATCTAAGTATCTGGTTGGCTCACCCCTTCAGGGCACTACCACTAGGTGCTGCAATTTGAATGCTTTATGACAGCTACACCATTAACAACTAGTGTTGAGCATTCTAAAGTGACATACATTTTTGACACCAGTATTGCAGTGTAGAAAGATTTGGAAAGATATTATGATGAGATGCAGGACGTCACCTGCTTTGCTGGAGAAAAAAGTATAGATCCAAAAAAATGTGATAAAAAAGGGAGAAATGAAAAGAAATAACTTGATTTAGGCCTGTATAAAAGCCTGAAAAAATGCCAGTAGGTCTGGCATTTCAACAGATCAGGGGTTGAAGGCGATGGAGGTGATGTTAGGACTGGATTTTTGGTAGGAATAAGGGCAACAGGGTGTTGCTAATCAGACTATAGGGAATAACAGCAGCAGAGTGTTTGCTAATCGGACTATAGCATCTACAAACTTTCCAACAACATAACAAACATCACAGTTATGCTTACCATGACAAATGTTTAAATGAGGCTTGATATATTACAATAACACTTAGCACATGCTAATTTCTGACTATTAACACAGCTACATACCTACACAGTTTGCTTAATTAAGGCTAATAAGATTCATTTAACATATTTCATTTACAGTAACATTTTTATTTTGTTTGGTGGGCAGCAAATAAGTGTAGACAAGTTGTTATATTCAGATTTTTCCCCCACATTCCTTGAGAGGAGAAAGCTGTGATGTCGCTTCCTCTCGTGTTACCAATAACTATTTGCAAGCCATTTCATATAAACCTCCAATTTGTATTATTTCCTACCGTGAGCCATGCGATGAAACCAGTAGTATCCAAAATCTACACCAAAGAACGTTAACCACCAAGTCCATGGAGATTCCCAAGGAAGTTCAGCAAGCCTGTAGTTATTCCATATGTAGATATAACTGGTGATCTCAATGCCTCTGGAAACTACGCTGTAATATAAGCAGATATAAAACCTTCAACAAAGGCTTCCACTTTAGTATATTTACTCTGGTCTGTGGTAGAAATTTAATATTTGTGCATTGAACAAATGCCTGTTTTGTAATGGTCCTGGATGGAAACTGAGAGATTGTCTTTAACATCAGTCTTTTACGAATGAGCTATGGATCTAACTGAAATTTATTTCCCACAGTGATAAAGGTTCCCCAAAATGTGCTGTGAATTTCATCAACAAATTAAAATTAAATAAGGAATTTAGTCTTAAATCATAAAAAAAGCACAACAAAACCTCCCTAGAGAAACTCCGTCTATACCATATGAAGCAAATGAAACAAAAAGTGCTGTCATAATACATAAAACACAAAGTACATGTATTATTAAGGGTAGACCATTTCAAAGGTAGCAGATCAGTATTAACATTAGATCATTGTAGAAAAATAAAATATATCTTCATACGTGATGTCTATTCACTAACTGACTAAACATGCATATTTACTTACATGTAAGTTTTTTGCAAGTGCATGTCTGTGGCATTCAATTTTGTAAGATTCAGGTGAGGTCCCACACCCTAGTTGGTAAGGTGCATTGATGCCCTCAAGGGGCACTTTTACTTTTACTTTTAATCATCAAACCAGGAAATAAATTGGGGGTTACAGAGAGGCACAGAATGAAGTCCGTGTGTCTCATTAGGGTATTTTTGTATATTTTAATCCCATACTGAGCTGGATAGGACTGAGGGAGGATAATTGTGAACTATACCCCCAAGCTAATTTTATGATTTCTGTTCCACCATGCACCCCTATTTTATTTTGGTTATTGTATTTCTAAGGGGTCTATTGTAGGGGGTATGAGTTGTGAAGTCTTTGGAGAACTAGTGGGTTAGATGCATTGTAAAAGTCTGTGCAATAGACTCTGGGCTGCCTCCAAGAAGAATGGCAGTAGCTGCCGGAAACAGAGGATTGCAAGGTGACTTACGAGTACTTTTACTTATCTATTTGGGAGCGTCAGCATGCAAGAATATACAAATGAAGTAAAGTCTGGTCAGCTCTAATTCCAACTGACCCTTCAACCTCTTAAGAAACAGACCCAAAAGAGTGTAGAATCAACACTGAATTCTTAGTCATTTTGGACCAATCTTTTGAAAATGGAATTTACTATAAATTGTAGCAATGAAATTGAAACTGTGTAACTTTTTAATATTTACATATACTGTATATTTGAACTTCTCTAAATATATTTGTATTGAAAACAATATTCCATACTTCCCCTCTATAATCACTCTTTTTTACTTAATGCTTTAACATTTCATTAACATAAATGTTAAAGTGACCAGCTTCAAATTGAAAAAAAAAGTACAAAGTCTTCTTACCAGATGAAAATTTGGGAGTGGACATGAGTGAAAAGGGATTTTTATGGTATGGTTTCAATTGGTATGTTAGGATAATAGGTAGTTGCATGTTCTGCCATTCCCAACACAAAGTAAAACCGCCAGTAACGAAAATCTCCTATTTCCTGCACAGGTGCCAGGGTTTAAGCAGGCCCTCAATTTACTACCCTGTCACTGAACATAACAGTGCTGACACTAATCGATCTGAAACATGCAGCCGTTAAGGGTTTTGTTTTATCTTCTTTTATTTTCCTCTTTCAGTGGTATATATAATTTTATTACAGTTAATATGTCATGCACACACAAAAAAAACAAAGTGCTTTTACGAAACAAAAACATATTAAACAACAGCTTAAGGGTTGAGAGATCTAGATATCTAAATGATCCGTTCTCTGCTAGGAGGATATAAAGATGGAATGGCAGATATTAATTCAACTGTATTAAAATATTGCATAGTTTGTAAAGAAACATATAATCTCTAAGGGTAAAATATCACTGCTTTCAACAGAATTATATATTTAGTGTCTTAAAAAGGTTTTATTGATGCTCTTAAAGAGTTAAAAGGATAGCCCAAACTTGAACCCCTTACTCAATGGAAAAAGTAATGTACCAAGGACATGTTAGGGATGGGGATCGATGAGATTATTATGTATATTTTGTTGGTTTTGGTTCTTGTATTTAGAGATTTTGGAACGTCAGGTGGTCAGTCAAGTTAAGGGTTAACAAGCATAAAAACACTTGCAAAACAACTTTCCCTGAAACTTGCAAAATGTACTGAATTCTCCCAAATGTACTAAATTGTTTTATCAAAGTCACAGGCGGGGACTGAAAGGTTGGGTTTTTTTTGTAGTACCACTAAAATAAAAAAAGTTTCTAAGGCTAGGTTTCCACTTGGGTTTTTGTCCGGCGTTTTTTTCTTGATGAAAAACGCCAGGAAAACTGCCAAGAAAACTGCCACTGCATTTACCTGCGTTTTGGCGTTTTTTCTGCAGTTTTTTCTGGCGTTTTAGCCTTTCTGTGGAAATTGCTTTTTTGACCTTAGGCAGTTTTTCCAGCCTTTACAAGTTAGAAGTTTCACCCAGCTAAAAGGGATTAGGATAAATGGCAAGTATCTGCCCTCTCCTGATGTCATTTACTTGGTAGACCCTTTTGTCTCTTTTCTGTGGTTTGTAAGGCATGCTTTATTTCGAATGTCTGCTCCTCTAGGAAGATTGGCCCCAAATGATGGTGCAAATTGTTTGCTGTTGCTTTTGGCACGCAGGATCCGGTCGCGTATGTTTGTTTGTAATAGCATGTTTGTTCCAAATGGTGTAGAATTCAATATGAACCAGTCCAGGACTTTGTTTTGTGTGAAACTGTTTGTTTCCAGCCTATTTCTCGTAGGACACACAGATACTGGGTCCATCCTCTGCATTGTAACTGTGGAAAAAAACGCCATAAAAAACGCCAAGGCAATAAACCCACATGGCTTTTTCATGGCGTTTTTTCTCTCCCATAGACTTCTATTGGAGAAAAAAAGCCAAGATTTCTTGCAAAAAACGCCAGAGTGTCAACATGCTGCGATTTTGAAAAACTGCCACAGAGCCCAAAAAAGCAGAAAAACGCCAAACAGGACTGAAAAAACGCCAAACAGAAAAACGCCAAGTGGAAATGGCATTTTGCGATTTCCTATTGAATTACAGCTAACATCTGGCTGCAGCGTTTTTCACAAAAAAAACGCCAGGTGGCGCTATTGGCGTTTTTATAGGCGTTTTTAGCAAAAAAAACCCAAGTGGAAACCTAGCCTAATACAAATCCTAGATGTGCTCTTTTAGTGGCATAAATGTTTGGTTTATTTTAACTCTGATAACAGCAGAAAAGTGATATGATCCCCAACTATCCCTCCACATCCCTATACCATGCTATAAAATATAACCTATGGGAGACACATCCTGTATCCAATCTTGTTACAGGCAGGATGTGGGTTAAATAACATTTAAAAAAAAACTTAGGCAATGGGATTTTGGTTAAAATGACAGGCCTTGATGGGGTAGTCTGATCTGATGAAAGAGGTTTTTCCTCTTTAATAATAAAGCAAGCAAGCAAAATGTTGAAGACGCCTCCAAGAGTGGAAACACTGTGCCTAGACTTATTTCACCTGTACCTCAGGAGGCCTAAGGGGAAAAATGTATGCCTGTGGATGTCGGTTTTCGTATGCAGAGGATATTTGCTTAACATTTTAGGTCTAGACTGTCCTTACTGGTGCCATCAGTCTCATATGCTGAGGAAATGTTTCCTTCAGGGGTGAATGTCGGCCTCGGCAGTGAGGGGGAAAACAATTGAGACTAGAGGCAGGCAAAAGTTTTAAAAGTACTTCGGGATAGTGCTGCTCTATCCGACAATAATATGCTTTCACATTATTGTAACAAAAATAGGACTCTAAACACTGGGCATACGGTAACTGTAAGATTTTACAGGGAACCCAGCCTTTACTATGTTATAAAACTCCTCACACGTACATCTTCCAAAAACTAGTATAGTCAGTAGTGCTCCCTTGGTTGCTATGGTGATAACGCCAGTTTACAAACTTTGCAGCAGTAAACACTTTTTATATGCTCAAGGCCACAGAATATACTTCCTGCTTTGACAAAGTGTATAGGAAAGAACATTACATTGATTAATGAGCTATTAATCTGCAAATATATAATAAATGCCATAGAAATTTTTTTTTTCGGATGTGGCAAACCTCCTCTACAAATGGGTAAAATAAAAATGAGTCCCTAGGAGAGGATGCAATCAATGGTGTGTTAATCTAACTCTCAGCTGCTAATGATTTTCACCAGGATTTCCCCTGCTGCTGTGGCTTTAGTGTAGATATTGTTTTAACAATTTCTGTCAACCTTCTACTATTTTCTCCATACCGAAATTAGTTTGACTGTAGAAGAAACCCGAGAAGTAGATATTACCAGCAGCCTCTGACATGTTTTCCTCACACCTATGATGGAATTTTTACTTATATTTATATATATTATACCTTTTGCCTTTTGTCTCTTTTTTAATTCCAGTCTTTTCATTTTCCACAGTTCTGTTTTTTCATAATGAGGAAAGAAAACGCGTTGAATACCAAGCTCAACGTTTAGGTTAATTGGTGTTCGCAAAACTGACAGTTTTGCAATTTGTACTAGTTGACATATAGGGATTTATAAACTCAAATGCTTTGACGTTGTTATGTGATCTGGAAAATATAATACCTGTGTGGTGCTTATCTACTACAAAATTATTCTCACAGCTAATCAATAAAAATAATAAAGACGAAAGTGCATTGTTACCATAATTCACAGAATGAATACACGCAGATCCATATGAAATAATGAAGTGATATTACAAAGGTTAATAGATTCTATAGCTGTTTTTGAATTTTTTTGCCATTCGTGACAATGGCTGTTTTAGCATTCCTGTGGTGTTTAGATGTACCTAATGTTTTTATGTTTATTTGCAAGTTATAGGGCAATAAGTAAAAGTACCTATTTTATAAGGAGCATAAAATGTCCCCTTACATCCTACACTAGTTTTTCTTATTTTTCTACTCTAGAGGAAGAAGGGTTTTTTTTCTAATGTATATTTTGTGAGAGAGATATTTGGGTACCCATTTTTTATAACTGGATTGTTTCTCTTATTATGTCATTGTGAAATCACTGAAGTCTTTTTACATTTTTTAAAAATGTTTGCCACATTTTCTTTATCCAAATTTTATTTCATTTTTTTTATATTTTTTATACTAACAGCTTACTGATTATGTAGAGAAACATGGGTTAGCATTTGCCAAAATCCAACAAACTTCTTTTATCTGTATACCATTGGCTAGGGATAGGGGAGAGAAGGTATAAATGGCATATAGCTCCCAGGTTTATCATCCTACCTGCTGTGCAGTGAGGGTAGACATCAGACCCACTTGATTAATACAAGCCTCATCAATTATTATTGGGTTTTTTAACTAATAGGGGTTATAACTTTGTGAATTACAGTTGAGGAAACCCATATCTACATTAAACTGGCATGCCCTCACATGTAAATCACAAAATTTAAAGTTGCAGACAATTGCAAGCCCTGGCAAACAACTCGCACTTTAGTGAATCTGTGGGATATTTTGCAAGTGTTAGCATGCGAGGCTATGCGACTAAAGTTGAGTCAATGCTTACTGATCACTTGAATTCTTTCTGAATAGACCCAGTTGTAATTACTTCGCTGTCTGCTGTCCGCCCTTCCTTCCAGGAGTACCCCTTCCATTACCCTAGTGCCCTGTCTTCTTCTTGTCTTTTCATCTGTAAGTCATAGACCAGCCATACAAAGGCCATCGGTTA
>VKOC01000006.1:14903422-14916066 GCA_009364415.1 Spea multiplicata | reverse complement strand
GCATCCATCTGGCTTCATTCCATCTGGATACTTAATCTGACTCATCATTTCCTTTCTGTGGGTCCAGAAACCATCAGTTATTTCAGCTGAGTTTCATCCCAAGGGAATGTACAAAAAGATACTTGTGTTCCTCTGTGTCTTCTAACTCTAACTACTCTATAATTTCCATAGAATTCATAAAGTATTATACAAGTTTAGGGAACCAACATGTTTATAGGACAAGATGTGGTCACATTGGATTTCAAGACTTCAGAGGTTCCTTCTCGAGATGTAAAATGTAAAATGCCTTTCAGAGAGGTCCCTTCTTCCAAAGTTAAAAATATCTGTTTTATAAAAATGCCTCCTCTAGACACCAAGACTATATCTACTCCGAGTAATATAATAAGACCTGCTTTTCAAATGTGGTCAAATTTTTAATGGGTTTCTATATTATTTAAAGAAAGTGTACATTAACTTATTTTGAGAATCAGTAAAGGCAACACAACAAAGTGTAGTTTTAATCACACACATATGATGGGGCAGAAATATTTCTTCCAATCTTTGCCTGTTTTTCGTTTTTTAAACAGGGTCCTATGCAAGTCATGAAACAATAGTTATACATCTCCTATCTTCTACACCGTGGATGGAATTACCATGCCCCATGCTAAATCTAAGTATCTGGTTGGCTCACCCCTTCAGGGCACTACCACTAGGTGCTGCAATTTGAATGCTTTATGACAGCTACACCATTAACAACTAGTGTTGAGCATTCTAAAGTGACATACATTTTTGACACCAGTATTGCAGTGTAGAAAGATTTGGAAAGATATTATGATGAGATGCAGGACGTCACCTGCTTTGCTGGAGAAAAAAGTATAGATCCAAAAAAATGTGATAAAAAAGGGAGAAATGAAAAGAAATAACTTGATTTAGGCCTGTATAAAAGCCTGAAAAAATGCCAGTAGGTCTGGCATTTCAACAGATCAGGGGTTGAAGGCGATGGAGGTGATGTTAGGACTGGATTTTTGGTAGGAATAAGGGCAACAGGGTGTTGCTAATCAGACTATAGGGAATAACAGCAGCAGAGTGTTTGCTAATCGGACTATAGCATCTACAAACTTTCCAACAACATAACAAACATCACAGTTATGCTTACCATGACAAATGTTTAAATGAGGCTTGATATATTACAATAACACTTAGCACATGCTAATTTCTGACTATTAACACAGCTACATACCTACACAGTTTGCTTAATTAAGGCTAATAAGATTCATTTAACATATTTCATTTACAGTAACATTTTTATTTTGTTTGGTGGGCAGCAAATAAGTGTAGACAAGTTGTTATATTCAGATTTTTCCCCCACATTCCTTGAGAGGAGAAAGCTGTGATGTCGCTTCCTCTCGTGTTACCAATAACTATTTGCAAGCCATTTCATATAAACCTCCAATTTGTATTATTTCCTACCGTGAGCCATGCGATGAAACCAGTAGTATCCAAAATCTACACCAAAGAACGTTAACCACCAAGTCCATGGAGATTCCCAAGGAAGTTCAGCAAGCCTGTAGTTATTCCATATGTAGATATAACTGGTGATCTCAATGCCTCTGGAAACTACGCTGTAATATAAGCAGATATAAAACCTTCAACAAAGGCTTCCACTTTAGTATATTTACTCTGGTCTGTGGTAGAAATTTAATATTTGTGCATTGAACAAATGCCTGTTTTGTAATGGTCCTGGATGGAAACTGAGAGATTGTCTTTAACATCAGTCTTTTACGAATGAGCTATGGATCTAACTGAAATTTATTTCCCACAGTGATAAAGGTTCCCCAAAATGTGCTGTGAATTTCATCAACAAATTAAAATTAAATAAGGAATTTAGTCTTAAATCATAAAAAAAGCACAACAAAACCTCCCTAGAGAAACTCCGTCTATACCATATGAAGCAAATGAAACAAAAAGTGCTGTCATAATACATAAAACACAAAGTACATGTATTATTAAGGGTAGACCATTTCAAAGGTAGCAGATCAGTATTAACATTAGATCATTGTAGAAAAATAAAATATATCTTCATACGTGATGTCTATTCACTAACTGACTAAACATGCATATTTACTTACATGTAAGTTTTTTGCAAGTGCATGTCTGTGGCATTCAATTTTGTAAGATTCAGGTGAGGTCCCACACCCTAGTTGGTAAGGTGCATTGATGCCCTCAAGGGGCACTTTTACTTTTACTTTTAATCATCAAACCAGGAAATAAATTGGGGGTTACAGAGAGGCACAGAATGAAGTCCGTGTGTCTCATTAGGGTATTTTTGTATATTTTAATCCCATACTGAGCTGGATAGGACTGAGGGAGGATAATTGTGAACTATACCCCCAAGCTAATTTTATGATTTCTGTTCCACCATGCACCCCTATTTTATTTTGGTTATTGTATTTCTAAGGGGTCTATTGTAGGGGGTATGAGTTGTGAAGTCTTTGGAGAACTAGTGGGTTAGATGCATTGTAAAAGTCTGTGCAATAGACTCTGGGCTGCCTCCAAGAAGAATGGCAGTAGCTGCCGGAAACAGAGGATTGCAAGGTGACTTACGAGTACTTTTACTTATCTATTTGGGAGCGTCAGCATGCAAGAATATACAAATGAAGTAAAGTCTGGTCAGCTCTAATTCCAACTGACCCTTCAACCTCTTAAGAAACAGACCCAAAAGAGTGTAGAATCAACACTGAATTCTTAGTCATTTTGGACCAATCTTTTGAAAATGGAATTTACTATAAATTGTAGCAATGAAATTGAAACTGTGTAACTTTTTAATATTTACATATACTGTATATTTGAACTTCTCTAAATATATTTGTATTGAAAACAATATTCCATACTTCCCCTCTATAATCACTCTTTTTTACTTAATGCTTTAACATTTCATTAACATAAATGTTAAAGTGACCAGCTTCAAATTGAAAAAAAAAGTACAAAGTCTTCTTACCAGATGAAAATTTGGGAGTGGACATGAGTGAAAAGGGATTTTTATGGTATGGTTTCAATTGGTATGTTAGGATAATAGGTAGTTGCATGTTCTGCCATTCCCAACACAAAGTAAAACCGCCAGTAACGAAAATCTCCTATTTCCTGCACAGGTGCCAGGGTTTAAGCAGGCCCTCAATTTACTACCCTGTCACTGAACATAACAGTGCTGACACTAATCGATCTGAAACATGCAGCCGTTAAGGGTTTTGTTTTATCTTCTTTTATTTTCCTCTTTCAGTGGTATATATAATTTTATTACAGTTAATATGTCATGCACACACAAAAAAAACAAAGTGCTTTTACGAAACAAAAACATATTAAACAACAGCTTAAGGGTTGAGAGATCTAGATATCTAAATGATCCGTTCTCTGCTAGGAGGATATAAAGATGGAATGGCAGATATTAATTCAACTGTATTAAAATATTGCATAGTTTGTAAAGAAACATATAATCTCTAAGGGTAAAATATCACTGCTTTCAACAGAATTATATATTTAGTGTCTTAAAAAGGTTTTATTGATGCTCTTAAAGAGTTAAAAGGATAGCCCAAACTTGAACCCCTTACTCAATGGAAAAAGTAATGTACCAAGGACATGTTAGGGATGGGGATCGATGAGATTATTATGTATATTTTGTTGGTTTTGGTTCTTGTATTTAGAGATTTTGGAACGTCAGGTGGTCAGTCAAGTTAAGGGTTAACAAGCATAAAAACACTTGCAAAACAACTTTCCCTGAAACTTGCAAAATGTACTGAATTCTCCCAAATGTACTAAATTGTTTTATCAAAGTCACAGGCGGGGACTGAAAGGTTGGGTTTTTTTTGTAGTACCACTAAAATAAAAAAAGTTTCTAAGGCTAGGTTTCCACTTGGGTTTTTGTCCGGCGTTTTTTTCTTGATGAAAAACGCCAGGAAAACTGCCAAGAAAACTGCCACTGCATTTACCTGCGTTTTGGCGTTTTTTCTGCAGTTTTTTCTGGCGTTTTAGCCTTTCTGTGGAAATTGCTTTTTTTGACCTTAGGCAGTTTTTCCAGCCTTTACAAGTTAGAAGTTTCACCCAGCTAAAAGGGATTAGGATAAATGGCAAGTATCTGCCCTCTCCTGATGTCATTTACTTGGTAGACCCTTTTGTCTCTTTTCTGTGGTTTGTAAGGCATGCTTTATTTCGAATGTCTGCTCCTCTAGGAAGATTGGCCCCAAATGATGGTGCAAATTGTTTGCTGTTGCTTTTGGCACGCAGGATCCGGTCGCGTATGTTTGTTTGTAATAGCATGTTTGTTCCAAATGGTGTAGAATTCAATATGAACCAGTCCAGGACTTTGTTTTGTGTGAAACTGTTTGTTTCCAGCCTATTTCTCGTAGGACACACAGATACTGGGTCCATCCTCTGCATTGTAACTGTGGAAAAAAACGCCATAAAAAACGCCAAGGCAATAAACCCACATGGCTTTTTCATGGCGTTTTTTCTCTCCCATAGACTTCTATTGGAGAAAAAAAGCCAAGATTTCTTGCAAAAAACGCCAGAGTGTCAACATGCTGCGATTTTGAAAAACTGCCACAGAGCCCAAAAAAGCAGAAAAACGCCAAACAGGACTGAAAAAACGCCAAACAGAAAAACGCCAAGTGGAAATGGCATTTTGCGATTTCCTATTGAATTACAGCTAACATCTGGCTGCAGCGTTTTTCACAAAAAAAACGCCAGGTGGCGCTATTGGCGTTTTTATAGGCGTTTTTAGCAAAAAAAACCCAAGTGGAAACCTAGCCTAATACAAATCCTAGATGTGCTCTTTTAGTGGCATAAATGTTTGGTTTATTTTAACTCTGATAACAGCAGAAAAGTGATATGATCCCCAACTATCCCTCCACATCCCTATACCATGCTATAAAATATAACCTATGGGAGACACATCCTGTATCCAATCTTGTTACAGGCAGGATGTGGGTTAAATAACATTTAAAAAAAAACTTAGGCAATGGGATTTTGGTTAAAATGACAGGCCTTGATGGGGTAGTCTGATCTGATGAAAGAGGTTTTTCCTCTTTAATAATAAAGCAAGCAAGCAAAATGTTGAAGACGCCTCCAAGAGTGGAAACACTGTGCCTAGACTTATTTCACCTGTACCTCAGGAGGCCTAAGGGGAAAAATGTATGCCTGTGGATGTCGGTTTTCGTATGCAGAGGATATTTGCTTAACATTTTAGGTCTAGACTGTCCTTACTGGTGCCATCAGTCTCATATGCTGAGGAAATGTTTCCTTCAGGGGTGAATGTCGGCCTCGGCAGTGAGGGGGAAAACAATTGAGACTAGAGGCAGGCAAAAGTTTTAAAAGTACTTCGGGATAGTGCTGCTCTATCCGACAATAATATGCTTTCACATTATTGTAACAAAAATAGGACTCTAAACACTGGGCATACGGTAACTGTAAGATTTTACAGGGAACCCAGCCTTTACTATGTTATAAAACTCCTCACACGTACATCTTCCAAAAACTAGTATAGTCAGTAGTGCTCCCTTGGTTGCTATGGTGATAACGCCAGTTTACAAACTTTGCAGCAGTAAACACTTTTTATATGCTCAAGGCCACAGAATATACTTCCTGCTTTGACAAAGTGTATAGGAAAGAACATTACATTGATTAATGAGCTATTAATCTGCAAATATATAATAAATGCCATAGAAATTTTTTTTTTCGGATGTGGCAAACCTCCTCTACAAATGGGTAAAATAAAAATGAGTCCCTAGGAGAGGATGCAATCAATGGTGTGTTAATCTAACTCTCAGCTGCTAATGATTTTCACCAGGATTTCCCCTGCTGCTGTGGCTTTAGTGTAGATATTGTTTTAACAATTTCTGTCAACCTTCTACTATTTTCTCCATACCGAAATTAGTTTGACTGTAGAAGAAACCCGAGAAGTAGATATTACCAGCAGCCTCTGACATGTTTTCCTCACACCTATGATGGAATTTTTACTTATTTATATATATTATACCTTTTGCCTTTTGTCTCTTTTTTAATTCCAGTCTTTTCATTTTCCACAGTTCTGTTTTTTCATAATGAGGAAAGAAAACGCGTTGAATACCAAGCTCAACGTTTAGGTTAATTGGTGTTCGCAAAACTGACAGTTTTGCAATTTGTACTAGTTGACATATAGGGATTTATAAACTCAAATGCTTTGACGTTGTTATGTGATCTGGAAAATATAATACCTGTGTGGTGCTTATCTACTACAAAATTATTCTCACAGCTAATCAATAAAAATAATAAAGACGAAAGTGCATTGTTACCATAATTCACAGAATGAATACACGCAGATCCATATGAAATAATGAAGTGATATTACAAAGGTTAATAGATTCTATAGCTGTTTTTGAATTTTTTTGCCATTCGTGACAATGGCTGTTTTAGCATTCCTGTGGTGTTTAGATGTACCTAATGTTTTTATGTTTATTTGCAAGTTATAGGGCAATAAGTAAAAGTACCTATTTTATAAGGAGCATAAAATGTCCCCTTACATCCTACACTAGTTTTTCTTATTTTTCTACTCTAGAGGAAGAAGGGTTTTTTTTCTAATGTATATTTTGTGAGAGAGATATTTGGGTACCCATTTTTTATAACTGGATTGTTTCTCTTATTATGTCATTGTGAAATCACTGAAGTCTTTTTACATTTTTTAAAAATGTTTGCCACATTTTCTTTATCCAAATTTTATTTCATTTTTTTTATATTTTTTATACTAACAGCTTACTGATTATGTAGAGAAACATGGGTTAGCATTTGCCAAAATCCAACAAACTTCTTTTATCTGTATACCATTGGCTAGGGATAGGGGAGAGAAGGTATAAATGGCATATAGCTCCCAGGTTTATCATCCTACCTGCTGTGCAGTGAGGGTAGACATCAGACCCACTTGATTAATACAAGCCTCATCAATTATTATTGGGTTTTTTAACTAATAGGGGTTATAACTTTGTGAATTACAGTTGAGGAAACCCATATCTACATTAAACTGGCATGCCCTCACATGTAAATCACAAAATTTAAAGTTGCAGACAATTGCAAGCCCTGGCAAACAACTCGCACTTTAGTGAATCTGTGGGATATTTTGCAAGTGTTAGCATGCGAGGCTATGCGACTAAAGTTGAGTCAATGCTTACTGATCACTTGAATTCTTTCTGAATAGACCCAGTTGTAATTACTTCGCTGTCTGCTGTCCGCCCTTCCTTCCAGGAGTACCCCTTCCATTACCCTAGTGCCCTGTCTTCTTCTTGTCTTTTCATCTGTAAGTCATAGACCAGCCATACAAAGGCCATCGGTTAATGTCACTCATTAGCTTTATATAGCACCTTGAACAGGTGTAAGCTATGGATTCGATAATGGGCATTAATTGAACTGTACACATGCAAGACTCTGTGGAAGCATTGTCACCCAGGAACATAATGCAATGTATAATAATAAAAAACTTTTTAGAGTTATTAAAAATACATTTTGTATGACTTAAGCACTGCTTAATTATCATGTGACTAAAATGCATTGCTATGGAATGAAGCGTCTTTGGCTCTAAAATGATACAGTTGTTCCAACTCAATAACGAAAATGAGAATTTTCCAACCACAACCCAATTTCACTTACTCTGGTAGACGAGACATAACTCCTGCAGAAAGAGATGTCAGTCCATCATTAATACGAAGTGGTCGCCCCTTCCATATCCAGCTGATGATCATTTCAAGGATCAACATAATAATGAAATAAAGGGTTGCCTGAAATATGAATTACATTATTAGCTTCATAATGTTTATGGCGATGTTCCACTGAAAAAACATGTACTGTCCTGCATGTTAAGAAAATTAAATTTAAAAGATCCTTTGTTTTATCTGTTCCCATGAAGGTGTGTTGTTCACCCTTTTTGGTATGAAGAATGATCCACAAAGGTTCTGTTAAGTCAACTTTTATTTATTCCAGTTCTGTATCATGACACCTTATGTGCTTGCTTTTGCACTCTACTCTCAGTGTCTCCGTTCTGACCCTTGCTGAGGGATGATGTCACTTCCTGTTGTCTGACCCTTATGCATATTCATAAGGCTCAGCTCAGCACATCCTTCCTTTTCTAAACAAAAACAACAACAACAAAAACATTCATAATTATTAATAGAACTATTGTTGCAAAACAAGATGTCTACATTTTCTGACATGTCTAGCAACATATAACACATAAACTGAGTATAACGCCAAATGAAGTAGAAATTAGTTTAGGGTCAGTTTGCAGTTAACATTCTTCAATGAGTCTATGTGGCCTTCTGACCGCTCTGCCACTTGATGTATGTTGGTTCCCATGTGAAGACTGCCGCAGAGTTCCACCTGTATAATGTTCTGGGGCATGAATGCCCTCTGCATTGTCAGTATCCTCAAAAGATGACTCATCACCAAAAATTGGATCACGATCAATTACATTCTGCTCATGTTGTATTTCAGGACAATCGTTTTCCGAATCCTCGGCATTGCTTAACAAATCCATATCCAGTGACTGTGTTCGGTCCAGACAATGATTTGGTACCTTCAATAAATGTTTCCGATTACGTCTCAAAATCACTCCGTTATTTGTCTTTACTTCAAAGGACCGGTCTGAGACTTGACGCAGAACTATAGCTTTATTCATCCAACGTTGACCTGTCCAGATCTTTACAGTGTCCCCAGCGTGCAGCATTTGTACATTCTTTGCACTTTTGTCATAGTTTCTTTTCTGACGTTCCCTTATTTCTTCCTTCTTTGCTATGTAGGAAGTGTGCAAGTGTCTGTTAGAATGATACTGTGTCAAATTCAATTGTGGTAGCTTTGTCTTTATCTGACGCCCGAAAAACAATTCTGCAGGAGATTTGCCCCCCTCCAAAGGTGTAGCTCGATAATTAAGCAAAGCTACTTGTGGTTCTTCACCTGAGTGACTAGCCTTTTTAAGTAATCTTTTAAGGATTTTGACACCGCACTCAGCTAATCCATTACCTTGAGGATATTTGGGACTTGATGTTTTGTGAAGAAATCCAAACTCCTCAGAAAATGCCTTAAAATACCTGCATGAGAACTGTGGTCCGTTGTCTGTTTTTATAATTGTAGGGATGCCAAACCGTGAAAATATAGCTTGTAATTTGCTGCATACATGCTCTGATGATGTATTCCTGAGTTTGGCAACCTCTGGGTATGATGAGTAGGAGTCCAACAGAGCTAGGTAATCACGTCCATCAAGTGAAAACAAATCCACTCCCACTGTATGCCATGGAATCTTTACCATATCTTCTTGCAGTAGAGGTTCTTTTGGACTGGCAGGCTGAAATGACTGACAAGTGTGACATGAAGAGACTAGGGCTGCTATATCACTCATCATTGAAGGCCAGAAAAGAACTTCCCTTGCTCTCCTCTTGCATTTTTGTATCCCTAAATGTCCTTCATGTATTTTTTGTAGCAGGTCACGCCTGAGAGAAACTGGAATTACCAATCTCCTGCCTTTCAAGAGTACATTGTCAAGCACTGATAGTTCGTCCCTGTGTGCCAAGTATTGTTTAGGCATGTATATTTTCTTATCTGTCGAATGAATGGCTTGTATCACATTTTGAAGTGTTTCATCCTCTGCAGTTGCCTTTTGCAATTTTTTCCACATTACTGGTGAAATCACTCCAGACATCACGATGCTGTTAATATGAACATCCACATCATTATCAATGCCATCATCAGGAGACCTGGTTCGTTCAGACCAAATTCTAGACAGGGTATCTGCGATTAAAAGATGTCTGCCAGGAGAGAACTCCAATGTATAGTCATATTTTTGCAGCTTGAGCAGCAGTCTCTGAATTCTAGGTGGAGCTTTCCATAATTCCTTGTGAGAAATTGTGATTAAGGGTTTATGATCCGTTTCAATTGTAAAGGAAGTGCCATAAACAAAATTGTGAAATGCTTCACAGCCAAACGCTATGCCAAGCGTTTCTTTTTCTATCTGGGCATACTTGTATTCAGTTTCTGTGAAAGCCCTGGCAGCGTATGCAATAGGCCTCCACCCTGAGCCATCATTTTGTAAGAGAACAGCACCAAGTCCATCTTTCGATGCATCTGTGGAGATTTTTGTTTTAAGTGAGGCATCAAAAAACTGTAGCGTAGGAGCTGTCATTAGCAATTCCTTTAATAATACAAATTCAGCCTCATGCTCGTTTCCCCAGTGCCACTCAACACCTTTTACTAGTAAACCTCTCATGTGTTTAGTTTTGTCTGATAGATTGGCAATGAACTTACCCAAGTAGGTTACCATTCCCAGGAATCTTTGTAAATCTTTCTTGTTTACAGGACTTGGCATGTTTTCAATAGCCTTGACCTTGGTAGGATCAGGCTTCACTCCAGAACTTGAGATGATCTCTCCCAGGTAAAGAATCTCTGATTGAAGAAATCTACACTTTGTTTGGTTTAACTTTAATCCCTTTTCATGTGCAATCTGTAGTACTTTCTCAAGTCGTTCATTATGCTCAGCTTCATTAGTACCCCAAATCAGAATGTCATCAATGTATACTTTGACACCTTCTACCCCATCAAACAGTTGTTGAATAGTTCGGTGAAATATTTCGGGCGCTGAACACAGACCAAACGGAAGACGCTTGAAACAGTGCCTTCCAAAAGGTGTATTGAAAGTACATATGCGCCTGCTTCCTTTCTCCAGAGGGACCTGCCAAAAACCATTGGAGGCATCTAGAACTGTAAACAGCTGGGCACCTGCCATCTCCCCTAGGATTTCATTTCTTGTGGGGATTTGGTAATGCTCCCTTTTAATACTCGCATTTAACTCTTTGGGGTCCAGACACAACCTTAGGGAACCATCCTTTTTAGCCACAATAACCAAAGAATGAACCCATTGCGTTGGTTCATGTACCTGTTCTAGGACATCCATCTTTATCAAGCGCTGTAGCTCTTTTTTAAGTTTGTCTCGTAGGGCTACTGGTACTTTGCGAGGAGCATGAATCACCGGTGTTGCTCCAGTCTTTAAGGCAATTTTATATTTAATGGGAAGTTTTCCAAGTCCACTGAAAACATCCTTATACTTTACAAGTAAGGTAGCAATGCTCTTGTGTTTCAGTTCTGTAATCTCAAAGAGCTTGGTGAGCAGTCCTAACTGTTGTATAGACTGTAATCCAAGCAAAGGAACCTTTTCTCCAGGAACCACAACAAACAGGTGTTTTGTGACTGTAGAGTTATGCTGTAGGGTAAGTATGCATTGACCCACAGTTGGAATGTCAAGTCCATTATATGCCTTCAGTACTTTAGTTTGTTTCTGAAGTTTAGGTCTAGGTTGTAGTTTTTTCCATAGAGCCTCTGGAATAACATTGGGATCAGCTCCAGTATCTACTTTAAATGGTATCAGTGTACCATGTGCTTCCACCTCTATAATCCATTCTTTAGCTGGCATAGGTAGTTGTTTGACCATGTCCACAAAAAGATCTTCATCACTAGAGTCAGAGGTGTATGTTTTAACAGCATGTAGTCGTGTAGCTTGCTTACACTGTGAGGCAAAGTGATTATATTTTTTGCAGATCCTACATTTCTGGCCATATGCTGGACAATTGCGAGGCTCATGATTTTTTCCACATTTCCCACATGACATATCTCTGGGCTTTGCATCTTGTATATTCACTTTATTCCTCTGTCTCCTCTCTGACAGGTGTCGAGTGGACAATCCTCTTGAATATGTAGGTCTGTGTGTTCTTACATCATTAACCACGTCCTGACTGTCTTGCTTACATAAGACACCTAGTTGTTTTCGGGACTGCTCTGCAGACTGACAAATGAACACAGCTTTTTGCAGAGTCAAATCACAATCCCTTAGTAGCCTCTCACGTGTTTTATTACTGTAACAGCCTATCACAAGCCTATCTCTGATTAAAGATTCTTGCAGAGTGCCATAGTTACAAGACCTGCTTTTTAATTTGAGGTCAGTGAGAAACTCCTCCACTGTCTCGTGTGGTAGCTGAACCCTGGAGTTAAACACAAAACGTTCATATGTCTCATTTTTCTTTGGTGTACAATATGCAGAAAATCTTTCCATAACTATTTCATAGTTCTCACTATCAGTTTCAGATAATTGAAAGCTGTTATATATGTCCAAAGCTTCTGCACCAGCAACAGTTAAAAGCAATGCTACTTTCTGATCACTTGGCAGAGTGCTTGTGTTTGTTGCTTTCATATACAGGCTAAATCTTTGCTTAAATGATCTCCACACTTCTTCCAGATTACCCACAAACCTGATTTCAGGAGGTGGCTTCAGACTATCTGTTCTCACTGGTAAACTCTGTGAGGTTTGCTGGCCATGAGGTGTGAGACTCATTTCTGCTCTTTGTTGCAGATCCATGCTTCTTTATTTGTTTGTTGCTTTTACCTGGAGAACCCCACTTCTGGTACCATGTGTTGTTCACCCTTTTTGGTATGAAGAATGATCCACAAAGGTTCTGTTAAGTCAACTTTTATTTATTCCAGTTCTGTATCATGACACCTTATGTGCTTGCTTTGCACTCTACTCTCAGTGTCTCAGTTCTGACCCTTGCTGAGGGATGATGTCACTTCCTGTTGTCTGACCCTTATGCATATTCATAAGGCTCAGCTCA